>VDFB02000003.1:185438433-185452286 GCA_007258455.2 Sequoia sempervirens
CCCACCCTCCACCTCCTAATTAATCTTGGGTATATGTGTGCGAAAATCAGAATACTAATTTTTAGCACCAAAATATTACATTTTAAAATGTTTTTCAAATTAGATATTAGACACGAATTGGATATCCAAAAAAAATCGGATATCTGACTTGTAGTACTTTGTCTTGGGCATTTCTATGGAGAAATGTACTGACAACCAACCCAAAAATAAAGTCAACTCGGGATTTTCACATTTTTTGGTGAGTTCAAAATTCTACTTTTTTCATGTTGCCACTTTTTGGCCCATTATGATCCTGCACATCCCCAGGACTAAATCGGGTAGTTGTTATTGCTAAGGTGGATCACTCCTTTCTTCTAAGGTCATACACTTATGATTGGGTCAAGTGTTCTTTTCTTTAGAAAATTCCTATTGCCTTTTGGATAGGTTAATTATGATTTGATTAGATGGATTATGAAGCACTTATTTCAAACACATATCTTTATGAAAGAAGTATATTGGCATGAAATTAAATATGATTTGTATTCCAATGTAAAAACTACAAAGAATGGAAACAATTCTTTCAACACATAAACTATTATATAGTAGTCAATTAAAAAGAAAAAGCTTACTCTATATTAGTTAGAATACACAACTAAGAAAATGATCTAAAGTGACTTATTTATCCTAGAGGAACTAAGTATATAGTATACAAAGAAAACCAACAAACCCACAACTACCCCTATTTTGAAGTAGTTTAGTTTTCTCCCCTTCCCGATCTCATTGTCTAATTATTTTAAAGAGATGAAGGCTCATAACACAACTTTATTCAACCTAGTAAATAGCTTGGTTAATGAAACTTGACAAAAGCAACAAAACAATTGCTATATCTGGCATTTCATGTTGAATGAAGAGTGGTGACAATAATCTACTTATAGTTTAATAAAACACTATTTTTATAAGAAGGCTTGACATTAGAAAGATAAGTGTTACTTATAGTTTAATAAAACACTATTATAGTCTTACCAACATATACTATTGTATGCTTGCATGGCTTCTTAGTTAATATATGGGGAGATAGATATAGATGGGGAGAGAAAGAGAGAGAGATAGAGATATATGGGAAGACAAAGAGAGATGGAGATATATGGGAAGAGAAAGGAAGAGAGGTGGAGATAGAGAGTCGATGGATGGGGATAGGGAGGGAGAGATGGTGAGAGATAGAGAGGGGGAGATAGAGAAGGGGAGGGAGAGAAATGGATATAGATAGAAAGAGATAGAGAGAGGAGTGAGAGGAGATATAGAGTAGGTGATGGAGTGAATGGAGAGAGGAAAGGGGGAGAGAGATAGCCTAATAGACAGAGGGGGGAAGAGGAGGGAGTGACATAGATAGTGGGAGTTATAGAGAGCGACAAGGAGAGATATATCAATCACCTTCCCTATATCTCTATCTATTCATCCTTATCTATGTATCTCTCTACCCCTCTCTATCTCTTTGTCTCCCTTTCTATTTGTATATTTGTCATTATCTCCCTCTCTCTCTATATTTTCTTCCCTATATTTATCTTTGTCTCCTTAAGTGTGCAATGGGTACATTGAAGAGGTCTTAAAGGAGAACTATCATATCTTTAATCAATGGCATGCTACCTTGAGCATAACTCCCCAAGGACACATGCCATCCTCGGATTGTTGACATGAAACAACCAATCAAAGCTTAAGCTTCATATTAATATATATATTAATAGTATATTAAATATATATTATTAATTATATTTGCATTATATTAAAATATACTTATTATTAATTATTTATTATAATAATTTTACAATGCATTTTTAATACTTTGCTAAAGAACATAATATATAATTATAATAAGTTGAATAATTATATAATTATTTATTATGTAAAATATAGCTAATATATACTTAACCATATTGTAGAATATTAAAACCTAGCCAAATGGGCTTTTGTACCCTTGAACTTACCAAAACATACCGTAAAACCTAATGAAACCATATGTTTTAGCTCATCAATCAGAGCATGAAAGCGTCAATGTCACCAATGCCGTGAAGTTTGGAGTAGAAAATAAGCCTACAGTGCTTCAGGAAGAGTTTGGAGTTGTCAGTCACCAGCACCCATCTAAGAGTTTGGAGGAGTGAAACAAAGTCAATACCAAAGGCCAAGGATTATATGCCTGCAAGCAATAAGGAAAATCGACAAACCAAGGGGCAATGAGTATTGTAAGTTTGGTAAATTCCATCTTCTCTTTAACCTTCAATTTTTATGGCTAGTTTCCAAAGATCTTCTCGTACATTGGTACCCCCATTCTCGTAAAATGGTATAAGATAAGACAAAAAAAAAAATAGCTTAGTCTTTCACATTTTTATCCACCAGCCTCAGGTCTTGGAAAAACTCCCATAATCTGCCCACATCTTGGTTGAGGTCTAGGATTTCATCACACATAGCCTTCATCGCATGTGTCTGAAGCAATTGTAGACTTAGCCCAAGTATATGCTAGGATAAGGTAGATCTAATGAATGGAAATAGACGCATACAATTCTTCTTTAATACCTCCTCCACAAACATATGCAAGGTGTTGGTTTTTTTTATAGTAAGCAGGTTGATCTTCTAATCTACCTGTGGAATTTCCAATTCTAATAAAGGGCAGCTCGAAGGACCTAGACTAACTGACGAGGATTTGAAAGACCTCCTACACTTTGGGCTCTACAAGACCTGGGAGGGTGATCCCATAATATTTTTACAACCTCTGCATTGCCATCATAAACAACATTAAAAACAACAGATAATCTCTTTTAATAGCTCAACATAATAGGATAATACTGAATAGAATTAGTTGTTTATCAATAATATCAACTATTTGGAGCATGAGATAACTACAACATTTCATAGTATAATATAGTCATTGATTTTCAATTTGTAGCAAGCTCTAGGTAAAGGGAAAAAAATATTGAACCATACAAATAAGTGCAACTTAGATTAGTGCCATATATCAATTGGAGGAGTCAAATTTATAAGCATCTAAGGGTTTATGATAGATTTAACACATAACATAAAGATCCTTGATAACATTGCTTTACAATATCATGAATATGTACTCTAACCCAATACTACTTATCAAATCCTTATACAGATTATATCCACCTACAATCTCATTCAAGCATTTTAATTAATTCCTTGAATTAAATCTAAAACAAGAATAATACACACCACAACAGTGAGATGAACAAAACAACCCTTGATCATTTTATTCAAAAATTAAATATGCTTATACAATGGAGAGACATGAGTTCCAATTAATCATATCAATTCAAATGTCAGTACTATCAATTGCAGTTTCCCTAAAACCATCAGACTTTACAAGTTTCTCTGCAACTTCATCTAGACTCGACAAAAATATCTAACTTGCTAACTCATAATTCTGGCCTTGAAATCCTTCTTATAGAAAAAGAAGGAGCAAATAAGCATCAGGCCAGAAGGCACATGTGTCACCAACAAATTGGATGGCCTTGTGATATTCCAATTTTTTTTTTCAACAACAATCTCCCTAGAGAATCTTCTTGTTCATCGTGCCCGCTGAGAATGGTTGATGCAGCAACAAAAAACCTCAAGAATTTTGTGCCTAGACTTTCACCAAAAAACAAAACTAGAATCTATTGTAACTGCAATAGCTGATTTGTCAACCTCTAGCAGCCTACTCCTTTTCACTCTTCCTTAATTAAATATATATTTACCCATTTTTGGTACTCTTGATTAGTTGGCCAATCAAAATTGATCACCTCATTCACCTTGACACTATAAGGTTTGTACTTAATTGCCACCTGATTCGCTTCTCTTTCAAAAGACTCCAAGAATGAGCTGGTGCTAATGATTTTTTCCATACAGCTCACCAACAAATCATAATCTGAGTTACCCTATTTTTGAGGGTTTTGTAGTCGAAACATGATATAAAGGAGCTCTTACACTTTTTGTGATTACTATAGCTTGTGTAAGAGGCCCCATAGATACTGTTGTTATTGTAGGATGCATGAATAGGGTGTAGGATGAGAAATAAAGAAGGTATAGCCACTTTCCTCAATAGTTTTCTAAAGAAAAGCATGTGAAATGAGAGTTTCAAGCCTAGGCTTCAACAAAACATGTATGGGAGATCTAATTTTATGAATTTTTATCCATGTGCAGACCTAGTGGGTTGTTTTTGAACACTGAATATAAATGATGTACACACACACACACACACACATATATGTATGTATGTATGTATGTATGTATGTATGTATGTATATGTATTTTTAACTATAAATGTAAATGCAATTATTGGATGCTCTCCTAGAACAATAAATGCAACATATCATAAAAAAAATCTATATCTAAATGCAATTACTGGATGCTCTCCTAGAACAATAAATGCAACATATCATTAAAAAAATATATATCTATGTATATAAATGTGTATTTCTAAATGTAAGTGTAAATGCAAAGAGCATATGGTTTTGTAGTGTTATAGATACAACATATCCATAAATTAATGTAATTGAAATTCTAAAGTCTTCAACACATATAATATGAAATCGATCAAACTATTAAACTACATGAGAAATAAATGAAAATAGTAAATGCATATGTATGTGTATTTGTAAATGTAAGTGTAAAATAAATAAGAATAATGAAAATTATAAAAGAATACAAGGAAAGGTCTCCTCCCTTCTTGGTAGTGATAACCTCCTCCACACACAACCCTTAAAAATTATGAATAGAGGAATATAATCTTTGAAGAACTCAAAGTTGATTCTCTCCTACCTGATGCAATTAGTCATTTTATCCTTACAAACATTTATAGTGATTACTAGAGGCACATAGACCAATTCTTCATAATAGAAGAATTTGATCATACTTTTCCAATGATGGCATTATGAGAAAACCTTAGGTTAAATGAATAATTCCTAGCTAAGTTATTTAAATAATGTCCAACCGTATAAGAGAAGACCATTGCTATGTGTACCTGGATACCATGGAGAAAGGCTCTTTGGGCTCTTTCATCAATCATCCTACCTTAAAACATACCAAAAGTCTCCTAGCAATTAGACATAGGAAGATTTAAGATGACTTAAAAAAAAATTATTGCCAAAGCATAAACTTATGATGACTTAACCAGGCCTAGTACACACTCCCTCCCCGTTAACCACTTAGACATATGGAAATTAAATGTAAATTTGCTGCTATTTTTAGTCATGTAGGTGTCCAATAAACCACTTGGTGGTGTTTCCCTTCAAGTTTATTTACTTGAATGAAGAGAAAAAGTCCTTTGATTACAATTAGAGAAATGCATTTGAGGCCTTGGTTGTGTAACTGGTGGACCATAGTCACATTTAACACTTGTTACAAAGTTTGGGAGTTAAAATGTTAAGTAGATTTGATTTGTGATGACACACATTTGGACGGTAGTAACAATAGCTTGCAATCTATCAAGACTTGATTACCTTATAACCTGTGAAATTCTAGCAATGAAATGATAGATTAATCATAATGTCACCTTAGGATCACATCACCATGAAAGAACTTCATCCAACATCCTTATGAGTGCAGTACCACCAAATAGGTATTTTTCATATTTATCTTCCTCGAGTGAGGGAAATTTAGGAAGAGAAGAGGAAAGCGAGACATGTAGTATGTCTAAAAGAGGGAGATCAACTAGAGGTCAAACGATTAGAAGAAAATTTTGTAAAAGCATGGAATTTTTTCTTACTGAAGGGGGGTCATGTTCTTATGATGATGAGATCATAGGTGACATCGAGGTGCCCTTGAGGTAAAAACATCTACGGAAACAATGGGTACCCAAGGAACTTCCTCCAATAAACACTGATTTTTGTGTCAACGAGAGGATATATCGCATAGCACTATCGTCATTACATGGTTTGGACCTATTTTGCATGGACAGAATAAAGGTATGTTACGACAGTTACTAAATTGATGGAGTATGTTGGACCCTATTATAGTTACAAAGATTGGATGCAATTGGTTTGATATACATGAAGTACGTGTAGGTATGCATTGTCAACAAATTATATACAACTAAAAGATAAGGATCAAAATAAAGGAGTGTCTATGTACATTGATGGAAGGCCAAAAGCATCAGGGAATATTGCAGGGTTTATAAACAATACACAACTTGGGTCAACAAATAAGCAACCCAATTACATATTTGAGGCATACAAGGGAAACCGTGTATTCGTATGTGCGATAAAATCAATAACTATAGGGGAAGAGTTGTTAATCAATTACAATTTGAATCACTTAGTTACAAACATAGTTACTATGGGTGTGGTACGTACTATGTACCATTTTACCCAACCTTCAATTAATGACTCCAATATACCATTTTATTCTTATATTTTTTTCGTAAGTCTATTGGTTTCATTTCAGTAATGTTTTTTTATATTTAATTTTTGTCACAGCGGGACATTGATCATATGGAGAAGGCTCTACCCCAGAGCACAGATCGTGATGTATCTTCATGCACTTCTACCTGACAGGTTTACCTCATTGTAATTGTACAAATTAGATATGAGCAAAATGTTTTATTATTATGTTTTTTTCATAATTTTATTGGGTTAATTTTGATAATATTTTTAATATTCTTTTTGTAGTCGACTGATTGGGGAAAGGCACCAGTAGTAGACGGGAGCATCCAAAGTGAAGTGTAGTCAATATTTTGTGATGATGGCAATGATTATTCAGTAAACCCTCTCACTTGATAGCAGTAGGAGATTCGAAAAAAATGCAATGAAAGAAATTGTTAAGTTGGTATTCATACTTGCTCAAAGCGGATGAAGGCCAGAAGTTAAAATAATCCATTTCAGGATGCAAAACTTGCAAGGTAGTTGATAAAAGCGGGGTCTTTAATTATAACATACAAAGTTCGATTTCAAACGTTTTATATTTTGTACTCTTTATGTCATGAACTAAAATGTAATTTGTTTTATGGGATTATTTACTCCTCGCGGTGCTCACATGATCGAGAATTACTACAGTACTGCAAAGGAGTAGGGGTTGGTACAAGTGTCCATCCTAATCTTCTGTGCATCATCAAATGCAGCTTATCGTTCGTGCCTATGTTTCCATGTCCCCGAAATGTGAGCTTTATACCATCACCGAGGCATCCATGGTACACCCTCGGCAACAAACGTAATGCTAGAACGTAAAATAATACATGTACACAGGGCAGGGCCTGAAATCTTTGCGATGTTTTATAGCATTTCTTGGATCTTCTATGTGCAGGAAAAATTCGTTACATTTGGTAGCCAAGAGGGTTTTGTTCCCATAAAGAATGAAGGGTCTAGGTACTTTCATGTTTTAATTATTATTATATATAATCCAATTGAAATTTACTTATTGATCACTCTTTTTAGACTATTGATCCCATGATCATTTTGCAGGAAATGATATTTTTTTATAAACATCTAAGTGATATTACAGTGGAGCTCTTTGGAACCACCATACATACACGGTGGAATGCCCAAAATCAAGATTTAAAAGATGAGATCATTAACCATTTAGTTGTGTTGTTCGGTGATAAAAAATTCAACTGAACCAAGGTCCTTAAGAAAATTAGTACCTATATAAAGTATGCAAGGGACCAATATAGGTCACATTTAGAGAAGAAAAAAAAGTACGAGCATCCCCCCATCATTTCAGAGAGTGAGTGGAAGGACCTGGTGTTAGATGGAAAGGAGAAGGCTAAAAAGAAAAAAGGAAAGACACCACCAGGCCAAGGAAGGTATGTGATACTATTAACAATGTAATTATATACTGATTACTCTCTCTTTTTACATAATCTAATGTATTTCAAGCTTTTCATAGGATTCCCGACACATCGAAGGAAACAAAGGAAAGACTAAAAAAACACGAGCAACACAAACTTGATTCTGGCGGTTATATGAAATTAGCCACATGAATTGTAAGTATCAATAAATTAAATATAGTATCCAAATGATAAATTAAAAACAATTTTGGTTTTATCACACCATAGAAGCAAAATTCATGATCTTATGCAAAAATTTAGGGCTCTGAATTCTACAGAGTTCCCACAAAAGACGACCTAAATATTGCCTTCCAACAAGGCTATGGAGCCATGGCTAAATGCCTAAGAGTCTTGACTGGGTAAACACAACCTTCCACTACATCCAACACGCAGGTAAATAAACTCAATAAATTTTATTTAAAATTGAATACTTTTGCAATCTATTCAATATTAATTCCCACCATAAAGTAATTACATTCCTATTTGTTTTAAACATTCAAGCAATGATAATATTGTACATGACATTGGAATGCAGCCTGGTGAGGGTGGAGCATAACCTGTAGATGAAGGTCATGGTGTGCATCCCAATACTTTAGAGAATGTAGAGTGTGATCAACATGTTGAGCATGATCAGGCTAGAGAAGATCAGGAACATGATGTGGCCCCATCGGGTAAAGAGGACCACTCTAAAGTTCTTTTAAACATATTTAATTGTAATTGGTATATTAATTAATGTAACCTTTTGTGTTTCAACTTTAGAGCATGTAGAGCATGATCGTGTTGAGCATGATCAGGAATGTGATGTGGCCCCATCAGGTAAAGAGGACCACTCTCATGTTCTTTTAAACATATTTAATTTTAATTGGTGTATTAATTAATGTAACCTTTCATGTTTCAACTGCAGATCAAGATTTAGAGGGTGTTCAACATGTTGAGTATGAGTCTATAACAGAAGTTCAGGAACATGATGTGGACCTATCAGGTAAAGAGAACCACTCTAATGTTCTTTTAATTAATGAAATACTTGTAAAAATAATAATAAAACATATCAGTTTAACATTTTTTTGTTATTGCAGTAGACCCCCCCTTGCAGTGGCATCCACGTCATGAGCAGATGACTAGGTGTACATTAAGATCACAAGCAGAGGGTAGAACAACTAAAGGGGGGACGGGTGATTTAGAAAATGATGCTCCACTTCAAATTTTTTTAGCTTTAAAAAAGAAACAAAAAAAAGTGATTGTAATCATATCATGACAACCATATTTTTGATAATATGTAAAAACTGAAAGAATGAATATTATATGTTAATGAATGAATGTGACTATGTTAATTAATGAATTTTATATGTTAATGAATGAATGTTATATGTTATTAATTGATGAATGAATGAATGTTATATGTTATTAATGGATGAATGAATGATTAATGTTATATGATTGGGTATGGGGAATTGAGAGTGATGTGAGAGGGGGGAGGGGCCAAATGAGCTTCCACTATCACATGGTTGGCCTTGTTAAGTAGAGAATATTAAACTATTCTCGAAATAGTGAGAAGCTCAATAAGGTAATGGAATTTTCAATACAAGAAATGCATCATTTGAAGCATCAAACCAATATGCAAAGATGAAAGAAAGTGCTAATTTTTCACTATGGTGGTAGAAAAATTATTCTTTATACCCTGAATCCATGCTCTGCATCATAATTTGAAGTTGTTTCCATTCCAATGTTTTTAGTTTAGTTTGTTTGTATGGATTTGTATGAATACGACATTGTGTTGTGTGTGGATTTGGTTTCAAAGCTCCGTTTCTTCTATTTTTAGTGGTGACATAACTCTAAAATTTGACTTTTGTGCATAACAGGTTAGTGGAAAAATTTACAGCTCTAAAGGGTTTAGAGGCTCAATTGAGATAGATACATGGATATTTGGATCTTGTTAATGATGGGAGGCTTCGAATTAACCATGAAAGTTTTTACCATCTATAGGTATGCAAAATTTTCTCTACTTACATTCATTCTTGATCATAAATGTTGTAAATGATATTAATGCTTCAAACTTAAGATTCATTCCATTTTTATAATGATCAAAATGTTATACTTTGCTATAGATTCAAGCATTCTCTTTCCCCCTACCCTTTGCTCTCTCCCCCTCCTTTTAAGAATTTCTTTGTCATAAAAGATTCACATTTCTGTCTCATTTACACAAATTTATCTGAAGTGCTAGGAGTGAATAAAGATATGTAAAAGATGATGGATTATGTCTAAATAACAACTTTCCATCTTATAGCTAATTAAATCATTAAAATTTGAATAGTTTAGAGCTCAAATAATTCTTGTATATGCATGTGTAGCAATAAGGGAGCCTAAGTGAAGATTAAAATTTAAAACATCACTTTGGTATTTTTCCTTAGGCAATGAAATGATATTTTGAGTAGTACAAACCTACTCACACATTGATATTTTTTGGCATTGTATTGAAGAATTTTTTTTCTCTTATACCTACCCTCGGCTAGACATGGAGGTATATAATATTGGTTTCTGGGTTTATTCTGTAAGTAGTTAATTTCACAAAGGAAGACTAAAATCTTCTTAATGTTCTGTGTCAGGTGTGAAAGCATATGAATCACTTGATGAAGGCACCATTTTGTATTCACCCAAAAACTAGTTTGTTCTTATTTTTAATGTTTCTTTCATGCATTTTTTTAGGCTCTAGAGATGTAGCTTGGCTCTTTTCTTTGCACTTTTCATCGATTTTGATGATTACAGTAGATTGTCCTCATAATTTTTCATGTAGATCTATTTGTAACCTTATTTTCTACCAATCAATTTGCAAACCACTCACATATTAAGGACCATTTCACTAAATTGTAGTCATCCATTACTTCATATGTTGCAGGTTGTGTCTATGTGCCAATAAATCCTAATGATTGAGAGAACTTTAATCCTACAAGTGTACCCAATCTTTCTCAAGTAAAAGTATTACCTTATTTTGTAGTACTTTAAATGGTTAATTGAAGGTGCTTCTTTAGATCTAAGATAGTTGAACCCTAGATTAAAATATGGTATTAGATGGGCAGTATAATGATAAAATTGAGGTCCATTGAACACAAATTACGAACATAATTTACTGGACTCTGAATAGTGTTAAAATTATAATTATTTCTCCTTTACCTACCTCTGCATTAATGAAAAAGATAGAAGATATTGGAAGTTCATTACATGTCTCATGTATGTGTTAGTATTTTAATTTTGTTTAAGTTGTTCAAGAGCTTGATTAGGTCAAGAATATGTTCTTCAAGCTCTGTACTCTTGACACTACTCAACATTTTCCCTACACATTTTCTCTTCAATCCAGACATTTCTTAACTCCTTCCCTTGTTAGCCCTTGGTTGTTCTCAAGTGTAATTATTTTTCTATGCATCTTGCAGTCTATATATATGATCAGTCATCTCTTATGAAGCATGGATGACCTTTCATGGAATTGTTGTTGTAATTAGACAATTGCCATTGTGAGAATAATCATTTAATTTGTATGGAAGTAAGTATTTTTCATATTATTTGACTTGGTATTATAAACTTATCTTTGGAGGATTCTCTCGAGGGGAACAATAGAACTGTGATGATAGGTAGAGTTGTACAACACCATAAATCATTTGGCATTATCAATATATTGCTTATAGAATACTCTATGCAAGTAAAATGGAATGTGCAATGACAATTGGTCTCAAGTTCAAATATGAATATAAGTACATTATACACAAGAAGATGGTATCTATTCTATGATTTAAAGAACCCAAAAATAAGAAAATTAATAGGTTCCATTTGTTTACTTGCTCTTAGAAACTTGTTTAGTCGGCGAGACCCTTAGAATGTTTTGCTGATAACCAGCAGTGTTCAAAACTCCTGAAGAGGTTAGATCAGTGTGACATTAGATCTATCTTGCCGACATAAGTCATCAGAAAGACATGGACTATCAGAGTGAGTTTTCTATTGGAATTAATGAATATTTTTTTTAAAAAAAATTGCATTATTTCATCAAAATTTCAATGAAAACAACTAACGAATAACTGAAAAGGTCCAACGAAGTTGCTATGGCTGCGACGAAGGCTTTGTCATAAATCCTTGCCCATTTCATTGTAATTTTGATGAAGTCTACTGACGAATCACAAAAAAGGTCTGACAAAGCTGCTTAGGTGCAATGAAGGCTTTGTCGTAACTCCTTGCCCATTTCATCACAAGTTCGACGAATTTCGTCGATGAATCACAAAAAAGGTCTGATGAAGTTACTTAGTTGCGATGAATGCTTCGTCGAAACTCCTTGCCCATTTTGTCGCAATTTTGATAAATTCCACCTACGAATCACATAAAAGGTTCGACAAAGTTGCTTAGTTGTGACAAGGCTTCATCGTAAATACTTGCCCATTTCGTCGAAATGGTGATGAACTTCTTGTGTTCTTTCAATACTTTAGAAGAGCCATTTCAATTGCATTTTAGTTGTAATTCGTTGGTGGATACAAAAATTTGTTGTCAATATTCTGACGAACATTTGAGTCATGTTATGATGCTGACGACCGACGAAGCTACACCATTATTTCAACGTTTAATTTGTCATCAGAATTGTGACAAAAAAATAGCAATGAATTTTTTTCATCATTTCGTCGCTTTTCTGACAAATATTTGTCGAACGACTGACAAACGTCCATCAGAAAATGGAGTCAAATTCAATAGTGAGTAGAAGCTAACTTCGTGAGAAGGATGAGGAAAGGATATGGTAAGTATGAAGGTAAATTACCCTTTAAATTCTTTAGTTGTGGAGGAAAAGGTCATTATGCCTCAAGATGTTTAGAAAAAACTAAGAGAAGCAAATAAATATTTGAAAAAGAAAGGGAAAGTAGCAATAAGAAGATCAATAGAGCATATTATGTACTCAAGGGTGAGAGATGTGAAATCATGAAAGGATCCAAAATAGTGATTGTTGCAGGAATGAAATCTAAAGGAAACATATATCAACTTAAGGGTGCTGATGGATGATGCTTTATGACTTAGATTAATGATAGTTGGTTATGGAACTGAAGAATGCTTCATATGATTTTTTATAATCTTGCAAGGATCAGTGTAGTGAAAGTTGTGAGAGAAATACCAATGATTACAAATCCTATTAATGCTATTTATAGGAATTGTTAGTTTGGAAAGCAAGCAAGAAATAACTTCATATCAAAGGAACAATCTTCTATTAGACTATTGGATTTAATTCATACAAATATCTATGGTCCTACAAAAGTGAGAAGTCTACAAGGTGAATGGTACTTTATGCTTTCAATTGATGATTACTCTAAGTATACATGGGCTACTTTTCTTAGAGATAAATTTGATGCATTAGATAGATTGAAGACATTCAAAGCTATGGTTTAAAATGAAGTAAATTAGAGAATAAAATGATTAAGATCTAACAAATTTGGTAAATTTACTTTGAATGAGTTTAATATGTTTTGTAAATTTCATGGAATCAAAAAAAAGTTATCTACTTCTAGAACTCCTCAACAAAATGGAGTTGTTGAAAGAAAGAACAAACAATTCAGGAAGCTACTAGATCAATGATTACTGAAGCTAGTTTACTGGAGAGAAGCTATTCATACTCTTGTTTATGTAATCAATCAAGTTCAAGCTAGAGCTAATAGTACAAATAACCCTTATGAGCTATGGTGTGGAAGAATTCTTGTGGTCAGTTAATTCAAGGTTTTTGGAAGCAAATGTTATATCAAAAGGGATGAAGATAATTTAGGGAAGTTTGAGGCAAGAAGTGATGAAGGTGTTTTTCTTGGATATTCTACTAAGAGAAAAGTTTATAGATGTTTTAATGAAATATTGAGAAATATTGTAGAGAGCACAAATGTCAAGGTTGATGAAGTAGAGAAGAATTCAATTGAAATTTATGGATATGTATCTAATGAACTCGATCAAGTAAGAATTGACGAAGTTGTGAAAGAGCAGGAAAAAAAAAATGAAGAAGAATCTCTAGTAGTATCCCCTAAGAAACCTACATATGTGTAGAGAAAATCATTTA
>VDFB02000003.1:185452386-185616490 GCA_007258455.2 Sequoia sempervirens
CTCTCTCCCTTCCCCCTCCTAATTTTCTCTCTCCCCCTCTCTTTGTCTCTCGGTCTCTCTCTCTCTCTCTCTCCCTTTTCCTCTCTCTCTCAACCTTTCCCTCTCTCTCTCTCTCTTTCCCACCCTCCACCTCCTAATTAATCTTGGGTATATGTGTGCGAAAATCAGAATACTAATTTTTAGCACCAAAATATTACATTTTAAAATGTTTTTCAAATTAGATATTAGACACGAATTGGATATCCAAAAAAAATCGGATATCTGACTTGTAGTACTTTGTCTTGGGCATTTCTATGGAGAAATGTACTGACAACCAACCCAAAAATAAAGTCAACTCGGGATTTTCACATTTTTTGGTGAGTTCAAAATTCTACTTTTTTCATGTTGCCACTTTTTGGCCCATTATGATCCTGCACATCCCCAGGACTAAATCGGGTAGTTGTTATTGCTAAGGTGGATCACTCCTTTCTTCTAAGGTCATACACTTATGATTGGGTCAAGTGTTCTTTTCTTTAGAAAATTCCTATTGCCTTTTGGATAGGTTAATTATGATTTGATTAGATGGATTATGAAGCACTTATTTCAAACACATATCTTTATGAAAGAAGTATATTGGCATGAAATTAAATATGATTTGTATTCCAATGTAAAAACTACAAAGAATGGAAACAATTCTTTCAACACATAAACTATTATGTAGTAGTCAATTAAAATGAAAAACTTACTCTATATTAGTTAGGATACCAACTAAAAAATGATCTAAAGTGACTTATTTATCCTAGAGGAAATAAGTATATAGTATACAAAGAAAACCAACAAACCCACAACTACCCCTATTTTGAAGGAGTTTAGTTTTCTCCCCTTCCTGATCTCACTAATATTGTCTAATTATTTTAAAGAGATGAAGGGTCATAACACAAATTTATTCAACCTAGTAAATAGCTTGGTTAATGAAACTTGACAAAAGCAACAAAACAATTGCTACATTTGGCATTTCATGTTGAATGAAGAGTGGTGACAATAATCTACTTATAGTTTCATAAAACACTATTTTTATAAGAAGGCTTGACATTAGAAAGATAAGTGTTATAGTTTAATAAAACACTATTATAGTTTTACCAACATATACTATTGTATGATTGCATGGCTTCTTAGTTAATATATGGGGAGACAGAGATAGATGGGGAGAGAAGTATAGAGAGATAGAGATATATGGGAAGAGAAAGGAAGAGAGGTGGAGATAGAGAGTCAATGGATATGGGGGATAGGGAGGGAGAGATGGTGTGAGATAGAGAGGGGGGATAGAGAGGGGGAGGGAGAGAAAGGGATATAGATAGAAAGAGATAGAGAGAGGAGTGAGAGGGAGATATAGAGTAGGAGAGATGGAGTGAATGAGAGAGAAAGGGGGGAGAGGGAGAGATAGCTCAATAGATAGAGGGGGGAAGAGGGAGTGACATAGATAGTGGGAGATATAGAGATATAGAGAGCGAAAAGGAGAGATATACCAATCACCCTCCCTATATCTCTATCTATTCATCCTTATCTCTTTATCTCTCTACCCCCCTCTATCTCTTTGTCTCCCTTTCTATTTGTATATTTGTCATTATCTCCCTCTCTCTCTATATTTTCTTCCCTATATTTTTCTTTTTCTCCTTAAGTCTGCAATAGGTACATTGAAGAGGTCTTAAAGGAGAATTATCATATCTTTAATCAAATGGCATGCTACCTTGAGCATAACTCCCCAAGGACACGTGCCATCCTTGGATTGCTGACATGAAACAACCAATCAAAGTTTAGTTTCTCTCTCTCATATTAATATATATTACTAGTATATTAAATATATATTATATTAATTATATTTTGTATTATATTAAAATATACTTATTATTAATTATTTATTATAATAATTTTATACGTATTTAATAATTTTGTTAAAGAATATAATATATAATTATAATAAGTTGAATAATTATATAATTATTTATTATGTAAAATATAGCTAATATATACTTAACTATATTGTAGAATATTAAAACCTAGCTAAATGGCGCCAAAATTTTGAACTTAATAAACATACTGTAAAACCTAATGAAACCATGTTTTAGCTCATCAAATTGGAGAAGTGAAAGGTCAATACCAATGCTGAGGAAGAGTTTGGAGTAGTGAAAATAAGCTCAATGCTAGTGCCGAGGAAGAGTTTGGAGTTAAAACAAGGTCAATACCAGCACCGACGAAGAGTTTGGAGGAGTGAAAACAAAGTCAATACCAGTGCCAAGGATGAGGCTCAGGGCACTAAGGAAAAATCGACAACCAAGGGGCAATGAGTACTGTAAGTTTGGTACCCCCATTCTCTTTAACCTTCAATTTTTATGGCTAGTTTCCAAAGATCTTCTCGTACATTGGTACCCCCATTCTCGTAAAATGGTATAAGATAAGACAAAAAAAAAAATAGCTTAGTCTTTCACATTTTTATCCACCAGCCTCAGGTCTTGGAAAAACTCCCATAATCTGCCCACATCTTGGTTGAGGTCTAGGATTTCATCACACATAGCCTTCATCGCATGTGTCTGAAGCAATTGTAGACTTAGCCCAAGTATATGCTAGGATAAGGTAGATCTAATGAATGGAAATAGACGCATACAATTCTTCTTTAATACCTCCTCCACAAACATATGCAAGGTGTTGGTTTTTTTTATAGTAAGCAGGTTGATCTTCTAATCTACCTGTGGAATTTCCAATTCTAATAAAGGGCAGCTCGAAGGACCTAGACTAACTGACGAGGATTTGAAAGACCTCCTACACTTTGGGCTCTACAAGACCTGGGAGGGTGATCCCATAATATTTTTACAACCTCTGCATTGCCATCATAAACAACATTAAAAACAACAGATAATCTCTTTTAATAGCTCAACATAATAGGATAATACTGAATAGAATTAGTTGTTTATCAATAATATCAACTATTTGGAGCATGAGATAACTACAACATTTCATAGTATAATATAGTCATTGATTTTCAATTTGTAGCAAGCTCTAGGTAAAGGGAAAAAAATATTGAACCATACAAATAAGTGCAACTTAGATTAGTGCCATATATCAATTGGAGGAGTCAAATTTATAAGCATCTAAGGGTTTATGATAGATTTAACACATAACATAAAGATCCTTGATAACATTGCTTTACAATATCATGAATATGTACTCTAACCCAATACTACTTATCAAATCCTTATACAGATTATATCCACCTACAATCTCATTCAAGCATTTTAATTAATTCCTTGAATTAAATCTAAAACAAGAATAATACACACCACAACAGTGAGATGAACAAAACAACCCTTGATCATTTTATTCAAAAATTAAATATGCTTATACAATGGAGAGACATGAGTTCCAATTAATCATATCAATTCAAATGTCAGTACTATCAATTGCAGTTTCCCTAAAACCATCAGACTTTACAAGTTTCTCTGCAACTTCATCTAGACTCGACAAAAATATCTAACTTGCTAACTCATAATTCTGGCCTTGAAATCCTTCTTATAGAAAAAGAAGGAGCAAATAAGCATCAGGCCAGAAGGCACATGTGTCACCAACAAATTGGATGGCCTTGTGATATTCCAATTTTTTTTTTCAACAACAATCTCCCTAGAGAATCTTCTTGTTCATCGTGCCCGCTGAGAATGGTTGATGCAGCAACAAAAAACCTCAAGAATTTTGTGCCTAGACTTTCACCAAAAAACAAAACTAGAATCTATTGTAACTGCAATAGCTGATTTGTCAACCTCTAGCAGCCTACTCCTTTTCACTCTTCCTTAATTAAATATATATTTACCCATTTTTGGTACTCTTGATTAGTTGGCCAATCAAAATTGATCACCTCATTCACCTTGACACTATAAGGTTTGTACTTAATTGCCACCTGATTCGCTTCTCTTTCAAAAGACTCCAAGAATGAGCTGGTGCTAATGATTTTTTCCATACAGCTCACCAACAAATCATAATCTGAGTTACCCTATTTTTGAGGGTTTTGTAGTCGAAACATGATATAAAGGAGCTCTTACACTTTTTGTGATTACTATAGCTTGTGTAAGAGGCCCCATAGATACTGTTGTTATTGTAGGATGCATGAATAGGGTGTAGGATGAGAAATAAAGAAGGTATAGCCACTTTCCTCAATAGTTTTCTAAAGAAAAGCATGTGAAATGAGAGTTTCAAGCCTAGGCTTCAACAAAACATGTATGGGAGATCTAATTTTATGAATTTTTATCCATGTGCAGACCTAGTGGGTTGTTTTTGAACACTGAATATAAATGATGTACACACACACACACACACACATATATGTATGTATGTATGTATGTATGTATGTATGTATGTATATGTATTTTTAACTATAAATGTAAATGCAATTATTGGATGCTCTCCTAGAACAATAAATGCAACATATCATAAAAAAAATCTATATCTAAATGCAATTACTGGATGCTCTCCTAGAACAATAAATGCAACATATCATTAAAAAAATATATATCTATGTATATAAATGTGTATTTCTAAATGTAAGTGTAAATGCAAAGAGCATATGGTTTTGTAGTGTTATAGATACAACATATCCATAAATTAATGTAATTGAAATTCTAAAGTCTTCAACACATATAATATGAAATCGATCAAACTATTAAACTACATGAGAAATAAATGAAAATAGTAAATGCATATGTATGTGTATTTGTAAATGTAAGTGTAAAATAAATAAGAATAATGAAAATTATAAAAGAATACAAGGAAATGTCTCCTCCCTTCTTTGTAGTGATAACCTCCTCCACACACAACCCTTAAAAATTATGAATAGAGGAATATAATCTTTGAAAAACTCAAAGTTGATTCCCTCCTACCTGATGCAATTAGTCATTTTATCCTTACAAACATTTATAGTGATTACTAGAGGCACATAGACCAATTCTTCATAATAGAATAATTTGATCATACTTTTCCAATGATGGCATTATGAGAAAACCTTAGGTTAAATGAATAATTCCTAGCTAAGTTATTTAAATAATGTCCAACCGTATAAGAGAAGACCATTGCTATGTGTACCTGGATACCATGGAGAAAGGATCTTTGGGCTCTTTCATCAATCATCCTACCTTAAAACATACCAAAAGTCTCCTAGCAAATAGACATAGGAAGATTTAAGATGACATAAAAAAAAAAATTACCAAAGCATAAACTTATGATGACTTAACCAGGCCTAGTACACACTCCCTCCTCATTAACCACTTAGACATATGGAAATTAAATGAAATTTTCTGCTTTTTTAGTCATGTAGGTGTCCAATAAACCACTTGGTGGTGTTTCCCTTCAAGTTTATTTATTTGAATGAAGAGGAAAAGTCCTTTGATTACAATTAGAGAATACATTTGAGGCCTTGGTTGTGTAACTGGTGGACCATAGTCATATTTAACACTTGCTACAAAGTTTGGGAGTTAAAAAGTTAAGTAGATTTGATTTGTGATGGACACATTTGGACGGTAGTAACAATAAATTGCAATCTATCAAGACTTGATTACCTTATAACCTATGAAATTCTAGCGATGAAATGATAGATTAATCATAATGTCACCTTGGGATCACATCACCATGAAAGAACTTCATCCAACATCCTTATGAGTGCAGGTACCACCAAATAGGTATTTTTCAGATCTCTCTTCCTCGAGAGGGAAATTCAGGAAGAGAAGAGGAAAGCGAGACATGTAGTATGTCTAAAAGAGGGAGATCAACTAGAGGTCAAACGATTAGAAGAAAATTTTGTAAAAGCATGGAATTTTTTCTTACTGAAGGGGGGTCATGTTCTTATGATGATGAGATCATAGGTGACATCGAGGTGCCCTTGAGGTAAAAACATCTACGGAAACAATGGGTACCCAAGGAACTTCCTCCAATAAACACTGATTTTTGTGTCAACGAGAGGATATATCGCATAGCACTATCGTCATTACATGGTTTGGACCTATTTTGCATGGACAGAATAAAGGTATGTTACGACAGTTACTAAATTGATGGAGTATGTTGGACCCTATTATAGTTACAAAGATTGGATGCAATTGGTTTGATATACATGAAGTACGTGTAGGTATGCATTGTCAACAAATTATATACAACTAAAAGATAAGGATCAAAATAAAGGAGTGTCTATGTACATTGATGGAAGGCCAAAAGCATCAGGGAATATTGCAGGGTTTATAAACAATACACAACTTGGGTCAACAAATAAGCAACCCAATTACATATTTGAGGCATACAAGGGAAACCGTGTATTCGTATGTGCGATAAAATCAATAACTATAGGGGAAGAGTTGTTAATCAATTACAATTTGAATCACTTAGTTACAAACATAGTTACTATGGGTGTGGTACGTACTATGTACCATTTTACCCAACCTTCAATTAATGACTCCAATATACCATTTTATTCTTATATTTTTTTCGTAAGTCTATTGGTTTCATTTCAGTAATGTTTTTTTATATTTAATTTTTGTCACAGCGGGACATTGATCATATGGAGAAGGCTCTACCCCAGAGCACAGATCGTGATGTATCTTCATGCACTTCTACCTGACAGGTTTACCTCATTGTAATTGTACAAATTAGATATGAGCAAAATGTTTTATTATTATGTTTTTTTCATAATTTTATTGGGTTAATTTTGATAATATTTTTAATATTCTTTTTGTAGTCGACTGATTGGGGAAAGGCACCAGTAGTAGACGGGAGCATCCAAAGTGAAGTGTAGTCAATATTTTGTGATGATGGCAATGATTATTCAGTAAACCCTCTTGATATGATAAGGAAGATCCAAAAAAAATGCAATGAAGAAATTGTTAAGTTGATATTCATAGTGCCTCAAACAGATGAGAGAATAGAGAGGGTTAAAATATTGACTCAGAGATCACAAAACTTGCAAGTAAGTTGTCATGAGGTCTTTAATTATAACATAAGTTCATTCATGGTTTTATATTTTGTACTCTTTTATGTCATGAACTAAAATATGTGTTGTTTTTATAGGATTATTTGCCTCCTCATGATGCTCCTGGCCATGATCAGGGTACTACAAGTGCTACTCGAGGAGTAGGGGTTGGTACAAGTGTCCATCCTAATCTTCCTGTGCATACATCACATCATCTAACCCCATCATTCGTGCCTATATTTTCATCTGAAATGTCAGCAACACATACCATGCAGGCATCCATTAATGCACCCTCTGGCAACAAACACATGCTAGAACATGCATCAATACATGTACCTGGAGATGTAGAGGCCATAAGTACTGGTGATGTTTTAGCAACATTTCTTGGATCTTCCTGTATTACTAGTATGGAAAAATTACTGGTCACATTTGTGGTGACCGAGGATTTTGTTCCCATAAAGATAGAGAAGGTCCTAGGTACTTTAAAATGTTTTAATTATTATTATATATAATCCAATTGAAATTTACTTATTGATCACTCTTTTTAGACTATTGATCCCATGATCATTTTGCAGGAAATGATATTTTTTTATAAACATCTAAGTGATATTACAGTGGAGCTCTTTGGAACCACCATACATACACGGTGGAATGCCCAAAATCAAGATTTAAAAGATGAGATCATTAACCATTTAGTTGTGTTGTTCGGTGATAAAAAATTCAACTGAACCAAGGTCCTTAAGAAAATTAGTACCTATATAAAGTATGCAAGGGACCAATATAGGTCACATTTAGAGAAGAAAAAAAAGTACGAGCATCCCCCCATCATTTCAGAGAGTGAGTGGAAGGACCTGGTGTTAGATGGAAAGGAGAAGGCTAAAAAGAAAAAAGGAAAGACACCACCAGGCCAAGGAAGGTATGTGATACTATTAACAATGTAATTATATACTGATTACTCTCTCTTTTTACATAATCTAATGTATTTCAAGCTTTTCATAGGATTCCCGACACATCGAAGGAAACAAAGGAAAGACTAAAAAAACACGAGCAACACAAACTTGATTCTGGCGGTTATATGAAATTAGCCACATGAATTGTAAGTATCAATAAATTAAATATAGTATCCAAATGATAAATTAAAAACAATTTTGGTTTTATCACACCATAGAAGCAAAATTCATGATCTTATGCAAAAATTTAGGGCTCTGAATTCTACAGAGTTCCCACAAAAGACGACCTAAATATTGCCTTCCAACAAGGCTATGGAGCCATGGCTAAATGCCTAAGAGTCTTGACTGGGTAAACACAACCTTCCACTACATCCAACACGCAGGTAAATAAACTCAATAAATTTTATTTAAAATTGAATACTTTTGCAATCTATTCAATATTAATTCCCACCATAAAGTAATTACATTCCTATTTGTTTTAAACATTCAAGCAATGATAATATTGTACATGACATTGGAATGCAGCCTGGTGAGGGTGGAGCATAACCTGTAGATGAAGGTCATGGTGTGCATCCCAATACTTTAGAGAATGTAGAGTGTGATCAACATGTTGAGCATGATCAGGCTAGAGAAGATCAGGAACATGATGTGGCCCCATCGGGTAAAGAGGACCACTCTAAAGTTCTTTTAAACATATTTAATTGTAATTGGTATATTAATTAATGTAACCTTTTGTGTTTCAACTTTAGAGCATGTAGAGCATGATCGTGTTGAGCATGATCAGGAATGTGATGTGGCCCCATCAGGTAAAGAGGACCACTCTCATGTTCTTTTAAACATATTTAATTTTAATTGGTGTATTAATTAATGTAACCTTTCATGTTTCAACTGCAGATCAAGATTTAGAGGGTGTTCAACATGTTGAGTATGAGTCTATAACAGAAGTTCAGGAACATGATGTGGACCTATCAGGTAAAGAGAACCACTCTAATGTTCTTTTAATTAATGAAATACTTGTAAAAATAATAATAAAACATATCAGTTTAACATTTTTTTGTTATTGCAGTAGACCCCCCCTTGCAGTGGCATCCACGTCATGAGCAGATGACTAGGTGTACATTAAGATCACAAGCAGAGGGTAGAACAACTAAAGGGGGGACGGGTGATTTAGAAAATGATGCTCCACTTCAAATTTTTTTAGCTTTAAAAAAGAAACAAAAAAAAGTGATTGTAATCATATCATGACAACCATATTTTTGATAATATGTAAAAACTGAAAGAATGAATATTATATGTTAATGAATGAATGTGACTATGTTAATTAATGAATTTTATATGTTAATGAATGAATGTTATATGTTATTAATTGATGAATGAATGAATGTTATATGTTATTAATGGATGAATGAATGATTAATGTTATATGATTGGGTATGGGGAATTGAGAGTGATGTGAGAGGGGGGAGGGGCCAAATGAGCTTCCACTATCACATGGTTGGCCTTGTTAAGTAGAGAATATTAAACTATTCTCGAAATAGTGAGAAGCTCAATAAGGTAATGGAATTTTCAATACAAGAAATGCATCATTTGAAGCATCAAACCAATATGCAAAGATGAAAGAAAGTGCTAATTTTTCACTATGGTGGTAGAAAAATTATTCTTTATACCCTGAATCCATGCTCTGCATCATAATTTGAAGTTGTTTCCATTCCAATGTTTTTAGTTTAGTTTGTTTGTATGGATTTGTATGAATACGACATTGTGTTGTGTGTGGATTTGGTTTCAAAGCTCCGTTTCTTCTATTTTTAGTGGTGACATAACTCTAAAATTTGACTTTTGTGCATAACAGGTTAGTGGAAAAATTTACAGCTCTAAAGGGTTTAGAGGCTCAATTGAGATAGATACATGGATATTTGGATCTTGTTAATGATGGGAGGCTTCGAATTAACCATGAAAGTTTTTACCATCTATAGGTATGCAAAATTTTCTCTACTTACATTCATTCTTGATCATAAATGTTGTAAATGATATTAATGCTTCAAACTTAAGATTCATTCCATTTTTATAATGATCAAAATGTTATACTTTGCTATAGATTCAAGCATTCTCTTTCCCCCTACCCTTTGCTCTCTCCCCCTCCTTTTAAGAATTTCTTTGTCATAAAAGATTCACATTTCTGTCTCATTTACACAAATTTATCTGAAGTGCTAGGAGTGAATAAAGATATGTAAAAGATGATGGATTATGTCTAAATAACAACTTTCCATCTTATAGCTAATTAAATCATTAAAATTTGAATAGTTTAGAGCTCAAATAATTCTTGTATATGCATGTGTAGCAATAAGGGAGCCTAAGTGAAGATTAAAATTTAAAACATCACTTTGGTATTTTTCCTTAGGCAATGAAATGATATTTTGAGTAGTACAAACCTACTCACACATTGATATTTTTTGGCATTGTATTGAAGAATTTTTTTTCTCTTATACCTACCCTCGGCTAGACATGGAGGTATATAATATTGGTTTCTGGGTTTATTCTGTAAGTAGTTAATTTCACAAAGGAAGACTAAAATCTTCTTAATGTTCTGTGTCAGGTGTGAAAGCATATGAATCACTTGATGAAGGCACCATTTTGTATTCACCCAAAAACTAGTTTGTTCTTATTTTTAATGTTTCTTTCATGCATTTTTTTAGGCTCTAGAGATGTAGCTTGGCTCTTTTCTTTGCACTTTTCATCGATTTTGATGATTACAGTAGATTGTCCTCATAATTTTTCATGTAGATCTATTTGTAACCTTATTTTCTACCAATCAATTTGCAAACCACTCACATATTAAGGACCATTTCACTAAATTGTAGTCATCCATTACTTCATATGTTGCAGGTTGTGTCTATGTGCCAATAAATCCTAATGATTGAGAGAACTTTAATCCTACAAGTGTACCCAATCTTTCTCAAGTAAAAGTATTACCTTATTTTGTAGTACTTTAAATGGTTAATTGAAGGTGCTTCTTTAGATCTAAGATAGTTGAACCCTAGATTAAAATATGGTATTAGATGGGCAGTATAATGATAAAATTGAGGTCCATTGAACACAAATTACGAACATAATTTACTGGACTCTGAATAGTGTTAAAATTATAATTATTTCTCCTTTACCTACCTCTGCATTAATGAAAAAGATAGAAGATATTGGAAGTTCATTACATGTCTCATGTATGTGTTAGTATTTTAATTTTGTTTAAGTTGTTCAAGAGCTTGATTAGGTCAAGAATATGTTCTTCAAGCTCTGTACTCTTGACACTACTCAACATTTTCCCTACACATTTTCTCTTCAATCCAGACATTTCTTAACTCCTTCCCTTGTTAGCCCTTGGTTGTTCTCAAGTGTAATTATTTTTCTATGCATCTTGCAGTCTATATATATGATCAGTCATCTCTTATGAAGCATGGATGACCTTTCATGGAATTGTTGTTGTAATTAGACAATTGCCATTGTGAGAATAATCATTTAATTTGTATGGAAGTAAGTATTTTTCATATTATTTGACTTGGTATTATAAACTTATCTTTGGAGGATTCTCTCGAGGGGAACAATAGAACTGTGATGATAGGTAGAGTTGTACAACACCATAAATCATTTGGCATTATCAATATATTGCTTATAGAATACTCTATGCAAGTAAAATGGAATGTGCAATGACAATTGGTCTCAAGTTCAAATATGAATATAAGTACATTATACACAAGAAGATGGTATCTATTCTATGATTTAAAGAACCCAAAAATAAGAAAATTAATAGGTTCCATTTGTTTACTTGCTCTTAGAAACTTGTTTAGTCGGCGAGACCCTTAGAATGTTTTGCTGATAACCAGCAGTGTTCAAAACTCCTGAAGAGGTTAGATCAGTGTGACATTAGATCTATCTTGCCGACATAAGTCATCAGAAAGACATGGACTATCAGAGTGAGTTTTCTATTGGAATTAATGAATATTTTTTTTAAAAAAAATTGCATTATTTCATCAAAATTTCAATGAAAACAACTAACGAATAACTGAAAAGGTCCAACGAAGTTGCTATGGCTGCGACGAAGGCTTTGTCATAAATCCTTGCCCATTTCATTGTAATTTTGATGAAGTCTACTGACGAATCACAAAAAAGGTCTGACAAAGCTGCTTAGGTGCAATGAAGGCTTTGTCGTAACTCCTTGCCCATTTCATCACAAGTTCGACGAATTTCGTCGATGAATCACAAAAAAGGTCTGATGAAGTTACTTAGTTGCGATGAATGCTTCGTCGAAACTCCTTGCCCATTTTGTCGCAATTTTGATAAATTCCACCTACGAATCACATAAAAGGTTCGACAAAGTTGCTTAGTTGTGACAAGGCTTCATCGTAAATACTTGCCCATTTCGTCGAAATGGTGATGAACTTCTTGTGTTCTTTCAATACTTTAGAAGAGCCATTTCAATTGCATTTTAGTTGTAATTCGTTGGTGGATACAAAAATTTGTTGTCAATATTCTGACGAACATTTGAGTCATGTTATGATGCTGACGACCGACGAAGCTACACCATTATTTCAACGTTTAATTTGTCATCAGAATTGTGACAAAAAAATAGCAATGAATTTTTTTCATCATTTCGTCGCTTTTCTGACAAATATTTGTCGAACGACTGACAAACGTCCATCAGAAAATGGAGTCAAATTCAATAGTGAGTAGAAGCTAACTTCGTGAGAAGGATGAGGAAAGGATATGGTAAGTATGAAGGTAAATTACCCTTTAAATTCTTTAGTTGTGGAGGAAAAGGTCATTATGCCTCAAGATGTTTAGAAAAAACTAAGAGAAGCAAATAAATATTTGAAAAAGAAAGGGAAAGTAGCAATAAGAAGATCAATAGAGCATATTATGTACTCAAGGGTGAGAGATGTGAAATCATGAAAGGATCCAAAATAGTGATTGTTGCAGGAATGAAATCTAAAGGAAACATATATCAACTTAAGGGTGCTGATGGATGATGCTTTATGACTTAGATTAATGATAGTTGGTTATGGAACTGAAGAATGCTTCATATGATTTTTTATAATCTTGCAAGGATCAGTGTAGTGAAAGTTGTGAGAGAAATACCAATGATTACAAATCCTATTAATGCTATTTATAGGAATTGTTAGTTTGGAAAGCAAGCAAGAAATAACTTCATATCAAAGGAACAATCTTCTATTAGACTATTGGATTTAATTCATACAAATATCTATGGTCCTACAAAAGTGAGAAGTCTACAAGGTGAATGGTACTTTATGCTTTCAATTGATGATTACTCTAAGTATACATGGGCTACTTTTCTTAGAGATAAATTTGATGCATTAGATAGATTGAAGACATTCAAAGCTATGGTTTAAAATGAAGTAAATTAGAGAATAAAATGATTAAGATCTAACAAATTTGGTAAATTTACTTTGAATGAGTTTAATATGTTTTGTAAATTTCATGGAATCAAAAAAAAGTTATCTACTTCTAGAACTCCTCAACAAAATGGAGTTGTTGAAAGAAAGAACAAACAATTCAGGAAGCTACTAGATCAATGATTACTGAAGCTAGTTTACTGGAGAGAAGCTATTCATACTCTTGTTTATGTAATCAATCAAGTTCAAGCTAGAGCTAATAGTACAAATAACCCTTATGAGCTATGGTGTGGAAGAATTCTTGTGGTCAGTTAATTCAAGGTTTTTGGAAGCAAATGTTATATCAAAAGGGATGAAGATAATTTAGGGAAGTTTGAGGCAAGAAGTGATGAAGGTGTTTTTCTTGGATATTCTACTAAGAGAAAAGTTTATAGATGTTTTAATGAAATATTGAGAAATATTGTAGAGAGCACAAATGTCAAGGTTGATGAAGTAGAGAAGAATTCAATTGAAATTTATGGATATGTATCTAATGAACTCGATCAAGTAAGAATTGACGAAGTTGTGAAAGAGCAGGAAAAAAAAAATGAAGAAGAATCTCTAGTAGTATCCCCTAAGAAACCTACATATGTGTAGAGAAAATCATTTAGAAAATAAAATCATTGGAGACAAGAGGGAAGGAGTATTGGAAAGAAGTAGAGCTGCTAGTGGTGGTGAGATAAATTTGTGTTTACTTTCAAATATTGAACCGAAAACTATAATTGAAGCATGCAAAGAAAAGAATTGTATGGAAGCTATGAAATAATAACTTATGCAAATTAAGAAGTATCAAACTTGGGAATTGGTCCCTAGACCGATAGATAAAAACATAATTGGATCAAAGTGGGTATTCAGAAAGAAGTTGAATGAGAATGGAGAACTGGTTAGAAATAAAGCAAAGCTTGTGTGTAAGGCTACTCACAAGTAGAAGGAATATATTTTTAGGAGAATTTTTCCCCAGTGGCAAGAATGGAAGCTATCTGAATGTTTTTAGTGTTTTTTGCTCATAAATATTTCAAGGTCTATTAGATGGATGTTAAGTCTGCATTCTTAAATGGTGAATTGGAGGAAGAAGTTTACATGGAACAATCAAAAGGATTTTAGTTATTAGAACAACCGGATATAGTTTGAAAATTAAAGAAGGATTTATATGGATTGAAGCAAGCTCCTAGAGCTTGGTATGCAAAGTTAGACAAGTATTTGATTCAACAAAGGTACGATAAATAGTAATGTTTATTTTAAAATTGAGAATGACAAAATCTTGATAGTGGTTGTATATGTTGATGAAATTATCTTTGGAGGAAATGACCCAATGTGAAAAATGTTTGTTGAAGAGATTCAAAAATAATTTGAGATATCTATGTTTGGTGAGATGAATTTCTTTCTTAGGTTGTAAATTAATCAAATAGAGAAAGGGATTTTTATTTCATAGTCAAAGTATGTAAGAGAAATGCTAAAGAATTTTGGGATGGATGGTTCCAAACCAGTATGCAATCCTATGGTGACTGGATGCAAATTAAGTAAAGTTGATGATTCACCTAAGGATGATTAGAGCATGTATAGATCTATGATTGGTGGAAAATTGTATTTGAATTCTACTAGACTGGATATCATGCATGAAGTATTTCTTGTGGATAGATTTTAAGAAGACCGTATAGAAACACATGTTGTTGTTGTTAAAAGGATATTCATATATTTCAATGGCACTCTAGATTTTGGCTTATGGTACATCCTAAACATACTAATTTCATACTTAGTGCCTAGACAGATGTAGATTGGCCAGGTAGTGTAGATGACATAATAAGTACAAGTGGTGATGCATTATTTCCCAGTTGTAGATTGGTGGCTTGGTTGACTAAATATGAAGATTTAGTTTCTTTATCTACTATTGAAGCTAAGTATTTTTTTGTTGCATCTTGCTATACACAAGTTTTATGGATGAAGAAAACATTGAAAGATATCAAAGTATTGTATGATGGTCCTATTTCTATCTTTTGTTATAATACTAGTGCAATTAAAATTTCAAAGAATCTAGTGATACATTCAAGGAAAAATCATATATCTATCAAGTATCACTTTTTGAGAGAAATGGTTGTGGAGAATGAAGTAAAACTTGAGTATGTACCTACAAGGGATCAAACTATTGATATATTTACGAAGGCTCTCCCTAAAGATACTTTTTAGTATCTCCGAGAGAAGTTAGGGGTCATTTCCCCTCCTTTCTTGAACTAGATGCATATGGAGATGCATAAGTTTTGTGGGTCTATGGATCTATCTTTCTTCTGGATTGATGTCTTGGTGTCTACCTCTCAGGGGGAGTAGGTAGTGTTATGTGTTGTCAGTGAAAGAATATTTTGTTCTTAATGTAAAAGGGGAAATCAATGTAAAAAATCTTATTCCTTTGCCATTGATGTCAAATGGGGAGAGAAATATGTGAAGAAAAGAAGAGGGGAGAAAGATGTGAAGAAAAGAAGAGGAGAGAAAGATGTGAAAAGAGTATCTACTAAGGGGGAGAAAATAAAATCATGAGGAAGTGTGTTTTCTTTGATGGTTTGTCACATCATGTGTTTCCATCAATGAAAAAGGGGAGATTTTTGCAAGTATGAAGATGATGATGCAAAGAATGAAGGTGCTATCATTGATGTCAACTAGTATCGCACATGTATCAAAAAAACTCTTATAGATAATGGTTCTACCCTTAATGTGTGTAGTGTGAGCCTTCTTGATTGATTAGAAGTGGATAGATCACAAATAATACCTAATTCTATTTCTATTCGAGGATTTGATAATACAACAAAGCATCTGCTTGGTATAATCACTTTACCTTCTATGGTTGGAGTGGTTAATTTGTAGACTCCTATCCATGTCATGCCTTATGATCTCTCATATAATCTTCTTTTAGGCCAACCTTGGATTCATGAGCTGAATGGAGTGGGTCTTCAACTCTTCACCGTATCATGAAGTATGTTTATAACAATCGTATATATCAAATTGAAATCGACCGTGAGCCTAAAATTTTCTTGCATCTTGAAAAAGGGGTTACGAGTCCTTTGAAAACATTGATTCCAACCTCTAACATTGATCCTCTTGAAATTGAACATAATGACACAAAATTGGTCTCTAAATTATTTGGTGATGAGTGGGAATCCTAAGAATTCACACCCTTGTTTATGGGAAAATACATACTTACGCAAAAGAAATATGAAAAGACTAACCAACCAGCCATTATTTCCACTTAAAATTTTGAACAATTATTTCAAACATCTATCTATTACAATATGGATGAAAATGCAACATACACAACAAATTTTGACGAGATAGATTATCAATCCTTTCCTACCCCACGCAAAATGGAAATAATTTATGGGAAAGGTTATAGATTTGTAAAAAACTTGGGCTATATTGGAACCTAATACACAAGAAACAAAAACGGGATTGGGATATTCTTTTACTAAAACAACTACAACTACTCAATGACCATCCTTAAACATTAATGTGATCACATGTCAACCAGAAAACAAATTCACCATTACTCATCCTGACTTGCTTGATCCAACCGTTCCACCTTCATTGTTGTATGTCGATAGTGATGAGGCCTTGAAACACATATTTGGTGTTTATGATACCCCATCCTCGTCTACTTCCCTCAAAAAAATTACTCATGCTATGAATGTTACCGAGCAAGAAACAAGTGATATCACTGAAGAATTTTTAGAATTTGAAAGTCCTAAATCCAATGCACTCCCTTAAGGAGATACAATTGATGTGCTTATGGACAATATTGAAAAAGATATAAAGTTATTAAAATTAGGAAGTTCCTTGATGATGAAGAATAAGAAGATACAACTACTTTACTTCATGATTTTCCTAAAAATTTTGCTTGGAAATATTTTGATATGCCAGGAATTGACCCAAAAATTGTGATGCATAATATTGTCCTTGCTAACAATGTTAAACCTGTTCATCAAAAGATCTGTAAAATGCACCCTAATGTGGCCTTGCTTGTTAAAGAAGAACTTGAGAAACTTTTTGATGCCAAATTCATTCGACCTATTGATTATTCTCCTTGGATCTCAAACATTGTCACAGTTGCAAAACCTAATAATCAAATTAGGATGTGCATCAATTTTTAAGACTTGAATAAAGCCTCTTTAAAAGATGATTTTCCACTTCCTAATATCGACATGATCATTTTTTCAACTACTAGACATGCTTTGTTGTCATTCATGAATGGATTCTTTGGTTATAATCAAATCCTTATTAATCCTCGAGATCAATACAAAACTGCCTTTACAACTGTTTAGGGAACATTTTCTTGGGTTGTGATTCCCTTCGGTTTAAAGAATGCTGACACAACTTATCAATGTGAAATTCCATTAATATTTCATGATTATATTCACAAAATCTTGGAAGATTGTGTCAATTATATTCTTGCTAAATCCTTAACTCGACAAGATAATGTAAATGTCCTTCACAAAATATTTGAACGAATCAAACAATATAACATGTGATTGAATCAGAAAAAGTGTCTTTGGTGTAGATAGCGGTAAACTCTTAGGATTTGTCATATCTCATAGATGCATTGAGGTGGACACAAATAAAATCGATGCAATTGTTAACATGCCACCTCCAAAGAATATTTCTCAGTTACACACATTACAAGGACACATTCAAGCTATCAATAATTTTGTCACATCTTTAGCCAATCACACATTACCTTTCACTTGTCTCCTTAAAAAGGGTGTTCCTTTTGATTGGGATGACGATTGTAAACAAGCTTTTGAGAGTGTAAAGGAATATCTAGCTAGTCCACCTATTTTACAATGAGTTGTGCCACATAGACCATTTATCTTGTACATCACCACATCTACCCATTTATTACATTAGCCACACCTTAATTGATTATGAAACATGTTATTCACCAATTGAAAAACAATGTTTGGCTCTTATATTTTCTACTAGTGAGTTGCAGCATTATTTACTAAATGTTGAAGTATAGGTTGTCACAAAATTTGATCCTCTTAAATATTTTTTCAACAAAACTGGTCTCTCTAGATGCTTAGCTAAGTGGATGATGTTGTTAACTAAGTTTGACCTTAAATTTGTTTCATAAAAAGTAATCAAAGGTCAACCCTTAACCAATCACTTAGCTAATGCTCCTTCTCCCTTTGCTTTACCTACCATTCTTTCCTTTCCTGATGATCATGTTTTAATTGCTGATATTAAACCATGGGAATTATTCTTTGATGGGTCTAAGTGTCGAACAGGTTTCGGTGCTAGAGTGGTCCTAAGTCCACCCGACATTAACCCTATTCCCTTGTCCTATCATTTAAATTTCTTATGTACAAATAATACATCTGAGTATGAAGCATTCATTGTAGCATTGCAAGCTACTTTATCTCTTTACGCTCAACATATTAAGATCTTTGGTGATTCACAATTAGTCATCAAACAAATCAATGGCACGTATCAAACTAAACATGAAAAGTTATTAAAATACAAAGACCTTATCATGAAGCTATTAGAAAAAGTTGATTCATTCACCATTGATAACATCCCACGTAAAGACAACCAACATGTGGATGCAATGGCTAGTGCAACTTCTTTCATATCCCCACATGATACATCTACTGATTTCACATTCATTATTCATACCATCATGAAACCTTCAATTGATACTTTGTTAGAAGACATTTTAGCGATAACTCAAGAACCTTCATGTGAATGGTACAATATTATATACAATTACTTAAAGGATGGTACCATTCCCAAACCTACCACAATGAATACTCAAAAACGCTTACAAAAACTTGCAACTAAATGTGTGATTCTTGTAGATGTGTTGTATAGAAGATCTTTTAATGGTCTCCTACAAAATTGTATTAAGGATTCTAAAATCCCCTTAGTGCTTGAACAGGCTCATTTTGGTGCCTGTGGAGGTCATTTTGGAGGACATTCGTTAGTGTAAAGACTTATGCGTATGGGTTATTATTGGAGACATATGGAGAAGGATTGTTTCACCTATGTTAAATGATGTCACAAATGCCAAGAACATAGTAATCTGATTCACACTTTTGCTACTGAGCTCCATGTTAATGTTCCTATTTGGCCATTTTTAGTATGGGGGTTAGATTTTATTGGAAAAATTTCACCTCCTTCTTCTACTAGACACACGTTTATCATAACCACAACCGATTATTTCACAAAATGGGTTGAAGCTATACCCCTTCGTTCAACAACTGCTGAAATAATTTGTCATTTCCTTGTGGAACACATAATTTCTCACTTTGGAATTCCTTTTACAATTGTTTTAGATAATGGAACACCCTTTAAGAATAACAAAGTTCAACAATTTCTCCAAATCTTCAACATTCAACATCGCTTTTCCACATTGTACTATCCACAATCCAATGGACAAGCTGAGAATACTAATAAACTTCTTGAAAAAATCCTTAAGAAAACTATTAGCCATAATCATAAATATTGGCATACACAACTCTCTTATGCACTTTGGGCTTATAGAACTAATGTCCGTTCATCCACTAGAAATACCCCTTATAGCCTTGTTTATGGTACTGATGTGATTATGCCCTTAGAGTTAGAAATTCCTACTTTGTGAGTTGCTCTCTAAGATATTTTTGATGATGACACTTATAAACCTCAATGATTACATCAACTTGAGATGCTCGATGAACAACACATTAATGCTCTTGAACATCTACAAGCTTGCATCAAATAATTACAATGAAAACACAAAATTCACATTATCTCTTGATCATTTTATAAGGGAGATTTTGTTCTTATTGAAAATCAACGAAATGTTAGTGTTGATAACAAAGAAAAGGATAAGTTTAGCCCTAATTGGTTGGGACCTTATATAGTTGATACTAGTTATGAGTTTGGTGCTTATCTTTTAAAGTAGATTGATGGAACATCCATTAGGGAACCCATTAATGCCACAAATTTGCATCGGTATTATCTCTAATCTCCTTTGAATAGTATGTTTGGTATAGTAGTGTTGTTTAGAGTTATTTGATGCTCTTCTAAATAGCTTTCACATTGCTTCATTCCTGACAACTAGATTTGTGTTTGTCTTAAACACTAAAGTAATTATTTGTGTTCATTTTATAATTTCTTTAGACTTCATACTATTCACATTCCTCTTATGTTAGTTAGATCCTTATTAGTGTATTTAATTTAACATATCATTTTTCTCATTACCAATGTTGTATCTATGCTAAAACTGCAATATGTTTTACATTAGATCACATTGATTCTATTAAATCATGTAGCCATTAATTAAATAATTTTACCATAAGTCCTTTAATTAATCACATATCATTTAAAATTCATATCAAAAAGCTACATCATCATAATATCAAAGGTGCATGTCTATATATATACATATCAAAATCACATCATAATGGTCTATGAGAGCTAAACCCCTTAGGATCTCGCACTTGTGATCCAATCCCTAGATATCGTGAGACAGTTGTGTGTGACCATGATCATGAAATACTGAGTCTCAGTGCCTACTCTAGACCTTATACTCATCCAAAAGATATAATCCACTCATATGCCATTTGGTCTCTCTTCGCTCATGCCTGAGCTAGCTCTGCGCGTAGCCTCCCTACCTCTATTAAGGTCTTTGATGACTGTAGTGCACTCTCAATGTGATGGAGTTTCCTCCTCACACTATCGTATGATGCTTGTAGCCTCACGAATGGTCTGAGTGACTCTGGCTCTTCCTCCACAATTGGTGGGGGAATGTAGTTAGGATCTATCTCATCCTCCTTGAGGGATGCTGGAATTATCTCTGTGGTTGCTTGACGATAGAACTTTCACTAGTCTCTCATCGCTCCTACAATATAGATCATGTGCATAATTAGTAACACATCATCAAGATATATATATATATACACACAAATTAAGCATAAATCACTAAAGGAGATGCATAAAATCAAATTTTATCACCTATGTCTCCAGATGCATGAGGAATGTCAACCTCCTCATCTCTAGGGGGCATGGAGGATGTGCTAGCCTCCCTCTGACTCTGCATGCTGATGTCTGTTGTAGCTATTGCTCGTGATTTGGTCCTGTAAGTATGTGAAGAATCTCCACACTTGTACCGATCCTCAATAGCTACCTCATCACCCTCACTAAGGGGTGGCTCCTCCTCATAATAATACTCCTCCTCATAATCTGCCTCCTCCTCATCATCCTCTCCTCCATCCTAGTCCTCATAGTTAGGATCAACATCTAATTGGTAATCCTCATCAATCACATCTGTAAAAATATTTGCTGGCCTATATCGTACCTCCTCCGCTCTCTCCTCTAGCTTATGACCCTCATCTGTTGTTGCCTATGCATCACCTAGGGAGAAATCCATGGGAAACACAAGGGTTAGTCATGCATATGCCCACCACTCCTCAAACTCATTTGTGCTACTGACATCATCAACGTCGAAGACTGGTGGTTGGTCACGATTTGAATCATTGGAATCACTCTCACGAACATGATCTATAGTCAGCCAAATAGTATCCTCTAGCCTTTGAGCACTCCACATTGATCATCTAATGAAGGGGAATGCCCTAGGTGGTGTCTGAGCCTATCCACAATGTCACATAACTCACTCATAATAGAATAGTCATATGACATAGTCATGTCTCCCTTCTAGATATCTATCCATCTACATCCTTCGTAGCTGCCCAGGGGGATCTGGCCATAGAAGAGTGAGTAGGTAAGGCCTCCATAATATCTCATCCTCCTCCAGCTGGTTGAATCTCACCCTCCAAAACTCTAAATCTCCATACTACCATAACCATTGCAAAGGGTAGTCGAATGCTCATGGGTACTCTGTCGCTATAGTACATGGATATCCAATAGGCCTAGTATATGTGATATGCTCAAGGCACCACACCAATAGAAGCATACAATGGACCATAATTTCAATCTCTTGGTATACAAATCTCCCCAAATCATAGTACAAATGTGTCAAAATGCAACAACCCCATGCATAGACTATCCGCTGATCATACATCCCTCGTACCAAGTGTACTAGTCCACCATCCAAGTGTGTCTCTTATCCATCTAGATTGAGTACTAGTGTCATTGTGTGCATCATAATATATCTCACCATAGGAATTCATGAGTACAACAACATAGGTAGCTCGATCCATGCTCTAACCCTGTCATCATGTATCGATCCTCCTAGGCAGTACTATGTATCTCTCTTCTCATGGAATGATTGATCCCCCCAGAAATACACTCGTACTCCTCCAATAGGAACTCGAAGAATGTGATGTACATACTTGAGTGTGATCGTCATTTCCTTAGTGGGAAGATGAAAGGTATAGGTATCTACATCCCAATGCTCACACAAAGCCATCAACATGTCATCATGGTATCTCATGGGTGGCATCATGTATCCCCAATAGATACCCACTGACTACAGATGCTTTGTCTCTACCATTGATAGTGTTTGTGATAGATCTCTAAAAAATGACAGTTGTCTTCCCCCTAGCCGATGTTGCCACCAAGAGGGAACCTATCAAAATCATCATAAAATATTCTAAAAATTTATCTACAATCTTCAATTTTCATATTATTCATCATGCAAGTGTGATAAGGTTAATCTAGTGTGCTTTTCTAATGGCCCTAGATACTTTAGAACCCTTTTTGGGCATTTTTCAAAGAAACAGGGATACTTCGCTAAGAAATGGGAAACTTTGTGAAGAAACAAGACACTTTGCGAACAAAAGGGACACTTTGCAAACAAATGGGACACTTTGCGGAAAAAGGGGACACTTTGTGAAGTTTTTTCCAAGAACCCTAAATTAACCCATCCTTGCATAGAAATCATTATAATATTATCAAATCACATGGTAAAAGTTGCAGAATTGACTCACCTCATGATATTGCTTGTCGTGTGCTACCTGCTCATGAAGATCGTCCAGCCACGAAGGTGTGTAATCTCATATGCTCAGCATCTTCTTCTCCTAGAAATTTTCACTCTCAAGCTACAATGAAGGTAAAATGAATAGTAAGTGACAAATTACTTTCATCCATTCCTTTTACTTACTTTTCACCTCTTTTTACTCACATTTTAAATTAATGTTACAATCTTTTTTTCGAAAAACTTATAATATAGCCCTTCTCAAAACTTAAACATAACAGTTGCTAGGGTAATCCATTTTTTGATGTCATTTGATGCATTGGAATCATGATTCCGCACCTGAAATCATCATTCACCTATCATTATGTGCCATGGTACTTGGAAATGCCCTACGGTAAGGCATTTCTTCTTCGATGTGACTAGATTACTACCTTGATTCCACCTTCATAAAGAAAGCGGAATCAAGGGGGGTACATCTACCCTTGAATTGGATTCCTAAGAGTCAGATAAAAGGATTTTTGGACAATTAATGAATGTGTGTTGTAGGATGTGGTTCCTAGTGTTTTGGTTTGTAAAGAATTACATTGGGGGCTTTGTTCTCCCGTCTTCTGAATGAGTATCCTTTTATGTAGTAAGGTGAATCATTTAGAGTCCTTTAGCTTATATATGCACATAGAGTCATATGGGTGCTAAATTGGTGGCTAAATGTGTCGTAGAAAATTGGACCCTCTTGAGAAAAGAGGCAATTTCACACATAATTAGACCCAGTTTTGACCCCTTCACATCATTTCCCCTTCAAAACAACATTTATAGGTCCTTCAGACCTATTAATTTTTATCTAGAGGCCTGTTTAACATGTGAAATCATATAAAACTCGACAAACAACATTTAATAACATCATACCCCAAGAACCCACTTGCAAACTGTAGTAGTGGGACATGTTCGCCAAGGGTGGAAAATGAGTCCCCTTTGAGGGAAAATTCAAAATTAAGCGAGAATTTAATCAATTTAACTTTAATTTTCAGTGAATGTCATCCTCTTAGGTCTAATTAACAAGAAAATAAGATGTTTTTGCCTATAAATACACATCTCAATTCATTTTACACAATCTTTTTATCATTTTTTTATCATCTCAAGAGAAAAAGGAATTCTTACAATAAGTTTCATTAGTAAAAGTTGAAGTTTTAGGACAACAAACTAGGGTTTTTGCAGGTCTTGAAGCTCACTAATCTCATCAAGATCCAACATTGCAAAGGGTTGATGATGGATTCCTATGGTGAATCATGAAGAAATCTAGGGTGAAGAGGTGCAACTAGCCACCAAATCATGCATAAGGACTTGGTTTCCTATTGATTCCATCTTCCAATGTTACTCTATCTTCAGACTAAGGTTTGCATTGTGTTTATTTAGAATTTAAATGTCATTTCTTATCCATGTTTTATGTGTTGTAAGGTTTCTAGGGTAGAGATCTTGCATCCTTTCAATCATTATTGCATGTCTTATTCTAGAGCAATAAAATAGGGGTTAAATTGTCATGATTTAGCCTTTCCTAGTCTATAATGCATCTAAGGCTAGGGTCTATGCAAATTTTTCTCTATTCAAGGTTTAATTACCTACCTAGGGGTTTGACCAAGGAAAACCCCCCATTAGATCAACTCTTTTAGGCTATTTTGTAGGAATTTTCTGAGATCTAGAATTGGGTTTCCGTTAGAATTGTTTTTGTAGGTGTCAAGGTATAGATTTGAGTTTTGAGTTTGCAAAAATTAGAAAGAGGATTGAATCACCATGCTTGGTGAATGAGTCCCACATAAGGTGCATAGTTGATCATATGCTATTTCAGATCCCCAGCTGTCAGAAAACAAGTTCCATGTAGAAAAGTCCTGATCTGGGACTAATTTTCCTTGGTGGAAAATGAGTCCCAGTCAGCCCAAGTTCAAATTTCATCATCTTTCTGGATTGTCATTTAGCTCTCTACAATCTTCTAGGTGCACACATTCTGAGAAATAACCTTTTGTTTAGTGAAAAATTGCATTTCGTTCATCATTTTCAATCTTTTTGCATATCACTATTTATTTTCTAACAAGGCATAAATCTTAGTTTTTCATTTGTTTTAGTTCACTTTAGTCAATCAATTGCATTTAGTTAAGTTTATTTACATCATATCACATCGCACACATCCTAATTTGAGTGTTACATAATCATTTTGGACCTAAATCTCTCTCCTTTTAGGTGAAAAACCGTAGAAGTGCTAGAGTAAGCATTTATGTTCGCAAAATCTATGTTACAGGAGTATCACCACTCAGAGATCAAGAGACAACACGACTGCTATAAGAATCTTAGAATATATTGCCATCTCTCTTTACCATAGTCACAATGAAGCACCCTCTTAAAATAAGATTACATTTTAGGGCAAGACAAGCCAATGAAATATCCACCATTATATTTAAAACCTAATAATTAATGGTATACATTTACAATGTATCATTCATCTAATCTGTTGGCCATTTTAGAAGTTTCTTAAAAAATTAACTAGTATCTATTTAATTTGCACCCTATTGAATCAAAAAATTCAACAATCCAAAGACAACATTGGAAGATCTCACTAAGTGTAAAGCTCTAAAAATGAGATCAACTTGCGAAGAAGGACGAATTTCTCTTGATTCTCACTTCAAACTAACCTAATCTACTATTTTGACAGGGAAAAGGGAAGAGGAATACATAAATTAAAAAACTAAAAAGTCAAATTTTAAAAGGGTGATACACCAAACTGACTAGGACTATGAAAACTCAGATTTACATACACTTGGCTATACATGACATAAACTAAATTTGCACAACCTATTACTGCATGCATTTTCATAAATATTTCACAAAGAGGCCTCAATGCATTAACCTTTAAAAGGAAGATAACTTCACATTTAGAAAGCCACATGCATCTTCAAGACATAGTTTGCAATATGCATAAACATACTTTTGCAGAAAAGGTATAAAATATGAGACGAAGTCACAAGGAAATAAAGATACCTCACAAGTAACTTGATCAATCACTTGATAATACACAACTCTACAAGAATAAGAAGGAAAAAAATTATAATCAACAATATCCAAGTATTTTTCTATATTTCATATTCCAAAAGAATTACAAAGCATGCTAAAATTTGTGTGAGGGCTTCAAAAATCACTAACTCTAGAAAATTGCATTATTAAGAACTGCATACAAATGAGTCAAAAGATGGCTATATCCATCAACCCCCAAGCAGTTGCACTAAAATAGGAGCCAAAAACTGCCTTGCGTTAGCTGCCTCAAAAAATCCTAAAATCAAGTAACTAGATTTCCTCCAAAATGAGCTCTCATGTGTGAAAAATGTAAGTTTGACCATGCTAGGCATCTAGGCGTGAAAAACTACCCCTATATATTCTCTCCATAACTTTCAACAAGGTAAATAAAAGCCCCTGCATGCTTGGCACATGTCTACAAACTGCCTCTAACTCCCCCTAGATGTTTGTAAAAGCATAACTCCTCTAAAATACTCATAAAGGCATAAACATAAAGGAATTAAGGTGCGAACTCCATCTTTGCATTAGAATAGTCACAAGATTTAAATGATTTATAAAGACATCATTTAAAAATCACATGCTTTACATTTAAGCTCCAATGCAAAAATTATAAGGGTTATGATTTCTTGGTCAAGCTTTGATTTGACCATACATAGTTCAAGGAAATTTTTAAGTCATGAAGACTTGGCATTTATAGCACATTACAAGGCACAAAATATTGTGTTGTAGAAAAAAAGGACCCTTTGCTTGACATGAGATTAATTCAACTTAATGGGGCCTTGATTCAGGTGTTGTGAGGCATTTTATGCATCCACACTAGGTCTTCGACCCTTATAAATCAAATAACACGCTTTTAACAACGTCTTGTAATGGTGTTGTAAAGTCTTGTAAAGGACTTTCACGGTTTTCTAGACTTAATTAATCTATTTCCCCCTAATTCAACATTATAAAATTTGTTTAATAACATTATTACATCAATCTATAAGGTTCTTAAACTTAATGTTAAACTAGTGTTGTAATGTGTCTTGCACATTCACATTGGTTTTTATTCCTTTCTAGGCTGTGTGGACCTCATTTTAGTGTTGTAAAGTGTATTTAATCACACTTTCACATTCATTTTTATGTCCCAAGCCCTATTTAACATTTAAATAATCACTAATATGTCCATCTTAATGCATATTGTGCATCCTGAGGTTCAAAATTGATCAAATACTCAACAAGATGGCATTTTAGACCTTATTTCTTCATTCCTTGGCATCTAAGTTGTCAAATTGACCCCTGTGGGACCCATTCACCATGCATGGTGAATCAGTCCCATCCAGGTGGGACCCATTTTCCATGTGTGGTGATTAAGTCCCATTTAGCTCAATTTTTCACCTTTGAGTGGGAAAAAAGTGAAATTTGAGTTCAATTTTGCTTCATGTTGGCCTATGATGAGGTATTAATGGGATACTAAGGCACAACTATGCATAAATAGGTGTTTCGATCCTCATTTTACATCTATCCATCTCTCTCATCAATCCATTCATCCATTCTTCATCTATCTTCTATCTCAAGTCAAGCAACCTAGGGTTTCATGTTTCCAAGTTGTTAAGAAAGCTTCTAAGGACATTCAAGGGCTGATTCTTCTTCCATTTTTGTAGACCTTCAAGATCAAATCATCAATTCAAGGTAATCCATTCCATTGTTGCATGTTTCATTCTATTCTTTCATCATTTTGGTTTAATTACCTAAATAGGGTTTGACCAAGGCAAACCCCCATGCCCTAGCAATTAACATTCCTTCTTTTCTTCTTGTGTGTTTGTAGATTTAGACATCTTGGAAGCTTAGGAATCATTGAATATTTCATTTCAAATTTATTCATATCATCTCTTCATTGAAAAAGGAAAAACATCAACAAAAAGTCACTTTCAGACCCTAATCAGACAGTTTCAGGAGCAGATACCTATAGGAGACAGAAGTGTAGATCTCGCTACATAGATTCAATTATAGATTTTATACATTCCTATAGGTGGACTAATTCACCATCCATGGTGAAAGAGTCCCACCTGTAGGACTGAAAAGTGATTTTAAAAAAAATTCAACTCCCAATAGTCAAAAACCTATTTCTAGGCATTTTCATCAGAAGAAGGACTAAGTTGCTATGCATGGAGAATCAGTCCCAGTGATCATCATCAATGGTTTCTGAGACATTCCAAAACCTTCCAGTAACAACAATCTGCCTCTAGGTGCACTCTATTCAATTTCATCAATTTTTGTTATCATTTGCTTAAGTTTCTAGTTCATTCTTGCACAACACAATGTGTTTTCAAACAAGTCTTATTGTTTAGGTTTTGCATAGTTAATCAACCAATTCCATAGCCTAGTTGCACTTAGATCATTCAACTCAGTCTAACTAACATCACATATATCTTAATTTGAGTGAACCCCCTAGATTTTGGGTGTGGGATCTATCGCTTTCCATTAGGTGAAAGACCCTAATTGAGTAAAAGAGACAAAGCATCCCTAGTCCCAAATATCTATGGTTCACATATACAAGGTTTAAAAAAAAAAAAAATTAGGCATAAGACATAGGTCTTAGCCCTTGGAATACATTTGAAATCCTTGTATCTTTCAAAAAGAAAGGTAAAAAAACCTTTTACCATCGACATTTTTTAGGATAAGAAACCCTAATGAACAAAACGATGCAAAAGAAATGCAAAAGCATTTCAATTGTCACTTGAGAATCTGAAGTTTTCCTCTACTACCATAGGATTTCAATGAGCTTTTTTGGAGGATTTTCATGGTGGATTTCTATGTGCATAGAGGCTTTTCTTACATTTTTGCTTGAAAAAACTCAACCTCAAAGGTTTTGGTAAGTATTTCTAGAAACATTTTGATATTTTCATTAAAATTTTTGAAGAAAACTTGCTCGAATTTGAAAAAAATTGTAGAAATATGATCATACTTCACTGCTATTGTTTTCCATGCCATTGGCTTCACATTTCCTTGCAAATAATGAGGAAATTTTCTTTTTGAAGAAATAAGTCTAAAGTTTTTCCATAGTCGCGGTTGTATCTTGTATTTGCTTGTACACTCCATATATCACTTCTAAAAATACTTTAGCATTTTTGTGCATTTCCACTTACATTTGCAACCAAAATAAACTTCTGCATATAATAGTTGTAGCTATGTATCCTTTAACAAGATTTTGGGGTTTTCAAAAAAATGTATAGGTTGTGGCACCTAGTCCTTATTTCCCCCCCAAAAGTTAATTAGAAGCTCAAAAAAACCCCTCTTTCTGAAAAATATGAAACAAAACCAAAGTGGGTTCGTGTATTATGAAAAGACGCGCTCTCCTAAAGATTTTGTTGTTTCAAAAGTTTGTTATGAAGAAATTTAAACAACCTCTATATATTTCATTTTCTTTTGAAACCCCAAATGGGTTTAGAAATATGTAGAGAAAAACACTCTGGGCTACTAAAACCTGAGTTCCATTTCATTATTTCTTTTTATATATACTAGTTGTGACTTAGCTTCTGGGTTTGTAGGAGGGTTTCCAAACAAAACCCTAAGTGGCCATCTTTTATTCTCTCTACTGTGTGTATTCAGCCTTTTCATTTCACATGCTCAACCTGCACTTCTGTAGGAAAATGAGGGTTTCATTTTTACAAGCTTTCGACAAGAGCTCATTTTCATTTTGCACATTCTATTTCTTTTCTGAAATATGACCATACAGAACTCCATTTGTGTATTTTGTGAAGAAAGTGAAAAGAATTTCTCCATTCCTTGGCTCAACCTCACACTTGATATTTCTCTTTGAAATAAATTTAGATTTTATTGCTTTGTTTAATTGGAAAACTTAGACTTACGACTTTGTGTTGGATTTTCGTTTTTCTTGTAACAAAACAAAATGAAAAACCTACATATATCTATGTATTTAGCTTCATCACTTATAGGTAATACTTGCATATTTCAACTATGGGGCTGCTCTTTCAGGTCATTTTCTACTACATTGGATGTGGATTTGAGTGTTAGGTATGTGCAAGATCATCATGGAAAAAACAAACCCTTAAGTGGCAAAAAATTTAGAAAAATTAGTGTTAGGCAACTTGACATAAAAATTTGAATAAGTTAACTATATTATTTCAAAAATATGTAACAATAGAATCTATAGAAAATTGAATTTAGTTTCTAAACTACTAGGTTTATTTAAAAATAAATAAAATCCATTTGGTGAAAATTTGAAATTTGAATGCAGTAGTGCTTAAATGTGAAGGAAAAAATAAGAAGTAGGTGTCTATCTGACCACCCTAACCATAAAAAAATGATAATATTTTTTTATAAGATTTTATCTATAATTAGAGGACTCATGTTTGAATGTGATACATATTTTTTTGTAATATTTTTCTAGGTAAATAATTAATTATAAATTTTTTATTACAACTTTTAAAAAATATAAAAACTCGTATGTCTAGCCACCTTAACTTGGTCAAAAATTCATGAAATTTATTTTTTATTTTTTTAATCCTATAGTATGTTTGAAAGTTATAGATGTTTTTCAATCAACCTATCGATAAGGACTTTAGTCGTAATTCTAATAGAAAATGAATAATAATTATTTATTAAATTCAAATTAAAGAATAATTTATATTGGTGGAAATCTGAGAATCTCCTCTAAAAACCCTTTTTGTTTCATCAATTTTGGGTAAAAAAAAGTTGCCAGCCCACATACCCTACAAATACCCATAATATTGCCACTTTTTGGCCCATCATGATCCTGCACATACCCTATTGCTTGACATGAAATGACCCAGGTCCACCTCTCATGTTGTCCATGTTTTTGTTACCAAAATACCCTAAGATTTTTACTCTTCCAGAACACCACCTTGATACCTTAAATGTGTCATTCTGTAGATTAATAGTCATTGTGCACAGTATGCCATATTACTACTTAGTCCAAAAGATATTGTGTATCATGTCACTGTTTGATACAAGTTCCTTTAAAGAAACAATAACAACATATTTTGATATTCAAAAATGCAAACAAGATCAAGAATGATTTAGACACAAAGAAAATTAAATATTTCAAAACCCTCACATGAATTCCTTATATGAGCATTATTTACCAATCATTCTGAAGTATATTACTATTCATTTCACTTAGAGGCTTGCAAATCATAAGTAAACCTGGTCAGTTCTCTTATAATTTGAGCTTATAAAACACTATCATTATTTCATTTCATTAATGAATATGATGCTGCCAAAATATGACTCCATGCTTGATACCCACTTTTTGGGTTATGGTAACTTACTGAATACACCTCTTTTGCATTCACTACCACTTATTAAAATAAATGGTTGTGCTACTATGATTGAGCACATCTGATGATCTTTGAGAGCACACAATGTATTGATATGATGAACTAATCATGTTCCACCTCAGTGTCACACCAATATTTCCACTTTGCACTGTGATCCCACCAATTTTCATGCTTTGATTTTCAAGATAGCAAATAGATTGTTGTGTCTTTAGGAGTCTTATTGCATTTAATTCTGAGTTAGCATTCTCTTTATTGTTCATTTCACATGGCTATGCTCTTGAAGAGTGATTTTCCATATCTCCATGACACTGTACCCTCCAGGTGAATTACACTCTGCTCATTGACCAAGGTCTCTATTTACTTTGGGCAGAGATCTAACAGTTAATAAATTGCCCTTGATAATTTCTCATGACTTACTTCTAATATATCTTGATTGAGTCCTCAAGAAATAAAGATAGGTGTCTTTAGCATAAGCATATTCACCTCTTCAACAATGGTATTCACATGCAAGTACCTGAGTAGTAGGACTGGAGAGGTGGGTATGCTTACGATAAGATGAATATTTTTATATCTTGATTCCTATCAAAAATATGCAGAAATGACTTAAGATAAGGCACTAAGATAAATAACACTTCAATCCCTCAAGACATATGAGGGCATCATGTTGGGATCAACCCTTGTGGGAGCCACATTTTATCCCACATGTTGTGAAAAGATTAATCAAAACAACAACATTATTTTTCCTTTACCTACACAAGAAGAAAACATGTTAGATAAAAATTGAGTATATGATGGATGTGTTTGACTATCCTTCTTGTTTCCCTTGACATCAATAGTACACTAACTATTTTAATGTAGATGGAGGTTAAGCTATATGTTTTCAGATGTTTGCAGATATACAGATTGGTGAATTTTCATTTCTCTAAGCAAACCTCATCTCACTCATGCAGGAAACCTATGAGCAACAAGAAGCAACAACTGGAAACTAGACAAACATGAAGGACTAAAGCTGAAGTAGGACAAACTCAACTAGAACTCGTCATTCAGGAAATGACAAGTCACTTTTCTCTATATGTGCATTTATTTTCTATAAATGTATATTTTTTCCTTAATTTGCATTGAAACAGTCAGTCTCAGGGCTTGTGTGAGACATTATTCATTTGCATTATCAATAAAGATTATTTTTCTTGCAAAGATTCTACACTTTCTCCTATGTTATATGTATCTGCATAAATGCAATCTAGTAATGCAATCTTTTGATTTTGTTTATGCACATGAATGTAATATCGTAGAATTTAAAATGTACCTCACTCTTCATTTGAAAATCACAAAAGCTCTACCTAATTGAGCTATTAACAAAAATGGGTAACATTTTTGGCAACATCTGCTATATGTTTTCCTGCTAAACATCAAACTAGTTGCCTAGGCTTATCCATTGGGCACAGAGTCACTCAGAAACTTGACACAACTTGGAAACAGTCCTCAAAACAATATTGTAACTCAATAGATTAGTGCAAAAGACCTTGGAAACTTATAAAACACCAAAAATTCAAGATGTAAACTACCTAAACTGTGTTGAACAACACTTAGGGAAATTTAAAACTTGCATCTAAAATATGGTGTAACATCACTTATTGAAAAAAAACCCTCCTAATCTAGCATGTATAATGTAGATCAAACCTCAAAAGAGTGTTTAAAGTGTATCCCTTACCCTATGCTTAAAATAATTCAAAGCATCATTTTTAGTCATGTTCAGGCCTCTTACCTAATTGACAATCAATTCGTTGTTCCCAAATACCTGTAGGAAGCTTATCTCCCTTTTCCTTGCCCATTCCAAGCCCTGAATCAAACCTTCATATTCGAAAATATTGTTAGAACAAGAAAAAGAAAATATGAAAGCAGAATAATACTTGTCACTGTGTGGGGACATAAGCATTGCACCCCCACCAACTCCATTTCTACTTCTAGAACCATTAAATTACATTTTCCACACCTCATCTTGTTTCCCTAGCTATTGTTTTTCCTTCTTCTCAAGGTTTGGTATCACTGTTTTAGGTTCATGTAAGACATATACCCCCAAACTAGCTTCTTAAATATAATTATTTGGATTATCCTCAACATTTTCTGCTACCCATTCACTTAAAACAATGTCTAGTACACTTTCAACCTGCAATTCTTGAGCAATAAGAAGTTCCTTGTCCTTAAGAACAACACAATTTGCATTTATAACACTTGGCATATAGGGTTCAATGTAATCCTTGGCAAGTGACTCAAATTTTATCATCACTTTTGTCCCATATCTAGTCCTAAACAACATGTGGGACCAATTTGAGGACAAATAACCTCCTATCTTGGTAGTGAAATATCTTGACAAGCATAATACAAAATAGGTTGGCAAGTCAATGAAAAATATGTCTTAGGGAATGGAAAATTTTGGACAAGCATGAAGTGTAAGGCTCAAGTGCTTAATGACACCTATGGTATTAACAAATGACCCATCTAATTGGACCACTCCTTTCTCAAGGATTTGATATTTCAATTCCAACTTGTCAGCAATCTATTTGGGCATCACAAAACTGCTTGCCCCACTATCTACCCTACAATTATGGACCAACTTATCCCCTATTATCAAAGTCACATAAAATGGATGGTGTTTGACATCTTTAGCTGATTGCTTATTGCTGTTTTGAGGTATATTTGTGAAAAAAACTTTAACCTGACCTATTGGTGTATCATTTGAAACATTTAAAGTAGAATGCAACAAATATTTTTGGCTTAGGATGGATAAAGAATCCCACATAGATATTGATAAATTAATTTCCTTCGTAGTTTCAACAATATTGTAAGGTGCAACAATATTTAACTTATGTTGAGTCCTCACAACAGTAGGATCAACTTGCAAATGAGCTGATTGAGAGTGGCTCATAGTCTATTCTTTAGTAGCAACTTGTGGACTTCCTTGTAATATGTGTTACACTTGAGATGTAGATGGACCAGCAACTTCTTTACCTTTGTTTGCTGACTGTTCAATCTCAAAAGCCCTCTTTTTGGCTCTTGTTTTTGTTTCAATTGAAGAGTCATCCACATTCACACCACAAAATTCCTCTCACTGCCAATTCAGGGAAGTTGTATCATTTGGAGGATGATTTTGTTGTTGTGGTGGCTCCTCATTGGGTATGCTCTACACATTTGAGACATTTTACACCATTAAATATTGATTAATGACCCCATTCAAACACATGGCCTGATTGTGGGGCTGGTTGAATGGAAAAAACCACTCATAATTTGCTACAAGGTTGTTTTGTATAGGAACAAGATCCTTAGCTGCACTAATTGGGGCTAGATTATATGGTTGAAAAGGCCTTGGGTTCACATTTTGTCTTGCTCTTTTCTAATTTCCTTGAAATGGCTACCTATTATCCTGATAAGTTTGATTCTGCCCTTGGTTTCGTGGCTGGTAAGACTATTTATTCTAAAACTATTGCTTCTTAATGCTAACCAGCGCATTACTAAATTTTTGAAGCAAATTTTCAATCTTTTTTTGGTTTTTTTTTATCTCATGTAACTCCTAAGAAGGGCCTAGGACAACAGCTTACTAGCTGACAACAATTGATAATGCTGGTACAACAGCTAAAGGAACAAAGAGTGGTATTTGCAAAGGCATAGAAGGCTGGATTTCTAGGAATATTGGCATTGGAGGTCGAGGAGCTATCTTACTAGCCTAAATTAGACTATTTTTTGCTCTAATTTCTATTTCATAAGCATCTGGTAAAGTGACACCCCTCATAGATTGTATCATGACATATATGTCACTATTAAGAGCCCTCAAATAATACAAAAAAGCATATTTCAAGGAAGGTCTTACCGTTTTAGGGATTCTGAACCATGTTTTCTGAAAATGAAAGTTAAAATCAGACATTTTCTCCTAAGGAGCCCTCTTGATCATTGTAAACTATTCCACTAGGGACAAGTGATCAGACTTGCTGTTTATGCAGCTTGTCTCCTAATTTGTCTCATGTTGTGATAGAACCAACTTGTAAACCTCTGAACCATTGTAAAGTTGTCTCTTTTAATGAAGCAACTAGTAGTCTAATAGCCACATTCTCCTGAGTTACATGGTGAACTCGACATAAAGATGCCACATCTCTGACATGCTCAATAGGGGTTGTTTGATCCTCTCATGTGAAAAAGGGTAAACTCTTCAAGACAACCATTGGAATTTCATCATGTTGTGCAAGATTTAATGGATTGTTTCCATTAAAAGGCACAAAAGGCTAATTTCTAGCTATTGGGGTAGCTTGAGGTGGATTAACCTGAGCTAGAATAATAGGGACAAAAAATGAAGATACAATAGGACTTGATGTTACTGTTGGTTTAGAACCTAGAGGTGTAGACTGAACTCTTTTGGATGAAATAGGAGTTTGTTTTATAGTCCTTCCACTACTCCTGGGTGGTGACAATTGCAAATACTCAAAAGGGGCAACACTACTTATTTCTATTCTTTTCATATGCTATACTACACTAGCTTTTGCTAACCAATAGACTCAGAGTCATCAGACATGCAAAATTTAACCTCTAAAAAGGTCTAAAATTTCACTAGTTGCAAATCAAAACTAAAAAAAATCAAAATCTCAAGATTGTCTTCATTTCACAGTCCCACCAGGTGTGCCAAAACTGTTATCTATTGAATTTGCACCCTATTCAATCAGAAAATTCAACAATCCAGAGATAACATTGGAAGATCTCACATAGTGTAAAACTCTAAAACTGAGATCAACCTTTGGAGAAGGTCAACTTCCTCTTGATTCTCACTTAAAACTAACCTACTCTACTATTTTGATAGGGAAAAGGGAAGATGAATACATAAACTGAAAAACTAAAAAATGAAATTTTAAAAGGGTGATACACCAAACTGACTAGGAGTATGAAAACTCATATTTGCATACACTTGGCTATAGATGACATAAACTAAATTTGCACACAACCTATTATTGCATGCCTTTGCATAAATATTTCACAAAGATGCCTCAATGCATTAAGCTTTAAAAGGAAGATAACTTCACAATTAGAAAGCCACATGCATCTTCAAGACACAGTTTGCAACTTGCATAAATATACTTTTGTAGAAAAGGTATAGAATATGAGACAAAGTCACAAGTAAATAAAGATACCTCACAAGTAACTTGATCAATCACTTGATAATAGAAAAATTTGTAATAATAAGAAGGAAAAATCACATAATCAATAGTATCCAAGTTTTTTTTTGTATTTCATATTCCAAAAGAATTACAAAGCATGCTCAAATCTGTGTGAGGACTTCAAAAATCACTAACTCCAAAAAAATGCATTACTAAGAACTACATACAAATGAGTTAAAAGATGACTATATCCATCAATCCCCAAGTAGTTGCACTAAAATAGGAGCCATAAATTGCCTTGGGTTGGATGCCTCCAAAAAGCCTAAAATCAAGTAACTAGATTCCCTCCAAAATGAGCTCTCATGTGTGGAAAAGGTAAGTTTTACCATGCCAAGCATCTATGCATGAAAAATCACCCCTATATTCTCTCCAAAACCTTCAACAAGGTAAATAAAATCCCCTACATGCTTGGCACATGTCTACAAACTACCTCTAACTCCCCCTAGATGCTTGTAAAAGCATAACTCCTCAACAATACTCATAAATACATAAACATAAAGGCATAAAGGCACAAACCCTATCTTTGCATTATAATAGTCATGAGATTTAAATGATTTATAAAGACATCATTTAAAAATCATGTGCTTTGCATTTAAGCTTCAATTCAAAAATTATAAGGGTTATGATTTCTCGGTCAAGGTTTGATTTTACCATACATAGTTCAAGGAAAATTTTAGGTCATGAAGACTTGGTCTTTATAGCACATTACAAGGCATAACATATACAAGGTTTTTTTCTTTTAAAAAAAAAACTAGGCATAAGACAAAGGTCTTAGCCCTCAGCATACATTTGACAACCTTGTTTTTTTCAAAAATAATGGTTAAAAAAACCTTTACCATCGGCATTTTTTAGGGTAAGAAACCCTAAGGAAAAGCACATTTCAAAAGAAATGCAAAATCATTTCATTTTTCACTTGAGCATTTGGAGTTTTCCTTTGCCACCATAGGGTTTCAATGAGCTTTTGTGGAGAATTTTCATGGCAGATTTATATGTGCACAAAGGCTTTTCTTGCATTTTTGCTTGACAAAACTCTACCTCAAAGGTTTTGGGAAGTATTTTTGGAAAAAAATTGTTGCTTTCATTAAAGTTTTTGAACAAAACTTGCTCAAATTTGAGCCAATTTGCAGAAATATGATCATACTTCATTGTTGTTGTTTTGCATGCCATTGGCATCACATTTCCTTGTAGATAATGAAGAAATATGTCTGAAATTTTTCCATAGTCATGGTTGTATCATGTATTTTCTTGTACACTCCATAGATCTCTTGTAAAAATACTTTTGCATTTATGTGCATTTTCACTTACATTTGCAACCAAAGAAACTTTTTCATATAATAGTTGTAGCTATGTACCCTTTAACAAGTTTTTGGGGTTTGAAAAAAAAATGTACATGTCGTGGCACCTACTCCTTATTTTCCCCTTGAAATTTAATTAAAATCTTGAAAAAACTCTTCTTTTTCTAAAAAATATGAAACAAAACCCAAGTGGCTTCATGTATTATGAAAAGACGTTCTCTCCTCTTGAAGATTTTGTTGTTTCATGAGTTTGATATGAAGAAATTTCAACAACCTCTATATATTCCATTTTCTTCTGAAATCCCAAATGGGTTTAGACATATGAAGAGAAAAAGAGTATGGGCTACTAAAACTTGAGTTCCATTTCATTCTTTATTTTTATATATATTGGTCATGACTTGGCTTCTAGGTTTGTAGGAGGGTTTCCAAAAAAAACCCTAAGTGACCATCTTTTGTATTCCTTTTATTGTATGTATTTAGCCTTTAAATTTCATGGCCACTAGATTTTTGCATTTCACATGCTTAGCCTGCACTTCTGTAGGAAAATGAGGGTTTCATTTTTAAAAGCTTTTGATAAGAGCTCATTGTCATTTTGCACATTTTTTTTCTTTATTGAAATATGACCATGGGCGACTCCATTTATGCATTATGTGAAGGAAATGAAAAGAAATTCTCCATTCCTTGGCTCGGCCTCACACCTGACATTTCTCTTTGAATGAAATTAAGTATATTTTATTACTTTGTTTGAATGGAAAACTTAGACTCATGACTTTGTGCTGGGATTTCCTTTTTCTTGTAAATGAAAAAAAATGAAAACCCTATGTATATCTTTGTATTTTGCTTCATCACTTATAGGTAATACTTGCAGATTTTAGCTATGGGGATGCACTTTCATGTCATTTTCTACTACATTGGATGTGGCTTTCAGTGTTGCTTGACTGGAAATGATCCAGGTCTACCTCACATGATGTCCATGTTTTTTTTACCAAAATATCCTAAGATTGTAACTCTTCCAAAACACCACCTTGATACCTTAAATGTGTCATTTTGTAGATTCATAGTCATTGTGGACAATATACCATATTACTGCTTAGTCCAAAAGACATTACGTATCATGTCACTATTTGATACAAGTTCCTTTAAAGAAACAATAACAACATATTTTGATATTCAAAAATCCAAACAAGATCGGGAATGATTTAGGCACAAAGAAAATTTAATATTTCAAAAACCTCACATGAATTCCTTATATGAGCATTGTTTACCAATCATTCTTAAGTATATCACTATTCATTTCACTTTGAGGCTTGCAAAACATAAGTAAACCTAGACAGTTCTCTTATAATTTGATTCTTATAGAACATTGCCATTATTTCATTTCATTGACGAATATGATGCTACCAGAATATGAATCCATGCTTGATACCCACTTTTTGGGTTATGGTAACTTACTAAATACACCTCTTTTTCATTCACTACCACCTATAAAAATAAATGACTATGTCACTATAATTTAGCACATCTGATGATCTTTGAGAGCTCATAATGTATTGATATGATGAACTGATCATGTTCCACCTCATTTTCACACATATTGGCTCTATACTATGCACTCCAAGCTTTCCCCTTTGCAATGTGATATCACCAATTTTCATGCTTTGATTTTTAGGACAAAAAATAGATTGTTGTGTCTCTAGGATTCTTATTTCCTTTAATACTGAGATAGCATTCTTTGTACTATTCATTTTACATGGCTATGCTCTTAAATAGTGATTGTCCATATCTCTATGACACTATATCCTCTAGGTGAATTAGACTCTTCTCATTGACTAAAGGTCTTTGTTTGCTTTGGGAAGGGATTTGACTATCAATAAACTGCCCTTGATCATCTCTCATAACTTACTTTTGATATATCTTGATAGAGTCCTCAAGAAATAAGGATAGGTGTCTTTAGCGTAAGTGTATTTACCTCTTCAATAATGGTATTCACATGCAAGTACCTGAGTAGCTGGACTAGAGAGGTGGATATGCTTACGATAAGCTGAATATTTTTAATATCTTGATTCCTATCAAAAATATGTAGAAAGGATTTAAGATAAGGCACAAAGATAAATAACACTTCAATCCCTCAAGACATATGAGGGCAACATGTTGGGTACAACCCTTGTGGGAGCCACATTTTATCCCACATGTTGTAATTAGATGAATCAAAATAGCAACATTATTTTTATTATACCTGCACAAGAAGCAAACATGTTAGATAAAAATTGAGCATATGATGGATGTGTTTGACTATGCTCCTTGTTTTCCTGGACATTAGTAGTACACTAGTTGTTTTAATGAAGATGGAGGTTAAGCTATATCTTTTCAGATATTTACAGATATACAGATTGGTGACTTTTCATTGATCTAACCAAACCTCATGTCACTCATGCAAGAAACGTAGGAGTAGCAAGGAGAAACAACTAGAAACTGGACAAGTGTGAAGGATTGAAGCTGATACAGGACAAACTTAACTAGAACTCGTCATTCAGGCAATGATGGGTCACTTTTCTCTATATATGCATTTATTTTCTACAAATGTATAGTTTTTTCCTTAATTTGCATTGAAACGATCAGTCTCATGACTTGTGTAAGACTATTCATTTGTATTATCAATAAAGATTACTTTTCTTGCAAATGTTTTGCACTTTCTCCTAGCTTATATGTATCTGCATAAATGCAATCTAGTAATGTAATCTTCTGATTTTGTTTATGCACATGAATGTAATATAGTAGAATTTAAAATGTACCTCGCTCTTCATTTAAAATTCACAAAATCTCTACCTGATTGAGCTTTTAGTGAAATTAGGTAATATTAACAAAAAAATGTTTACATGCATCCCACTCTCCCCCCTTATGCCATTGTATACACCTATCAGTGCAACTAGCAAACATATATATATAAATATATATACATCCTATTAAAAATAAATCATTATATAATTGCAAGGTTGAGACATATTGCTCGAGGTTGTGATAGAGGTGCAAGAGCATGCTTTGACCTGAGGTGTATACCATCCCCTACTCCTCCATCACTTAGATGCAATGGAGAAGGTCCCCATGAAGGGACAAGCCTCACCCATCCATCGTGACCCATAACGCAATCGTCATAATCATATAACTCATTGAACCAATGGTATCATTACATGCCCTTGCTCTAAATAGTGCATGTATATGTAGAACATCATGTTCTTTGAGACTACAAGATCAAGGTAATACTGTTACGTAGTCTAGGTGTCCTTGGTCTTCTTGCTCTCATCATATGCCACCAACTTCCCATGGATGGGTAAGCACATGATTTGATATACGTCCTCTAATGTCACCATCATCTCCTTACTAGGGAGATGAAATGTTGAAGTATCTGCATCCCATCACTCCATCAAGGCCATGAGCATGGGTGTGTGAAAGAGGATCTCTTGCATAGTGAACACCCACCAGATCCTAACACGTTATAGTAGACCATAGTCATTTATGATGATCTCATTGTAGTGGTTGTGCAATAATGATAGAATTGACCTATTGGTATATTTTCATATCTCATGCCACTTCGAAAAAGAAATAAAGTCTCATTTCAGAACACTCTACATCATAATTTTTTTTCAAAATTTTCCTATCTGCCTTTGACACTACAACACACTTCATAGATGTCTACACGATATGCTGGTGTTTAAGGCTAAATAGTCATTCAATGACTGTGAGCAATATAGATGCTAGCATGGTCAAAGGATAATAGTGCGCTATCAAGATGACAACACATCAACCAAATGATTTCCCACCAATTGATCACCTATGTTGCTCAAGAAAACTAAAAGGCTAAAAAAATGATTGAAATGATAGGTTGGGTGGAAATTTTTTGTATACCTCATTAGGTGGGTTGCCCCTTGCCACAAAAACACTTAGTCGGCCAACTCATGGAGGTACGAAGTTATGTCTATGATACATTTTTCTAACAACTCTCTCAAAAATTCAACAAAGTCCTCACCATGAGTAGTAAAAGTCACCCTTCTATGGCACTACCCAAAACATATATAGGCCATTTTTGGCATTTTTTGTCTTGAAAAAATTTCTTCAATCTTTCTTGTTTTCACCCCACCTAGTAGGGGCAAAAACAAAATGGGGCATTTACTCAACTCTTCATCATATTTTTCTTATGAACCATAAAAATTTTCTTTTGATTTTTGAAACTAGCATGATTTTGAGTTTTGCATAATGAAATTTCACATTAGGCACTATAGTTTCTTGCTAAGCTCAAATACTAGGGGCACCAGCTTGACCTCTATAGCCTCTACAATATCCTTTTTTGCATAAATCTGTAATTTTTTTGATAATTTCAATTTCATATTGATGTCTTCTTAACTACTGTAGTGTAGCTAATTTTTCTTCAAAATATTAAGCTCACCAAAGTGGTGGAAAAATGTAGTGTCATAAAATTGCAGAGCGTGGAAATTTCACACTTGCGCATCTAGCCTACTACATTTATGAAAAAAAATCATAGTAATGATAAAACCTGAGTCAGAATCCCACAATTTCAACTTCAAAGGGTACAATGATGAAGCGTTAATAGCCTGGGTGTCTCATTCTTGTAAAATTTTGAGTAGGACAATTGTTCAATGCATAAACGTCCACATGATGTGGTAGTATCCTTGAATTTTCCAAGATTCAAATGAGAATATCTCTCATCCCTTGACTATGACACATGTCATCATGATAGAAACATGAGTGTAATGGCTCTTCTCACCCATGCAGCCTCATAAAGCTCCTCTTTTCTCTCTCATTCTCATTCATTCTTAGTCTCTTGCATTCATTCTCACTCTCTCTCATTTGATCTCTCATTCTACTTCATTCTTCTCATTCCCTCTAGGGAAAATTTGTTGAATTTCTATCACAACAATAGTCAAGGATCTCTTTCAAGATAGTACATCACATCTATCAAGCAAAGAGGGGGGCCATGAGTTGTTGGTAACACTCTCTTTTCTATTTGTCTTGTCTATTTACTATTGTCCTTTTGTCTTTTTTATTACATTTGTGATGGGGGCTCTCCTCCATAGTGGGGATTTTCTCTATCAAATTTCCTTACATTTGATGTCTTTTGGTCTATCTCTATCTATCTAGTTGTCTGTGGAGGTGGAAATACAAAAATAGGGGTTTGGCTGAGGCAATCCCTGAAACAACTCTAACATTTTTCTCTATCTATCTTGTGTGCAAATGTACAGAGTTGAGGAACTGAATGTTACAGATTTGAAGATTTTACTCTCTATTTTGACAGGGATGACAATTTGGGGTGCAGATGTATCCTTGTGACACACTATCATCTCTGGTCGAGGCTTAATCCTCCTAGGGGTAGAATCTATGAGTTTTAAGGTTTTTGTTTCTATAATCCATAGATTATAATTTTATTTCTAGTTTTTTTTATTAAGCAATCTTGTTAATTTTTCCTTTAATAATTTAGCTTTCTATTCAGATAAGTTGTTCAAATACTCTTTATTTTCTACCTTGTCACCTGATATTTATTTCTTGAGGTAACTAAGGGCTATTTTCTCCTTGTAGACTCTCTTTGTCTTGAGTCTCTAGAGTAGGGAATCCCCTCCTTTATAGGGAGTTCCTTTGTGTATTAGGTTTAGGCACCAATCCTTTTCCTTTCTCTTTCATTCACCCATTGGACCCAACTTACTGATGATGAGGGATTCCCATGGTTTTGGGAACCATGGGAACTTCCAACAAATACTTAGAAAATTCTTTGCCTTCCTACCTTAGTTAAATTTTCTTCTCCCTCAATTGTTCCAATATACTTTAAAAAATTTGACATTGACATCAACATGTATGGATGATGACATCACCATGACATCATCATGGTATGGACCCTTCTTTGCTTCCTTTGTTATCATCCAAAGGTTGAGCAAGAACTTGTAACACTATCAATGGTTCCATTGGTTCTTAGAACCACTAAAACTTCTAACCTCTCCATACATTAGCCAATTTTGCTCAAAACTCCACCAAAATGAAACTAGGGACACCTAATGAGCTCTTCTACGAAATGAAACTTGAAAAATTCATTCTCCTCTTCAATTTCATCTAAATGATTGGTTCCCACTCAATCATGAACTAAATCAACACATAAAAGGGGGACTGTTAACTTGTTGGTGACCTTATGACTATTCTAGGAATTGGTGTCGATGCTAATGATGGTTCTCAAAACCTTTGACTAGCCATAACTTGGCAAAAATTGCTCCAATTTTCACCAAACTTAAACTAGGGGTACCTATTTGGGAATTTAACAAGACAAAAACTCATAAAACCTAAACACTTATCTAATATTGAGATATTTTGCATTTGGGTAAATGAATAAGGTATGAGAAGGAAAATCACAACATTGAAGTGTAATTCACCCAAATACCCACAAAAATATATCAACAATGGAAAACAAGCATGGCACAAAGTACCAACATTTTTCCATCTATAAAACATTTGTGTATTAAACATGGGAATCTAGAAGCATTATCAATTCATTAGGCATAGTCATAGGAATTTCCTCAAAACACAATAAAACATTATGCAACAAAGTGCAAGTTGCACTTGGAGGAAAAAATAATCCTCATCTAACCTAAACTAACTAGCAAGAAAAGAATTTAAAAAAAAACCATTGACTAGCTTATCAAAGTAGCTACCTTTTTTATCATCCTAGGATGCTTTACATGTTCATAGGAAACCAACAAGAAATTATTTTGATAGGAATCCAATAGGATACTCGAGTGTCTCTTGAAAATTTCTAGAAAAAAAAACTACCCACTTAAATTGATTGTGAATAGATTCCTTCTTAAGTGAATGGGAAAGAAAATATTTCTCTCCTTGATTTTCATCTTCATTCTTAAAAAATCATGACTTGGGGTGACTTTGTCACCCCCAACTAGGCTAGATTCTTGATAGTACATACTCTTGAAAATACTAAGTAAATGGGAAACCAATACTTAATTGATGTTCATGATTCACTTATTTGATGTCTTGATGGCCATAAAATGTTGGTTTTGATGATTCATTTGGAAGTACATAGACCTCCCTATCAGACCCATGTTGCTAGAGATCATATGGTTTAGGAGATGACATCTTTGTTGACATTTCATGTCACCCTTTGATGACCCATCATTAATAACTGACCTGAGAGATCCTACCTAGGCCATCTTTCATGAATTTCCCTTGGAAGTCCTAAATTTGGCTATCTTAAAGTCATCAGTCTTTCGGTCAATTCTCAAAACTTTGTTAGTTGCCGCCTAGGTTTTCATAACCTTTTCTTTTCTTGATACATCACACAACATTCATCTTTACAAAATTCTAAAGTGTGTCGGTGTCTATAAATGTTGTCTTAACCTTTGAAAGCCTTGTTTAAGTAAAGTTGACACATTTTAGAGTTTTGCTCAAGTTAGGAATCCCGTTTCAATCTCCGAAAAAGTTTTCTTAACTTTATTTTTTGATGCTTGATGATGATAAAAGTGATAAAGATAAAGGGCTTTCAGTGTTTAAGATTGGTTTCAAAACCCCTATTGGTCAACGACATGGTTATTAAAAATTTTCTTTCGACCAATTAACTAGCATCGAGTTTCAAATGTTGGAGATCGGGTATCCTACTTATGCCTTCCCCTTCCTGCTTGCCCAACCTTCAACATGACATTCAATAGTTCTGGCTAACTCAAAACCTTTAGACGTCAGGGGTCAAGCTTCCTTCTTTCACCTTATCTCTTATCCGATAAGAGGTAACCCCTCCTCCCTGTTAGAACTATAAATTTTTCAAAATTTTATACTGACCTACACTCATAAATTCCCTAAAGAAATCCATATCTTGAGTGTAAAATGGATATAATCTATTCTACATAACATAATTGCTTGTGATCAAATTAGTTTTGACCATTTGATGTCTGAAAATCCCTCTAAGCAAAAGTATTTGAATAAATAATCCATATCTACAAGAGTTGGTTCAGGTCTCTCTAATCCATAAGATATTACATTCTAATGCAGGTGTTTACGACATTTGGCAAGAGGTCAAGGTTGTCATACAAATCAAAATTACCTAGGAAGATATATATCGGGAAGACATAGCTTGTGGTCTCGTCGATGAAGAAGTTGATTGGCAAGACAAACATTATCAGAGTGAGATATATAAGTCAACTTGAGCATATATGTCTCACTGATGGAATATCATCAGAAAGATACCCATCCTGTCTCACAGATGAAGAACGAGGAAATGTATCGGAAAGACAAATTCTATCAGAATAAGTTTGGAATGTCTTCCTGACTATCTATGTTACGTTGATGGAAGTTATATCGGCAAGAGTCTTGTTGATTTACTCAAAATGAAAGAAATGTGCATCAGGGAGACTTATAATTTCAGGGAAGCTTTTAAATGTCTTAGTGACACTTTTTCTCTTGCCAATAAAGATTAAAAGCTTCATCAGAGTAACACTTGATGAGAATGATAAGAATTTGAAGGATTAGCCATTCGATATCGATAGGAATGATAAGTTGTCTCCCTAACCTATAGTGTGTTCAGTGAATGTTGGCTTGACCTAAATAAAAGAATTGCTTAGAGTTTCAAATTGTCTTGTCGATACAAAAATTTGATGTGATAGTGGGAATTTTGAAAAAAAAATTGCACTCATGCTCAAAGTTAAGACATTAATGGTGACACAAACACCTGAAGCATAAGTAATTCCATGAATTGAAGAAGAGTAATTGAAGGAATTCTTGCAAAATTGGTAGCGGGAGAAAAATGAGAGCAAACGAAGGGCCAGAGAATTTTCTAGCCAAAGAACTTCAAATAAATCTCGTGAGTTATCTACAATTTCATTTTTCCAATTTTGTAATTTCAAGGAGGTAAAATGGAAAGTACAAGCTTACAAAATTTAAAGGGTAGGAGACATAGTGAAATTAATCACCCTAAGGGAAAAAAGAAGAAAATTGAAACAAAAAATGAGCTAGAGGTAGTTGCAAGAAAATTAAAGCAAAACCTTATTCATCAGCTATCTGGTTCAGGGCCTAAAGCCAGGCGCTCTGTGCAGCTTAGCGAAGAAGTAGAAAAATTAGAAGATAAATTTAAGCACATAGGTGATATATGGACCCCAATAGGGGGATATAAGCTTTTCATCTTTCACTACCATCAAAGGAATCAATTTAAGCCCATGTGTAATCCTTGGAATTCTAACCTAGGAAAGCTAGTTTTCCCAAACGTGTTTGTGGATGTAGAATTGGTTAAACTCTTAGCTGCCCACTATAACCCAAAGTTCAAAGCCATATGTGGTCCATTAGGAAAGCCATTCATACATATATCAGATGCTACAATATGTCAAGTTCTTAACCTAGAAGGGGCATGTAGAAAAAAAATTGTGAATTAAGAGTTAGAAAAAGAGTTCTGGAGGATGGAAACTATATACAAGGGTTGGAGGCTACCATTACATAGATCTAAGAAGGATGGTAATTCAGTTTCATTGGAAGAAAATGATGGACCCCCATTTCATATTGACTTGTTTGAACCCTACATGAGATACACATACTTCTCAACATGCCAAGTGTTGGGGATGGAGGCCTCTAAATACATGTCAATTGTACCCATGGTGATTGCAGCAGATGTCCAGTGTCATAACTCTAGACCCTTTGATTATGTCTCATATATTTTCAAAGGTCTTGAATTAGGATTGATGGCAATAAAAAATAGATCTCTTGTTTTACAATTCAAGCACTATTTAGTCTTTATGCACATAGTATTGTATTATAGATAGGAATTGGGGATGTGGCCTAAAAAAATTGAGGGTTTCATAGTTTGACAGGGAAGGTAAGTCATTACCCATTCAGCTATGGACTGCTATCTAGGATAGCAGGTTTTCCAGTTCTCACTTTGTACATTTTGAGGAGTATTTTGTGAAACCATTGTACAGATTCTACAATCATCCCTGTGAATATTCACTATCTGATGAGATAAAAAGGTTTCTCAGACCCAAAGACTTCAATGAGCCTATTAACCACAATTGGGGAGATTGGTATTGTTTAGAAGATGCCACTATGATTGGAGTATATGGATTTGAAGATAGATGTTTTATTCTGCCTAAAATGGTGCTTGATAGAATTGCTTATTTGGAGATTATTAGGCAGATGGACTATTCAAGTGTCATTAATTTGAGTTCTTTTAGAAAAAAATCATTTATGTCTAGCACATTGTGCTTTGGTGATTTTACTATGTTGTCAAAAGAGGGATATGTTATGATTCTTGATAAATTATTTTAATATAACATGAAGAGAGGTCCACCACGAAAGACTTTTGATTCAGAGGGGTACATTAATTATGCAATGATTTTAATGAAGGACAGTTACTGAACAATTTAAAGTCAAGTGTGGAGAGAGAAATGGAAGATATGACCCCTAAGAGGGGAAGAAAACTGTTGGAAGATGTAGGTGTTTTTATTTTTCCAGGGTTGGACCTAAATTCTACTTTGGTTTTTGATAGTTTCTTGAAGAATAATAATGCCACACATAAGCTCAACCTTGAAGGGCTAACAGAGGTATATGCAGGGTCCAAATATAATCCAGATGAAGGATCACTTATGATATGGGCTCTGTATCCACCACACAAAAGGTCTATAGTTATTGATACCAAAAAGGCTTTCGGGCATGTAATGACTTTAAAATTTGGAGAAGTTGATCCTATGGCAACAACCGAGATTGGAATCAATGTTTCCAAATTGAATAAGGCCCAAATCCAAATGTTTAATAAGGAGAAAGAAATGTACAAGATGAACATTGAAATAATACTAAGAGAAAATGATCACCTAAGAGATATGATTGGAATCACATAGTTCAAATATGCTTCATTCACATAGGTTTACCTTCTTAGGTCTGGTAGAACCTAAAGATTAGAAGGTTCAAATTCATTAGTTGGCCTTGTACATTATCCAAAAGCATTGTGAGAGCTTGGAAACCTCTCATGGTTCAAACTTGCATTTTTTAGTCCTAACAGTTTGACAACTCTACTAGGGAGTTAACTCAGAGTCAAGGCCTTTGTCATAGAGTCAAAAATCTTACAAAATATGCTAGGAATAAGAACTTACAACATTTTCTCACTTTTAGGAAAGTGAGTGGCGACTCTAATAAAACAAAGTACACGTCAGAAAATCACAACAATTCAACATGCATGATAGAAGGTCCCTATACAAAGGAGGTCCTACGGGCAACAAGAAATGGCCACATAAGGATGATAAGGTTAAGAAGGTATATGATGACATGTGCATGAAAAATAATGACAAGAAATCAAAACCACACAGTGAGATACATGATCTCTATGATACATGGAAAAATAGTTCAAGTGGAGAATCTTGTGCTCCTGAAGAAAGAAGAAACCCTTTTCATAATCCTCAGAAAAAAGAGGAATTCGATGCTAAAATTGAGGCTAAAAGAGTCAAGAATTAGTAGGAATATGATCAAATAATGGAAGGTAACCAAAATGAGCCCATTAATAATGTAGCCCCTCAAGAAAGTTATGAATTCATGACTTGGGAAGAATTAGAAGCACACTTGGAATTTGAGAGACAAGAAGCGGAAAGAGAAAAAGCAAAGCATGAACAAAAGAGGCTCCAAACAATAAAGGAACTCAGATTTAAAATTACATAAATTTCAAATTAATGGTCAAATGACTAACCTCTCTAAATATGTACCACCTCATAGGCAAGGAAACAATAATGTAGGACCTTTAAATCCACCAAAAGCTCCTCAGAATCAGATGGGGAATCAATACAAATAGCCAAATGTTCCACCTCATGGTAAAAAATATATGCCACCTCCTCATACACAATACAACAATCCATTATACCAATATTAGCATCCTCACAACCCACCCCTTCAGTAATACACAACCATAATTAGACAATTTGACTTAATAGGATTTCAACTATATAATTAACCTATGGATAGTAGTTGGAGAGACCTTGTCCCAAAATTTATAGGAAGTAGTGCAATCACTGTCGAGGAACATTTAAGGATTTTTAATGCTTTTATTCAAGATCTAGATATGCAGTATGAAGATATACAGATGAGGCTATTCATGATTTCATTAACTGAAGAAGCTAGAGATTGGTTTAATAGTTTACCAACAACTTCTATTGATTCCATTCAAGAACTTCATGATCAATTCCTTGAACAATATGGGAACCAGTGTGCACCAGACTTTTCTTTTCATGAAATAGTGAGTATCAAAAAGTATTAGAATGAGTCAATTTATGACTTTAACTGAAGGTTCAAAAAATTGAAAATAAGACACCACCTAGGTCAAAATTGGAAGAGCCTGTAGCATTGAGTATTTATCTCAAAGCATTTGATCCAAAAATAGGATATGAGCTTAGAAATACATGTGCCAAAAATTTAGTTGAAGCTCAGAAAATAGAACTGACTATTGAAAACAATAGCAAGGCTGCAAGAATGGTTGCTAAAAGAGATAATCCTAGGGTTCCTCAACAATTCAACAATCCTCAATATAGACAAGAGAATATATACAAAAATGAGAGGTCAAGGTTATATGACATTCCTTACAATATAAATTGGAAAGATGGAAAGCTTGTGATGGATAGACTTAGAATAAAAGAGACTCTTGACCCTTTAAAGAAGAGAGGAGCATATATGGTCAACAATAGTTCTTGGTATGAAATTTGTGATGGACCACATTCCCCTAATCACTGTGTTGTAGCTCAGAGAATGCAAGAAGAGGAAATGCTAGTAGATAATGATGGAGAAGATCATATTATATATTTAACCTCCAATACCTTTCATACTATTGAGGAGAGATATTCATCTTCAGAAGAAGAAGGTTATGAGGATGATGTTGATCATCAAAAGTACAACATTCACATGGCATAACAACAAGTCTTTTTTGATCATGAAGAAAGCAACGATGAACAATGACCTCCTAGTACACCATATCAGTTTGGAAAATTCAATATAAGGAGACCAACTAAGGAAGAGATTAGGAAATTGACTATTGTTGCAGTAGAACAAGCCGAAAGCAAATATTGGTTGAGAAACAAAATAGTGAATGAAAATCATGGTGTTCCAAGAGGGACATTTATGAAATACAAAACACAAGGAGCACCAAAGAAAATAGAAAATAAGCAGCTGGCAAAAATGTACAAAAGTATGTTCAGAAGGAGGAAAATAAAGAGTTGCATAAAAATAAATAAAATTCTAATGACACAAATAAAAGAGAAAAGGAGAGAAAATGAGAGTCAATGGAGTAGAGGAAGATAATCAAATCAGAAGGTACCTCCTTTTACTTTACACAAGCTTTATTCTAGGTAAAAATGTTTTTCCTATTGCTTGAAATGATGAAAATTAAGGAGTATAGGGATAGTGTCATTCAATTAATATCTAATGGGAATGGTAAAAACATAACTTCCGAGAACAAAGGGATTACTAAGGTCAGTAATAAGCAGGAAAAGGTGAATGTTCTAGAGGTTTGTCTTTGTGATACTATAGTAAATTCTTCGCAAATTGATTCATTTTTTACTACACTGCTTATATACAACAAACCAGTGAGGAATTGTATGATAGACTCAAGTGTTGCCATCAGCATTATGCTAGTTCGATTCATGAAATAACTAGGCATGTGGGTGGATACTAATGGTGGCAAGTGTTATGCTATGGATAGTAGACCTATTCTAGTAATAGGGATAATGAAAGATGTAGAGGTGAAGCTAGCTACGTATCCACAAGTAGTATATAACATTGATATAACTATGATTGATACACCTCCTCACTTTGGAATGCTCTTATCAAGGCAGTGGACTACAACGGTTGGATGGAATGTTTAGTTTGATTTATCCTATGCCACCATACCCATAAATGGTGAAGAAGTCAAGTTGTATAGAGAGCCAAGGATGAATCAAATTGTAGTCCATGTGGCTCAAGATCAATTAAAATGCTTCTGTGATGTAGATTTGGGGATTTTTAGGGTAGAACCCTCTCAGCCTGAACTAGTGAATATTGACTTGATTGATAAACATGTTTCTAAAAATCAACATGGTGTATGGAAGATGTATTTCGATGGATCATGTAGTCAAGAAGGCATAGGGGTGGGGGTAGTTTTTATCTCACCAAAAGGTATCACATTCAAATATTCATTTATGCTGACTTTTGAATGTACTAACAATGTAGTAGAATATGAGGCTTTGATAATTGGTTTAAATATGGTTGTTAAGCATAACATCAAATTGCTAACTATTTTTGGAGATTCTGAGTTAATTGTTTCACAATTCCGGTCAAAATATGCAGCAAAAAACAAAAGGTTGAAACAATATAGGAGTCTTGTGTGGGATACAATTGAATTATTTGATGCTTTTTCAATTGAATGGATAGACAGGTCAAAAAATATAAGGGTATGTGCAGGATCATGATGGGCCAAAAAGTGGCAATATTATGGGTATTTGTAGGGTATGTGGTTGACAACTTTTTTTTAACCCAAAATTGATGAAACAAAAAGGGTTTTTAGAGGAGATTCTCAGCTTTCCACCAATATCAATTATATTTTAATTTGAATTTAATAAATAATTATTATTCAATTTCTATTAGAATTATGACTAAAGTCTTGATCAATAGGCTGATTGAAAAACATCTATAACTTTCAACGTTCAGTATCACATTTTTTGAATCCAAAACATGTGTCACAATCTATGCTTCACATACTATAGGATTTAAAAAAGAAAAATTAAATTTAATGAAGTTTTGACCAAGTTAAGGTGGTCAGACATACGAGTTTTTATATTTTTTAAAAGTTGTAATAAAAAATTCATAATTGATTATTTACTTGGAAAAAATTACAAAAAAATGCATCACATCCAGACATGAGTCCTATACTTATATATAAAATATTATAAAAAAATATTATCATTTTATTATGGTTAGGGTGTTCAGACAGACACCTACTTATTTTTTCCTTGAAATTTAAGTACTACTGCATTGAAATTTCAAAGTTTCACCAAATAGATTTTTTTTTATTTTTAAATAAACCTAGTAGTTTAGAAACTACATTCAATTTTCTGTAGATTCTATTCTTACATATTTTTGAAATAATATAGATAACTTATTCAAATTTTTATGTCAAGTTTCCTAACACTAATTTTTCTGAATTTTTTGCCACTTAAGGGCCCATTTTTCCCATGATAATCCTACACATATCCATAATGACATATTTTTTAGTAAATGTAGCCCTGAGAAGAGATGATATTACCTTGGTTGGAGTGTCCCAAGTTGAATTTAAAACAAAACCTACTATCCCTAACAATATATATAGCTGGCAGGTTTTCAATAATGATACCGACCTCAAAGTTTCTTCATTGCATAAATTAATATGAGGCTCAGGAGATTGACTTCAATGTTTTTGTGGAGGAAGTAGATGGGAAACAAACTATATTTGGAAAGGAGGTCTTGTAGCTTAAAACCAACAAGCTTCCCAAAGGACTTGTGGTGTTAGAAAGGGTATATGATGTAAATGATAGATCTCTCATGAAGTAGACACTAGTCAAGAGGGAAGATATTGAAGAAATCATTTGGGGACTGAGTTAGCACCAAAGAAGGTATATATTGGAAAGAAAATAAGTCCAGCAATCAGAAGAATGTCGATTGTGTTGTTGATAAAATACAAGCATGTGTTTGTGTGGTCCTATGAGGATCTTAAGGCCTACAGGGAAGACTTATTCCAACATGAGATTCCCCTAAAACCATATACAAAACCATTCAGGAAAAAGGAAAGGCCCATTAACCCAACATTGGAACCTAAAATGCAGGAGGAGCTGGTAAAAATCAGAGATGGAGGAATTATCAAGCCCATTAGAGATTCAACATGGGTCCCAAACTTGGTTCCAATGAGAAAGAAGAATGGGGATATCAGACTGTGTAGACTTCAGGAATTTAAATGTTGCCTCCCTCAAAGATAATTAGCCTCTCCCTAATATGGAAGCTATACTACATAAACTGATAGGGTGTGAGCTGTTGTCAATGATTGATGCATTTTTTGGCTACAATCAAGTCAAAGTTAAGGAGTCTGAGCAATATAAGACAACTTTTACCACCCCATGGAGGACATATGTTTATGTGAGAATTCCATTTGGTCTCACAAATGTAGGGGCAACCTTCCAAAGGGCCATGGATGTGGCATTTGCAGATTTGATCAATGCTATAATGGTAGTGTATCAGGACGACCTCACTAATTATTCAAAGAAGGTTGAAGATCATGTTGAGCACCTGGATAAGATATTCATCAAATCTTTGGAATATGGTATCAGTCTTAATCCTAAAAAATGTCATTTTTTTGTTACAAAGGGTAAAATTTTAGGGCATATTGTGTCAAAAGAAGGGATTAGAATAGACCCTGAAAAAGTAGAATCCATAGATAAAATCCCCATCCCTAATATTGTCAAGGCCATTCAATCATTTTTTGGGCAAATAACTTTGTCAAGAGATTTGTGTCAAACTTTAACGAGATTGTTAAACCCATATCCAAAATGCTGAAAAAAGGGAGAAAAGATGGCTAGACTGCAGAAGCCTTAGAAGCTTTTATATATATTAAAAAGGCCATCAAAGAAGCCCCTATCCTAAAGTCTCTTGATTTTTCCAAACCTTTTCAAATATTCTCATTTTCCTCATTCCAAACTATAGCTACTATTATGTTACAAAAGAATGATGAGGGTCATAAGCAATCCATATCCTTTTTCAGCAAATCACTGCAGGGGTCAGAGTTGAAATATGATATTATGGAAAAGCAAGCTTTTGTATTGGTTAAAGCAACAAAATATTTCAGACCATATCTTGTTGGAGCAAAAGTAATTGCCTATGTCCCACTTGCAGCTATGAAAGATATTTTGACACAATTAAAGGTAACAAGGAAGAGATGTAAATGGATTAATAAAATACAAGAATTTGACATGAAGATTCAAATTACCAAGTTATTAAGGGGATAGGCTTTGGCCAAACTAATGGCAGAGATGAACATTAAAGAAAATCAAATCTGCAACATAGAGAGTGAAGAGAATGTAGTTGCAAGCATTGAACATGCTTCTTGGTCCATGAACATTGTGTATTATCTCAAACACATGAAATTCCCTGAGGGATTGAATGATAACCAAAAGAGAACATTGAAGCTGCAAGCATCTAACTATGTGCTCATAGAGGGTGATCTATTTTGGAAGAACAAGGATGGGATGTTATTATTGTGTCTAGATAAATCATAGGCTAGAAATGTCTTGAGGGAGATGCATGAAGGAGTGTGTGGAGGTCACTACTCTACCAAAAAAACTACACACAAGATTCTTAGAGTAGACTAATATTGGACTAAGATATTTAATTACTCCTTTTCATATGTAAGAAGGTGTGAAGCTTACTAGAAGTTCTCTGGAAAGATGAAATATCAGGGAGCCCTGCCACTCAGATCTTTGCAAGTAGAAGCCCCTTTCCATTAGTAGGGAATTGATTTTATTGGAGAAATATAGAAGTCAAGTGGGGGACATAGGTGGATATTGGTGGAAACTAACTACTTCACTAAATGGTTAGAGGCCATCCCAACAAAACAAGCAACGAGCAAGGTCATAATAAATTTCCTAATGGAGAATATTCTGAGCAGATTTGGTACACAAGTAAGATTGATCACAGGAAATGGGATGTGTTTCAGGTTTGATGAATTTATAAATTTTTACAACACATATGGTATTACTATTTCGTACACTGCCCCTTACCACCCACAAGCAACTGGCTAGGCAGAATCTAGTAATAAAAGCCTTTTGAAAATCATGAGGATGTTATATGGGAACATGAAGGCATGGGACTCAAAGCTAAGAATGGCAGTGTGGGCAGACAGGATCACTATGAAGAAGGCAATTAGAAAGTCTCCATTTGAACTGGTATATGGAACACAAGCTAGGATGCCATTACAAAACTTATTGTCTGTGTACAATTTTATCCTTCAAGAAGATATAGATATTCAAGAAGTTGCAGTCATAGATGAAATATCTATTTAATAAAAAAGCTAATGATAGAAAATTTGAGGAGAATGAATTACTATTGATGTGGAATGCTATATGTCAGGAGAAGGGAAAGCATGGAAAGTTTGAATCCCTTTGGTTAGGGCCCTTTGTTATCACTGGCAAAGGGGGAGAAAATTCATATTACTTGTAGAACATGTATGGTGAGGAATAGGAGTTGCCTATACATGGGCAGTTCCTAAAGCATTTCTTCTCTTGAAAAACACTGAGGATTAAGGGTTTCCAGTGAATGGAAAACTCTTGAAAAAACTCTTAAAATATTTTTTCTCCATGCATAGTAGTTTAGGGAATCAAAAGGAACAGGAATTGATAGTACATGGACAATCCTAGAATTCCTTCATTTAAAAATAAAAATTCTTTCCATGTACAGTAGTATAGGATCATTTCCATATTCTTCCATCTCCATATCCATCTTTCATTCCATACTCTTCACAAATCCATTTTCATAACCCCTAAAATTTTGGTTTTCTCTTCCAGAGATCTGAATTCTTGCAATATCTCATAATCATTCATCGCTAGATGGAGCCACTATTGGAACTATAAAATTTTCAAAATTTTATACTGACCTATACTCATAAATTCCCCAAAGAAAGCCATATCTTGAGTGTAAAATGGAATATAATCTATTTTGCATAGCATAATTACCTGTGATCACATCAGTTTTGACCATTTGATCTCTGAAAATCCCTCTAAGCAAAAGTATTTGAATAAATAATCCATATCGACAAGAGTTGGTGTAGGTCTCTCTGATCCATAATATATTACATTCTAATGCAGGTGTTTTTGGTATATCGGTGAGAGTTCAAGGTTGTCATATTGATCAAAATTACCTGGGAAGCTATATATCAGGAAGACATAGCTTGTGGTCTCGTCGATGAAGAAGTTCATCAGCAAGAACAACACTATCAAAGTGAGATAAATAAGTCAGCCCAAGCATATATGTCTCGCAGATGGAATATCATCAGTGAGATACCCATCTTGTCTCACCGACAAAGCATGAGGAAATGTATTAGCAAGACAAATAATATCAAAATAAGTTTGGAATATCTTCCTGACTCTCCATGTCACACTGATGGAAGTTATATCTGTAAGAATCTTGCTGATTTACTTGAAATGAAAGAAATGTGCATCGGGGAGACTTATAACATCAGAGAAGCTTTTAAATGTCTCAATGACACATGTTCTCTTGTTGATAAAGATCAAAAGCATCATTAGAGTAACACTTGGTGAGAATGATAAGAATCTGAAGGATTAGCCATTCGATATCAGTAGGAATGATAAGTTGTCTCCCCGACCTATAGTGTGTTCAGTGAACATTGGCTTGACCTAAATAAAATGATTGCTCAAAGTTTCAAATTTTCTTGTCGATACAAACATTTGATGTGACAGTGGGAATTTCAAAAAAAAAATTGTACTCATGCTCAAAGCTAAGACATTAATGGCGGCACAAACACCCAAAGAGTAAGTAATTCCATGAATTGAAGAAGAGTAATTGAAGGGAATATTGCAGATTTGGTAGTGGGAGAAACGGGAGAGCAAACGAAGGGCCAAAGAATTTTCCAGCCGAAGAACTTCAAATAAATATCGTGAGTTATGTGCAATTTCATTTTTCTAATTTTGAAATTTGAAGGAGGTGAAATGGAAAGTACGAGCTCATGAAAATTAAAGGGTAGGAGGCATGGTGAAAGTAATCTCCCTAAGAGAAAAAAGAAGAAAATTGAAACTAAAAATGAGGCTGAGGTAGTTGGGAGAAAATTAAATCAAGACCTTATTGATTAGTTGCTTGGTTCAGGACCTAGAGCTAGGCGCTCTACATAGCTTAGGGAAGAAGTAGAGAAATTAGAAGATAAATGTAAGCACATAGGTGATATATGGACTTCCATAAGGGGATATGAGCTTTTCATCTTTCACTACCATTGGAGGAATCGATTTGAGCCCATGTGTAATCCTTGCAATTTCAACCTAGGAAAGCTAGTTTTCCCAAATGTGTTTGTGGATGTAGTATTGGTTAAACTATTAGTTTCCCACTATAACCTAAAGTCCAAAGCCATCTATGACCCATCAGTAAATCCATTCATACATATATCAAAGGCTACAATATGTGAAGTTTTTAACTTGGAAGGGGCATCTAGCAAAATAATTGTGCATGAAGAGTTAGAAAAAGAGTTCTAGAGGATGGACACTATATACAAGGGTTGAAGGCTACCATTACATAGATCTAAGAAGGATGGTAATTTAGTTCCATTGAAAGACAGCGATGGACTCCCATTTCATATTGACTTGTTTGAGCCCTACATGAGATACACATACTTCTTCGTATGCCAAGTGTTGTGGATGAAGGCCCCTAAATACATGTCAATTGTACCCATGGTGATCACAGTAGATGTCCATTGTCATAACTCTAGACCCTTTGATTATGCCTCATATATTTTCAAAGGTCTTGATTTAGGATTGATGGTAATAAAAAATGGATCTCCTATTTTACACTTCAAGCATTATTCAGTCTTTATGCACATAGTATTGTATTATGGATAAGAATTGGGGATGTGGCCTGAGAAATTGAGGGTTTCATAGTTTGATAGGGAAGGTAAGTCATTACCCATTCAACTACACAATGCTATCTAAGATATCACGTTTTCCAGCTCTTGCTTTGTACATTTTGAGGAGTATTTTGTGAAACCATTGTACATATTCTACAATAATTCCTATGAATATTCACTAACTGATGAGATAAAAAAGTTTCCCAAACCCAAAGACTTCAATAGGCCTATTAACCACAATTGGGGAGATTGGTATTGTTTAGAAGATGTCACTATGATTAGAGTATATGGATTTGAAGATACACCTTTTATTCTACCTAAAATGGTGCTTGATAGAATTGCTTATTTGGAGATTGTTAGGCAGATGGACTATTCAAGTGTCATGAATTTGAGTTCTTTTGGAAAAAAAGAATTTATTCCCAACACACCATGCTTTGGTGATTTTATTGTGTTTTTAAAAGAGGGATATGATATGATTCTTGATAAATTATTTCAATATAGCATAAAGAGAGGTCCACCACAAAAGAGTTTTGATCCAGAGGGGTACATTCATTTTGCTAGGAAAAAGATGAATTTAGGTGGGTATGATCATATACCCTATCCATTTGATGATATAATTAAGAATTTGGATGAAGAAGCAAAAAGGGTAGTTGATGAATACAACTGGGGAGTGCAAGATACATAATTTCTATCTTCTAGAGAAGAGACATCTAGTGAGGATAGGCCTCAAATCCCAGCCAACAAAATCTCTAGATTAAAGACTTTGGATTACAAGTGTCCTCCTAGAGAACTAAGTATTGAGGAAAGCTCAAATGCAGACACAAGGAAAATGGTGTACTGATCATTTGTGGTTGATGATGAATTTGTGAACACTCCAGAGTTCAAAGCTTTCTTATACAAACAAAAAGAAAAATCAATAAGGGAGACATTTGACAACATAACACCAAGTAATAAAGGACAATTACAGAACAATTTAAAGTCAAGTGTGGAGAGAGAAATGGAAGATATGACCCCTAAGAAGGGAAGAAAACTATTGGAAGATGCAAGTGTTATGCTTTTTCCAATGTTGGACCTGAATTCTGCTTTGGTTTTTGATAGTTTCTTGAAGAATAATACTGCCACACATAAGCTCATCCCTGAAGGGGTAACAAAGGTATATGCAGGGTCCAAATATAATTGAGATGAAGGATCACTTATCATATGGGCTTTGTATCCACCATACAAAAGGTTTATTGTTATTGATGCCGAAAAGGCTTTTGGGCATGTTATGACTTTAAAAGTTGGAGAAGTTGATCCCATGGAAAAAATAGTGATTGGAATCAATGTTGCCAAATTGAATAAGGCCCAAATCCAAATCTTAATTAAGGAGAAAGAAATGTACAAGATGAACAATGAAATAATACTAAGAGAAAATGATCACCTAAAAGATATGATGGGAATCACAATGGGATCTACCTAGCTACTAACTCATGGGGAAATCTCACAAACAAAAGATCAATGGGAAGGATCAAGTGCATACTCTCAGGTTAAATATGATATAGTTACTGCAATAATCAGAAAGAGGCAGGCTAGTATGATGACTTGGTTGAACAAGCTTTGGGGGAAATATTCAAAGAATTATATTACAGAGCAAGAGCATAAGAGAATTGATGGTAGAATCCAAGAGAAGATCCAATAGGTAAATAGGAGGGATGTTCCTGATAATGTGGCTACTTAAAATGCTAATTACTTCATAAGAAAACACAAAGATTTCCATGAGGAGTTGCAGGGGGATGCATAGGGACTAATTGATGCCACAAAAAAGGGACTGCCAACATTATTTGAAGATGAAGGAAAGTTGAAAGAAAGGGCCAGGTAGATTAATGAATATGTTTTGATGTTGCAAAAGACTCTGGAGATGGCTACAAGAAAAGATTCAACATTGGATGAAGCCTGTGAGTAAAACACGATGTTGGTAAAAATGGAGATATCAATCCAGAATGCACTAGGAGATGCTGACACATGAGCGACAAGATTACTTGGACCATTTGTCAAAAGTTAATTTGTGGCTAAATATAGCCTAATTTATTGTTTTAATTATTGTTGTTAAGAAGAATTTTTTTTTGAAGGGACGTGTCCATTAACGATTTTGATGTATATATTTATATATATCTTTTTTATAATTTTCAAAATAGAGATAGGCGAATAGAAAAAGTATACAACATATCATTTTCAATGATGTTTACATTCAAATAGACTATGATGTATGCATAAAATTCTAGAGGAATCAATGAAAGTCATATGATTTTGTGGCGTATTTATGGTATCATTTTTTTGTCGAATTAATTGAAGATATTATATGGTTGTCTCCAATATTGATGTTTCTCTATTATTTAAATTGATATATCAAGCATATACTTAGCTTATCAATGCACAATTTTTTTACTTGTGTGGTATGATTAGTTGGTTCTTCGAAGTGGAGATTAAATCCTTCAAGTCAATCACAATAATTTAGAAGTATCATTTGGATCATTAAAGAACCTGTTAATTACATTCTTGCATGTTTATACAAGTTATAAACTATTATTTTTATGCCAAACAATTAGAATTTCTACTAGATGGAAGTCACTCATCTCAAAATTTCACTTGATTCCGTTTTACCCAACAAGGCACTAGTCTCATACACTTCATCTTTAGTTTCATCCATATTAGATTTTACATCTGTTAACTGAAAATATTTCTCATACAATTCATAGTAAATTATAATTTCATTTATCCACTTCCAGTTGCCATTGTTGACAAATTGCTTAGGAAAGAAACACATAGTTCGAATCTACTTCATTCACATAGGTTTACCTGCCTAGGTCTGGTAGAACCTAAAAAGTAGAAGGTTCAAATTCATTGTTTGGACTTGTATGTTATCCAAAAATGTTATGAGAGCTTGGCAACCTCTCATGGTTCAAACCTGCATTTTTGAGACCTAACACTCCCAAAGCTCGACTCCCGGTAGATTTGTAGCTTTCAAAATTTGCGGGCTCGACATTCTTTCTGCTAGTCTTTAGCAAGCGGTAAGCCTCACGCCCAAGGTATGACGCTCGATGCCATGCAACAAGTGGTACGAGGTATCTCCAACACCCAACTCTTGATGGTGACACATTTTCAGGGGTGCAAACCATTTAATTTTTGTGCTAGCAAGGGTTTCCTTTTAGGTCTGATGCCTCAACCTTTCACATTTTGGTGTGTTTTTTGTGTTGGCACCATTAATGGATGAGTGATCTTATCACCTGCTTGTTTTATTTTTTAGGCTGAAGGATAGAATTTATTTCATTTCTTGTTGGTTGTGGTTGATTTCAAGGGTGCCCAAACCCATTTATTGTTAATTAATCTCCTTCTCCTCTTGCCCCATAAATAGATTGTTGATTTTATGGGGGAATTTTGGAGGTATTTTGAATGAAATTTATTGTAGAGGTATGGCATGTAGGTCTTTCCATGTCCAAGAATCATCCTTCAACATGGTTTTCATGATCTGGTCACCTCAACTCTAATCTAGATAGATTTGTACTAGTTCTTAACCCTACACAGGGTTGTTGGAGTTAAAATGACACTGAGAGGGGAGGGTGAATCAGTGTTTTGATAGATTTGACCAATTTGCATAAATTCAAAAACATAGCTCAGATTTGATCTCAATATTACTCTGATTAATGCATTCATGAGTTGAATGTAATCATTCATAAACAAAATTGAGAAAAGTAATAACCCAATAGTGAACTGAAATAATAACAACTCATAAAAGCAGTGAGAACTCAGATGAACAAAGAGACAATATTTTGCCGAGTGGAAAACCCTCCTAGGGTATAAAAACCACTCTTGAAATGCCTTCTTGGCTTAATCCTTTAATCAACTATTCGCAATGCCTTAAAGGCTAATTTATGAGCACCCACTCAAGGAGCACCAACCCCTCGTTTAGAGATATCTATCTCAAGGAGCACCAACCCATCAAATTATATTTCTAAACAATAATAAAATCTCAAAGGATCTCTCTATTTTCAGTTAAGCTCATTACTCTCTATTTTTCTTGTCTACCTAATACCCTAAGAATTCAACAGTTGAATCCTTAAAATATTACATAGAAAAGAATATTACAATGTATCTCTGTATCTTTGTTTTTCACATTTTTAATACAGAGTTTTTCAATACATTTTTGATACAGCCAAAGAACAATATTCACGAAACACAACCAGAAGTTTTACAGTGTTTACAACTCTGGTTTTTATAAAAAATTTCCAGTATGTCTACCATAAAGAAGATCTTCAAAGAATACGAGGTCAAAAGGAAACTAAAACCTCATACTATTTTCAGGAAGAATGATGCCAAATAGTAAATGTTTGTAGGAGTAACACCTATCCAGAAGGCTGTAAATACTTTGTCACAATATAACAAATCTTTTTAAAGATCTGACCATGCAAAGGAATATCTCCTGCCATAAAGAGATTTCTAGACAACAAGATAATGCCCAAGGACTGCCAATGGCTAAAAGAACATACCAAATAAAGATACCTATTTGAGCAGCATTCAAATGAACTCCAGAGATTCAATGCCAAAAATATGTCAAGTTCTCATTTATACTCAACACCTCAGGAAATGGCCATATAAGTTACATCAGAGAGGTAGATAGCAATGGTGGCGGCTAGGGTTTCTTACCCAACCAATAGAATAAACTCAAAGCGTTTTCCCTAATCATTCTTTCAATTCCATCGACGACTTTATTGAAATGATCCTTTGAGTTTCGTTGTAATACTGTGATATCAGGGAAACAACATATCGAATACATTATGTCATGCCGAAGATCTTTGTCATTTCCAAGTCACCAAGATAATACATAGTCGGGGAGACACTTTATAGATTGCTCTAAGTTTCACCGATACTCCCATCCATCTTGTGTATCGATGTGACTAGACAAAATCGGTGAGACATCATATAGACAAGTCTTTGTTTTGCTAAGAGCCCACTTGATACACATTGGTCGCCGAGAATCTCAAAATCCCTAAGACCTCCTGTTGATATGCAATTTTCCAATGGCGGTTGGTGTGACATTGCAGATCTGTTATGACTTCACGCCGAAAGAAAAATGTCTGGCCGAAGTGAACCCCAGATGTGATGTCGGCGAGACCAAACCCTTTTTGCCATGACCCTTTGTCGAAGCCTTAAACTCTTGCCGATGTGTTTCCATTTAATCTCCGATTGGTGTGACATACCAAATTCTTTGTGACCCTATACTGACGGTGTAACACTTGCCAATAGGGATCACTCTCTGTCACCGAAACAAAAGAGAAGTCTTGTCAACAGTAGCCAGTATGAAAAATTCAATCGACATGACATCAGAAATGTCTTGCCGATAGGCAACAGATACATTTCAAAATGGATCGGGGAGACCCTGCGATTCTCACACTGATATGTGTAAGCCCGAATGAGAAACAATTGATACCATTAGACAAATGAGATGTCAGAACCAAGGTAATTGTAATGCCTTCAAAAGTGTGAGTTCAAAAAATGTAAACAAATGACTTGTAAACATGTGAAATACACCTGTGGTATCCAAAGAAAACCATCTTAACAAAGAAACCATCTGTGAAACTTTGTCAGTCAAAGAAATAGCATTCATGGCATGAACTAGAAATCTCATCACCATGAATTTGAATCATAACAAATATCTTTCTGAAATAGCCAAGAGACATCAAAGAAGTTCCATAATAAATCATAAGGATCCAAACTGAGATTGATCATCAAAGAGAACTAACAAAAAGAGATTTTGTCATCAAATTAGTTAGTCTACCAAAAAATAGGTCCACCTTTACAGAGTGAAATGGTTTTTGGACAAGCTAACTACTATAGAATAAGCCTTTTCAAGGGAAGTGGAGAAGTATGTTATGTTTCTTGAGGATAAAAATACTCTTGAAGGGGAGGGTCTTATGGGACAAAAAATTGAGTATGCAAAGGCACATATTGTTGTAAGGGAAGTTGAGGGTTCTTCAAAATTAGTATTTTAAAATGAGGAACATGAGTAACCAAAATAGACTTTCCATGGGTTTTTTTTTAATTTCAACAACCTAATTTGTTCCTCTCTAGCAGTAAGCTACCCTAAAAGGCACTCATGATCCTTTTTTGTGCTTGCATCTCTTTCCAATAAAGATAATTTTGATGGGAAATTTCTTGTTGTAATTCATACTCCTCTCACTCCTCAAAATGCTTTAACCTCTCTTGGATATTCAATATCATCTTTTATAATAACATTCCCCAAGCCATCCATGTTCTATGGCTGAGCGGAAGGATAAGGTGTTGATTAAGGATAAAATAAGCCTCTTGGGCTTAATGATAAGAATTTGTGGGCTTCCAAGAAGGATGAGCATGAGTAGTAGGAGGAAAATATTACGATATTGTTGATAACCTTCTATAACAAGGCTATGCACAATGTAAAAATAACATTTCCAACTTTATATTGTTGGTAGGGAGGTGGAAAACTTACATTTTCATGAAAAGGAGGAGAGAATATGTTTTATCCATAGTGTCTACTAAATTTACAAATAAGTCTGCTCAATTCAGAGAATCAAGTATATACCAACAAAATCACTAAAATTTTCTTGTATAATCACCAAGTGCTTGCATAACTACTCTGAAAGTGACTATACACTAAATAACACACCAAATCCTTTAGTGGGTGATGTACAATTCATAAAACTTGGTCCAACCAAGAATGCCAAAATATTATTGTCAATTTGAACTATACCGTTGACTAGATTCCAAATCTAGATGCTTAGTGAAACATGGGAATGGCTTCAAGGTGTGGGAATTACTAAATGAAGCCAAGCCTCTAGATAAAGGGTTAGTTCCCTACCTAATCTAGATAGAAATTATTGTTCCAACCTATTATCAAATAATCCTATAGCTAAACCTATTCTAAAATATTTTCAAGGAAAAGGGAAAGAGAAAATGCATGAAAAGGAAAGGGTGGTGATGCACCTAGATTAAATTTTATTTCTTCCTACTCACTAAAGTATAAACTATTAATTAATCCACCAAAAAATCTAACACAATTCTCTATTTCAATATTTCAAAAGGAAAATATTATGGTAAGGGGTTTGATAGGTACTGAAGGGGAACACATATCCAAAAATCATCCATGCAAATATATTTCACACACCATACATGCACATAAATATAGAAATAATCATACATCCACGAAGGAAAAATATTTTCATGAGATGGGAGATGCAAGAAGAGGAAAAAATAATTGTTTTTCATTATTATATAATTTAGGCATAAAGCTTATTTAAAATTGTGGAGTTATATAAATTGCATCTCTAAAAAGGAAATGAAAAAAGTACCACTACAATAGGAAACATAATTCCTTTTATTTTGAAAGAGGGAGCAAAAAAATGAGAAAAAAACACAAGCCAAGAAGAACCCTAGCCACTAGCTTTCCTAGATAAGTTTAAATGTGTTTAGGTGAGCATTGAATGAACTGTAGAGATGCTCGTAAAATATGGCACATAATTACAACCTTGAGAAGAAACATTGACAATAGGAGTTTGCAGAAATTAATGAGGAATGATGTAGTTTATTCCCAAAAATGTCACATCATAAAAAACATAAGGAAAATCACCCTTGTAGCCATCATGGACAAGGGTTGGGTAGCTAGGAGAATGTTGATGAGCATAATAGCATGCAAAGGGGGTTAAAAAATAACATGCCAAAAAATTCCTTTCTATAACTATTGGAAAAGAAAAGCAACCTCCATGGCTTTATATGCTAAGGCTTGAAAGAAAAAAATTGAAATCCTAAAAGGAAATATCCTTGTCATGGATTGGGCATCAATCTTGCACACTACCTTTCCATTTTATTTCTTTTCTTTTTTTGGCCTTGTGAAAATTCCCACATTGGTTGTCAAGTTTCAGGACTGACCTCAATCCCTTACCTTACCTTCTGGGCCCCCTTCACACCTATCAGAAGTCAAGGATTATCATATCCTCCTTCCCTTCTGGGCTTGTAGGAGTTCCCTTTTTACATTTTAGGTCGAGCCCTGATCCTTCACCCTACACTTTCATTCACCTATCAAGCCTCACTTCTCAATGATTGGGGATTTCAAGGGAACTCAAAACCATATCGAGGGTTCCCATGGTTCTTAGAACCATGGAAACTCCCAAAAGATACTTAGATAAATTCTTTCCTTCTTTCCTTAGTCAAATTTGATTCTCCCTAAACTATTATAGTACACTTTATAAAACATGAAGATAACATCACTATGGTACAAACTCTTCTTTGCTTCCTTTTTTGAAGATTAGATGTTGAATAGGAACTCATAAAGTTGTCAATGGTTCTAGTGGTTCCTAAAACCACTGAAACCTCCGACCTCTCATAATTAGCCATTTTTTCTCAAAACTCCACAAAAATGAAATTGGAGGAACCCAATGAGGTCCTCAATAGGATAGCACTTGAAAATTGCATGTTCCTCTTTACTTTTTTCCAAATCGGTGGTTCCCACCCAATTAGAAACTAAGTCAATGCATATAAGGGGACTAAGAACTTGTCGATAATTTTGACTATTCTAGGAACTATTATTGGTGCTAAAAATTTTGACTAGTCATAACATTGACAATAATTCTCCAATTTTCACCAAATTTGAACTAGGTATATAAATTTTGGAATTTTACAAGATTGAAAGCTTAGAAGATTTAAAAACTTATCAAATTTTAAGATAATTTACATTTGGCTAAATGACTAAGGTAGGAGAAGGAAATCTACAACATAGAAGTACAACTAGCATAAATCTCTCTCAGATCATTTATCAATGATGGGGACACAAGGGTGGCACAAATTCCCAACAATAATTAATGGTAAATTTCTCAAAATGAAAGAAGGGTTGAAAATGGGTATGGTGAATGATGTGGATTTGGCCAAGAAAGGAGAATATAATGCATAAGTTGATGATGGAGTTAATATCTTTTATTGCTTCTAACTGGGGATGGTATAGGAGGAGAGAAAAATGGTCACTTGAAGGAATTATTTCGAGTATAATTATACTAATTTATATACAATAATGATGGGAAGGGTAATGTACCTATATTTTATGAAGGTGATGAAAGAGGTGGAGATTCATTTGATTGAGAAAGACACCACCACATTAACATAATTTGTAATTAAGTGTTAAGGGACTTTTTACTTAATTATATAAGTTAAAATTGAGAGGTTACATTGAATTATTTATTTAATCATTCACCCCTTGTACTTAGATCACATTATTGATGATTAGATGTATTGGATTAAATCACATATATGTATACACTTTTAATGTCATGTTCATTGAAACTATAGTATTGGAAAATATTTTTAAGATAATACGATCGAGGTAATGAGAGGTTAGGGTTGAACATTTAAATAGGAGGGAGTTTGATAAGGTTATAGGTAGACAACTTATAATGTATGGAATGGAGTAGATCAACTAGCTTCATCCATTGATGGTTATCTTATGAATGAATGGAGATAGCAAGGTTATAGGAGGACAAGGAAGGAGGGTTTGTGTCATCTCGATTAATAGTTAGATTGAGGTTAGGTTCTTGAGTAAATAAGTTATTTTTTTTCTTCTTTGTAATATACTTAGTTCAATGAGAACAAGATGAAGATAATAATGAAGTATATGCATTACAGGTCAATAGGAAAGGCCTTGAAGTATCCTACTACCTATGCATAATTATGTGGGGTGGTTTAAAGAGTAGAGAAAGAGATATTTATGCAAAAGAATTTGGTCATAATAATTTAGCATAAAAATACATGCATAAATAATCTCTAGATATTAAAGTTATGAATCTAGGATAGAAGAATTTAGAGTGAATGGATTGGCAATGCAAGATAAAATCTATCTCCTTTTGATTTGTACCTTTCTTCTACTATACAAGGTTAGTGATACTAAATTGTATGCCTATGTTGGCTTGATAGTGTTCCATGAAAAATTAAGTGAGTTAAACAAAGTAATAAGTAGAATGGAGAGGTAAGAAGTTAAGCCATTCCAAATTATTTTCATTAGGGGAACAAGGGAAAATATTAGGTAGAAAATTAGCTTTAAAATTGTGATTAGTGCATGCAAATATGAAGGATCATACATGGGTCTTAGGATTGACTATTCAATTATAAATTTTTGCATTCATGTAGCATCCCTTATTTCTCTCTTTTGTATAAAATATTTTAATAAATATATAGGAATATTTAATTGAAATGGTGATAAATGTATTATGTTGTATGCAACACTATGATTACATTTATTTCCCAGTGTGCTTGTTTGTAGTATAAAATAAGTGAACATGGCATGTTATTTTTTTGAATATCGATTATATATTATTGTTATTGACTTATATTGCTACTAATTCCTATCTAATGGAAATATTATGTTGTGTGATAGGTATAGGTACTAGGGAAGGTAAACTAGGTAAATAGTGTTGAAGTATCTTAACAAAATCCAATTATGTGGTTAGTAAATAATTTATTAATCCATTATATTAAGATATAATAAAAATAAATATTTTATGTTGATAAGTTATTTATTTAGTGCTTGGATTTTATTTTAGTTTAATTATTTAATTGTAGATAATTTCTAATATTTTTATAAAAAAAAAAGATGTAAAATTTTTAATTATTTTACCCCATCTGATGCAAGGATGGCGTGCGAAGGAGCAAGAGTAGGGCGAGTGTGAAATCAAGCAAAGTCAAAAATTGATGGCCGAAGGGAGGGAAAGCAACTATGTCAAGACGGGGTGCCAATGGGAATCAAGGCTCAAGGACTATGGGAAAGAGATGATGAAGCAAAAATTTCCCCATAATAGATTATGAACCATTCAATAAATGAAAAATTGAAGAAGGATGATAGTTAGGAGGATTAGGGAGCAGGTGGAAGTTTCCCATTGGGAAGAGGAAGGAAAGGGAAGTGAGGTTTTGTCCCTCAGAGCCAGTGAACTCAAAGATGGTCACGAAATTATGGACGGTAGGGATGGGGTAATAATAAAGTTGGAGGATGAAACCCTAAGTGGGGTAACAACCAAGGCTCAGGTAGGAGATAGGGGCAGAGGAAAGAACATGGTCCTTGGATTCCAAGGAAAAAATGGAGATGGAGAATAGGAGCTAGGAAGAATTCATTAATAATAAGGAATCACCTGGAGCCAAGCAAAGGAAATCAATGGTGATAAGTGCATACAAGCTTCATTTCGAGAAGGAACGCTTAGAGCGGTTGGGATTGCTGGAGAAATGGCTAGGTAAAGACATCAAATGGGAGTTTTTGGTTAGTTGGTGGAAAAGAAAATGGGGTACAAATCTACAATTGAAAAGACTAGCAAATAGGTACTTTGCAGTGATTTTCCCTACCGAGGTGATTAAGGTGGAAATTGAGTTAGGAGTATGGTTACTGGATGGATATAGACTACATCAAAGATGGATTACATGTTTCAATCCTTTCGATCACAAAATGGAAGTGTCTCAAGAATGGTTGAAGCTTCCTAAATTTCCATTAGAGTTTTGGTCCCCCAAAATTCTAGAGGAGATAGGGAACAATTTGGGGACTTACATGTGTGCAGAGGAAAGAATGAATTCAAATGTTGTTGGTTTATATGTGAGACTATGTGTGGAGAATAGTTTTTCTCATGAGAAATGGAACAAAATTGAATTGGTATCAGAATGGGGTAGTTGGTTACAAAAAAAATTGTCAGATCCGACATCAAATTCGAAGTTTATCAAAACCTTAGGTCAGAAGGTGTCATATAGACATCCTTCTATGAAAGACCAAGGTTGTGCTTGTTACTCTCTAGAGAAGAAGAGGGACCTACAAACACGATGAAAGATGGAGCATATAAAATTAGGGGTGCAAAAGTGTGTGGGGGGATGGATGCTTCTCCAGAGGAAGAAAAGGAGGAAGTGGGCACAAATAATGTTGCACTAGGGGGAGATCTGAATAAGAAGCTGGGTAAGCAAATTGATCTATTAGAAAACCAACACAAGTAGGAAGATTTAGATTCCTTGATAGAAGTAGGGAATGAGCTAGTTGAGTTTGCTAAAGTAGCCAAAAGTGGCTCACTAAGGATGTTAGGAAAGGAAGAGTTTGAAGATTGGAAAAAAATTTCAATACTGGAAGAGGATGAATTTCCCTCCGAGGAAGGAAGTTACTAGAAATCAGGGAAAAGGTAGAAAGTCTCACAAGTAGATTATGAGGAGATCAAAAAATTGGGTATCAAATAGAAGGAGATACATAAATCATCCCTATATTGTGGTGATTGTAAGAAGTGGGGCAAAATTCCAAATCAAGAGAAGCTCAAATAGGACAGGGAGGTGAGTGGCCAAAAAAAGATAAACGAAATGTTGAAAGTAGGGAAGAGTGAGGCTCTTTCTAAACAATAATGTATATTATTACTTGGAATTTTAGGGGCTTAAACACCCCTAATAAGCGATGCCTAATTAGGCATCAATTAGAAACTTCTCAAGCAGATATAGGATTACTATAGGAAACCAAGCTTGGGGAACAAGAAAGGATAAAGTTTGTTAGGAAATTGAAGCAGTGGCAGGAGACAGGGGTCAATGTGGAAGGTACCTTAGGAGGCCTACTGGTCATTTGAAAACCACAATCGATGGTAGTGGAGGAGGTGTCAAGTAGTAGACATTGGATCATTTTTTGGGTAAGAAGCCTCATCTCAAATTTATGTTTCTTGCTTATTAATGTATATAGCCCTAATACTTGTACATAAAAAAGACAAGTATGGTCATAATTAGATCTAGTTCTTAACAACTCAAGGAAATATTTTTGCATCATCAGGGGGGATTTTAATGCTATATTGAGATTTGAAGATAAGAAGGGGGTGTGGTAAAGGTGCTTTAGTCTCAAGAAGACTTCATAAACTTTGTCGAGAGAAATGAGTTAATTGAGACTCAAATGTGTAAGGAAAGAAGCAGTGCAAAAATGCATTCCTAATGAAAAATCCTCAGGAAAGAAGTATAGAAAAAACTTCAATTTAAAAAGTTACACTCATTTGAGATGCACATTCACAGAATAAAAGGACAAACAAAAAACACATGCAGAGATAACACTAGATTTACGTGGGAAAATCCTTATGGGAGAAAAACCCACACACCAAGTAAATTAACTTTGTATTTCATTAAATAGATTACATACAGAGTTACAGACTTCACTCTCAAATGTTAACTCATAGTAGCAATACAATCCCTTGGTTGACCTCACTCACAGATTACCCTTCGTATCACACTGTTACAAATTAGAAAATGCATACCGTATATCACCACCCAACCACTGTTAGGTTTTCATTAATTTCCTTATCTTCACTAGCAAGCTTCCTTCATCTTAGGTAACACACACCACCATCTAACACACATCAGGCCACCCAAAAATTAATTTGGTTATAGATAAAATTACCATATTGGCTCTCTGTCAACTCCCGAGTTAGACTATACATTTAATGCAAATATATCGCTATCAAGAAATACAACTTTTTGTCCAATGATTTTTGATTCACAATAGTGATGTAGAATCAAAAAATGAATTTGTGCCATGTGTTGACACATCACTCATCCACCACTTTCAAAATTTCACCAAGACTTTGGGAGATCTCTCCCTGAAAACTCCATGTCACATCGACAACAAAAGGGATCACCAAGTTGGGAGAAACCTAAACTTCAAAACCTTCAGTCAGAGGTTAGAAAAATCCTAAAATCCATGAAGAAAAGGAGATCACCATGTTGATAGGTTATGAAACTCAAGAACCCTACAACATAGATTTCAAGGTTCAAAAATCCAATGATCAATGTTGCCAAGTTATGATCTTTTAGAACCCTGCGACTTTGGTTTCAAGGTTCTAGATTTTAGTGATAGTCCAACAATGAAGGCCAACAAAGGGAAAAGTATCAAGTCTTTAAGAGAGGTCCAAGCCAGCAAGTTGAGGCACATTTGCCAACAAGATCTCACTTGATGAAGACTTACTGGCTTCCCCTAAACTCAAAGTTATTGAAGGTCATGGGCCCTAAGGCACATCGAACTGGCACACCACCTATACTTGTTTATGCTCACAGGCTTTGTCAATGCATCAATGACATTCTTCAGAGTATCCAACTTTCCTAGATTGACCTTTCCATCCTCCACCATATCACGAATGAAATGATACTATACATCAATGTGCTTTGTCCTAGCATGGAAAATGGGATTCTTCACCAAATAAATAGCACTCTGACTATCACAACAAATAGTAATCTACTCTCCATTAAACCCAATATTTGAACACAAATTTCCAACCCAAATGGCTTCTTTGTAGGCATGTGTTTCTACCATATACTCTGCCTCAGTAGTAGATAAAGTGACTATAGTCTACCACTTGCTCATCCAACTCACTACTCCAACAAATAACATGAAGATGTATCCACTGGTGGATATTCTATTGTCAATTTCCCCTACCCAATCAAAATCCACATACCCATGAATGCTAAGAGATCTTCGTGATCCAACCAAGTTTCCATGATAACACAAAGAAAAATCTGAGGTAACCTTCAAATATCTGAAAAACTCTCTTCACAACATCCTAATGTAGCCTTCCTAGATTAGCCATGAATTGACTAAGTACTTCCACTACTTGGGAAATGTCTGACCTTGTATAGACCATTGCATACATTAAACTACCAACTGCACTTGCATAGGCACCCTAGTCATGTCCTCCATCTTAGTAGGAGACTTCAGACAATCTTCAATAGATAGCTTCATTCCTTGCAACACTGGAACAACTAGTTGCTTGCAATCAGTCATCCCAAATCTCTCTAGGACAATGCTAATATACTTACTCTGGCTGATCCAAATCTTTATACTTCTTTTATCCCTTTTTATTTTCATTCCCAAAATATACCTTGTTGCCCCAAGATCTTTCATTTTGAACTTTGCAGACAATTGAGATTTTAGATTAGAAATCATGGTCTTACTATTTCCTATGAACAACATATCATCAACATATAGGCAAATAATAAGAACTCAATCATTTTTCAGTTTTGCAATACACACAATGATAAGATTTTGATCTTACAAATCCCAAAGACAACACAAATGTGTCAAACTTTTGGTACCACATTCTAGGTGATTGTTTTAAACCATACAAATATTTTTTCAACTTGTAAACTAGACTTTATTTACCTTTTTCAATTAAGTGCTCAGGCTGGGACATGCAACTTTCTTCTTCCAGCTCTCCATGAAGAAACGTTGTCTTCACATCCATCTATTCGATTTATATGTAATAAGCTGATGCAAGTGACAAAAGAAATTTGATAGATGTCAACTTAGCTATAGGAGAAAATATTTCTCCATAATCAATTCCCTCTACTTGGGAATAGCCTTTTGTGACCAATCGAGCTTTATAATTCTCAACACTACCATCTAGACCAGTCTTCTTCTTAAATACCCATTTACAGCCAACAAGCTTTCACCCTTCAGGAAAAGGTACCAAATCCGAAGTTTCATTCTTTGTCAAAGGCGCCATTTCCTCATGCATGGCTTCCAACCAGGAATTTGAATCAAACATATTAATTTCCTCTTTCATAGTCCTAGGCTCATTAGTGTTAGTAATCAAAGCATAGGCGTAGTTTGAATCCATCATAGAAAATCCATACTTATCAGGTTGATGCTTTTCACGTGTAGGCCTCCTCATAGGCTTCGACTTTGGTTTTGTTTCTTCTTCTTCAGAACTCTCAAAGCTGCTAGAGATCTCCTCAGTTTCAAGTACACTTTGTAGTTCCTCTTTATCTGTAGTTTGAGGAATTTCAACTACATCATTCTTCTTTTCTCTTTCTTCTCCCTTTGACTGTAGGATAGCTACTAAATGCTTCAACTCATGAAATATTACACTTCTTCTATACAAAACCTTCTTAGTAACAGGATTCCAAAGCTTGTATCCTTTCACACCAACACCATGTACATCCAATGAAGATACATTTGACAACCTTGTTCTCCAACTTTGATCTCTTCTCATTCAACACATATGCAGATGCCTCATAGCCAAAGACACGAATATGTCTCAGAGAGGGATTCTTACCATACCACGCTTCCAAAGGGGTTTTTTCAACAAGGGCTGAACTAGGTGAATGATTGATCAAGTAACATGTTGTAGGCACAACCTCGGCCCATAAATTTTGCTCTAGACCAGTACCACTCAACACACTTTTCGCTCTTTCCATTAGGATTATGTTTAACCTTTTAGCAACTCCATTATGTTGTGGAGTATAAGGTGTAGTTTTATGCCTGGGTATGTGCAGGATCATGATGGGCCAAAAAGTGGCAATATTATGGGTATTTGTAGGGTATGTGGCTAACAGATTTTTTTTACCACAAATTCATGAAATGAAAAGGGTGTTTAGAGGAGATTCTCAACTTTCCACCAATATAAATTATGCTTTAATTTGAATTTAATAAATAATTATTATTCATTTTCTATTAGAATTATGAATAAAGTCCTAATATAGGCTGATTGAAAAACATCTATAACTTTCAAACGATATCACATTTTTGAATCCAAAACACACATTCTATGCTTCACGCATTTAGAAAAAAAAAAATTTCATGAAGTTTTAACCAAGTTAAGGTGGTCGACATACAAGTTTTTATATTTTTAAAAGTTGTAATAAAAATTCATACTTAATTATTTACTTGGGAAAATATTAAAAAAATATGCATCACATCCGGACATGAGTCCTCTACTTATATATAAATTCTTATAAGAAAATATTATCATTTTATTATAGTTAGGGTGGTCAAACAAACACCTACTTCTTATTTTTTCCCTGAAATTTAAGTACTACTGCATTGAAATTTCAAATTTTCACCAAATAGATTTTTTTTTTTTAAATAAACCTAGTAGTTTAGAAACTACATTCAATTTTCTAAAGATTTTATTCTAACATATTTTTGAAATAATATAGATAAGTTAGTCAAATTTTTACGTCAAGTTGCCTAACACTAATTTTTCTGAATTTTTTGCCACTTAAGGCCCTATTTTTTCCATGATGATCCTGCACATAACCGCCTTTTAATCCCATGGTATTTTTAGTACCTTTCAAAATATACAGAACATAACTCACTGCCATTATCCATCCTCAAGCATTTAATTTTTCTTCTAGTCTAATTTTCCACCAAGTTTTTAAACTCTTTAAACCAACTGAACACTTCTGATTTACTCTTTAGAAAGTATACATATTCCCTTCTCGAAAAATTGTCAATAAAAGAAACATAATATCTAGTGTAACGCCCCATCTTGTAACCTAAAGAATGTTGCATTGTCTATGATAGTGTAATAATTTTTTTTTAAAGTGATAATATTAGCTTTATTAATTGCAAACATTCCCTAAGATACACGACAACACACTACTTGAAAATCCCATAGATGACTATAGTATTTAGCATTGCATGTATTTAATTAACATAAACTTAAAAGCATACATTGAATAACATTTATATTACATCAATGAAGGTATAATGTACATAAAAGAATCTTTCATACATTGCATTTGAAATAACATTACAATACTCATTTTCCAAATGAGGTAGATCAAATAGAAGTTTTACAATTACATATTACAAATGTTCACCTCATTAACAATTGATGAATGTTACATATAAAATTTTTCCACTGATACAATTAAGAAAGTTCGTTTATCCACATACGAGCTCTCCAACCAAGAAGTACTTGTTACCACAAACAAAAATTGGGGACCCAATGGAGTAAGGTGAACGTTCCACCCAACCATGTGGTACCCGTAGGTCCAGCCCCCGTGCTAGGAGATAATAATAAGGTTCCCTAGACATAACCTACAAACTCTAGACACAAGTAAAACCATAGCCAAAACTATACAAGTACAAACTAACCTATTGGTTACATTGCTTCCAGAACAGAATGATCAAATATACTATGTTCACAAAGTAACTATTATTTTAGGTGGAGTGTCATCACAATGTTGCATAGGTTACCATGGTATTTCTTCCTAGGTTCCGGCCCCCAACTTGGGTCACCCTGGTAACCTCTCATGAAACCCGACCCCACATGAAAACTATTGCGGTATCAAATATATTTTAAAATAACAAGATATCGATTTGCCATTCCAGGCCTTCTCAACTTATTCTGAAGACTGAACTAGCCCTTGAGTCTATAAGTGAGTCTTATTAATCTAGTTAAAGGTTTTTAAAACTAACTAGTGTATTGATTTAATTTTCACTAACTTACTAACTTTACATGAGTTACTGAGACACCACTTTGTGTGTTGGCCCTCACAAAGAGCCACTCCCCTAAAAATAACACAAGGAATCTAAGCTTACTGACTAATGTAGGAAAAGTGCACATAAACACACATTAAATTCCAAACATATCACACAGACACCACAACCAATTCATAGAATTCCAGGTGTCTAATATCTAAATAGAATCATGTGCACTACCCTAGTTTATATGAAATATGAAAACCATTATAAAACAATTAACTCCCTTTCAAGAAAATTACATCTAGAAGACTTGAAATCTCATTTAACCCCAATTCGCTCAACATGAATAGAAACAATCTAAAGCAAACCAGGTATAATTAAAAATCTAAAGTTAGGATTTACTAAATCCAGTTAAATCAATAATATAAGTATGAAATTAATCGACTAAAATATAATTTCATTTTTCAATCAATATGAAAATTAGAACTAACTTTTAACTTCAGTTACACATACATGCATTATAATGATTTTTTTTTTAATTTCTCTTTTCTTAATGCATTTCATTATAAACATATCTATTCTTAGTTTTCTTATACTAATCAACAATATTTAATACATTTAAATAAATACAAGATCCAATCATTTAATTTGAAAATTTATTTAAATATATATAAATATATCTCTTAACTAAAATAAATTTATTCACACTAACATTTTAAACAATTAATAAACCTTATGGATTTATATATATATTTATATAATATATATGTATTATATATAAAAAATATATATTAAAAATTAACATATATAAAATATATTAAAATTAATATATATATTTTATATAAATAATGTATACATATTATATACTAAATATAAAATAAACTAAAGTTCAAATTAAAACTTTGTTATTATAACATATATAGGCAGGGAGGTTGACGGCCATCCACAGCCAAACCCCCAAATGGGGTCGCAGTTGTCCAGGCAGCGCCGACGCTGCCTGTGAAGGTAGTGCTGAGCACTGCTTTCACAGTCGACTCCCTATGGGGTCGGCTGTTGGGGTAGCCCCCTGCGGCTCCCATAAATACCATAAGTTTTTCTATATTTTTAAAAAATTAAAATACCATAATTTAATTCGCCTGAGCGGTGAAACCCAAAAAATTCCTGATAATTCATGTTTAATACCTTCACCCGTACAGTGATTTTTTCGGAATTCATGAATTTTAATTAAACTTATCACAATTTATTATATATATAAATATATTTGAATATGTATATTTATATAAATATTTTATATACATATATACATATAAATATATAAAATATATATAATTTATTCAATGAATAAAATATTGGAATCATAGAGGGTTTTTATTTCTTTTTCCATAATAAAGAATTTCCTTCACAATTTTAATTACCCAAAATACTCAAAATATTCTCTACAAAAAACATTTAACAAAATTTGTAACAGAGGTATCCAATTCAATCTATCAAAATCTTCTCTATTGTTTTCTCTGATTTCACTATAAAATCTTGTTTTCTTAAAATTCTCACAGAAGGACAACAATTTTCTACAAAATGATTTACTAAGAAGAATGAAAGCTTTAATAAAAATTTCTTCTATAGGCAATCTTTTATTTATCAAATTTTAACAAAACTTCTACTAAAGAAATTCTTTTTACAGGCAATCTTTCTAAAAGAAAACCATTTAAATAAATAAACAGTAAGAAACCTGTTTCCTGTAGCTTGAAAATTGTTTGTTGAAGAGAAGCTTTGCATTTTGCGTGCAAATTCCAAAGTCTTTTCAAACCACCACTTTCCAGAAGAACACAAATACTAAACAAATATCTTTTTGAGGATCTATTCCAGAAATATTAAGCAAAACCCAAAGGAAATCACAAATTAACACAATTCAATTTTTTTAGCAGAACTCTGTTCTTTTCATTTCCCGTGAAGTGATTTCTTGTTTTCCCCAAATCACATAATATCTTCTCCGAGAGAATCCCCAACAAGAAATTTGTAATAAATTTAACTAAGACACATGCCAAGAAGAAAATATCCTCTAACAAACTCACGGGTAATTCTTTCTTTCCTCACTTATCAACAATTCAATTCATTTTAAAGAATTAAAAATTCAAAAATCTAATTTCCTTTTCTATATTTTTTTTTATATTTAAAATTTCATTCCCACAAAACATTTAAGAATATTTAATCTATTCCCTCAAATAAAAGTAACCTTAATTAATTAATTAATTAATTAATTTAATAAAATAACTTAATCACAATGATTAAATTATTTAACCAAATAAACTAATTTAATTAATTAAATAGAATATGAAACTTTTATCTAAAATATCCAAAATTAATTTAAATAAACATTAAATTAAATAGAACATTAATCTAACATTATATTCACAAAAATTAACCTTACATAACAAATAATCAATACAAACCAGACAAGACAACTAAAAAATACCAGACCTAAACTGATGACATACTATGACTGGGTTTGAGACTAGACTAGGAAAAACCTCGTTGCTACCTCCTAATCAACATTACCATTGAGTCTTGGCACGCTCAGACCTGTGAAACCAAGTGGAGTCAGTGTCATGTACCTGTAATCCTGCAATTAGACAAATAACATATATATATAATGCATGATTCAAACACACCGTGCGGAGAAAATCACAGAAATCAAAGGGCACTCGCGAGCGAGTAATGTAACTCCATTCTCCACACCAATACACATCACATCAAATTGACAAATAAATAACAGTTAATCTACCATAAACATATATATAGCAATAACATCTAAAATAAACATCTATGCTAACATAAAGCATGTCAGAAATAATTACCACCATACAATGTATCATCACATTAGAAAATAAATCCACCATTGCTCTAATGTCAACGATCAATAAATCAAAGCAAAGTACCAAGGTCTATCAAAGTGAAAGCATGCTAACAGAAAACATAAGCAAAATGGAGGGGTACTACATCTAGACTTTGATAATGAAGGAACATTCATTGGACCAAATACATCAGAATGAACATAATCCAGTATGCCAGAAGATTTATGAAGACTGAGCAAATGAAATGATACATAGTGTTGCTTTCCATAAATACAATGTTCACAAAAATTAAAGTCAAGGTTACAATCAACAAGCCCTTCAACAAGATTTTTTATTTTTCAAGGCTTTTAATCCTTTTTCTCCTATGTGACTGAGTCTATGATTCCTCAGCATGGTCTTCTCTATACTAGGAGTTTCACCTCCAAGGAATTTACATGGGCTAGAGGAGCTTCATTCTCCTTCTCTACACGAGCAACTTTGCTTGACTTAACAGAAACATTGTTACATTGAACAAGATGTGCATCCAACTTGTACAGAGTTCCTATGCGTGCACCCTTATTCTACACCATTTAGCCTCTATTCATCTTACAACCTCCACTCAAGAAAGAAACTTGCACACCAACATCATTCAACTTACTGATATAAAGAAAGTTACAAGCCAAACCTAGTATATGCAATACGCCATCAATCCCTTTGATTTTTCCATTAGGGAATTGATTTATGACTCTTCCATGAACAACAATTTCTAGAGTTGAATCACTTGATAGGTACACCTTTCCACCAGCATACTTTTCATACTTAATGAACCAATCTATGTGAGATGTCATGTGAAAATATGCACTTGATTCAATCAGCTAGACATCATTCGATGCCTAAATCCCCAAGGCTGCAATGAAGACATCTGCATCACTCTGGGAAGAGTCATTATCTGAAGAGTAATTCTTCTTCTTCTCCTCCTCCTTACAATCATTTTAGATATGACTAGTCTTCCCATAGTTCCAATAGTTCACCTTAGACTTCTTACTAGGAGACTTTGATCTCCCTTCAAATTTGTATTTAGACTTCTTGTCTTTCTTCTTGCCTCTCTCCTTTGATCTACCCCAAACAACAAGAGCCTCCTTGGCCATTTTAGAAGACTTCCTCTGTATTTCTTCTGACAACAATGAAGCAACCACATCTTCCATTTTAAAAGTAGTTTTTGTACTCCCAATAGCCATTACCATATGTTCCCAAGTGTCAGGTAAGGAACATAATAGAAGCATACATTGATCCTCCTCCTCTATATTCACACCCACAGACACCAACTTAGCAACAATCATATTAAATGAATTCAGATGGTCTGCTATAGATGCACCTTCTTCCATCTTCAAGGAGTACATTTTCTTCCTTAGGAACAACTTATTCGCCAAAGACTTTCCTTGATAAATGTCACCAGGTTTCTTCCATAATGAAGATGCAGTCTTCTACTCATGGACATTCAAGAGTTCAGAATCATCTAGAAAAAGTCTTATCAACCCTCTAGCTTTTCTATCTATGAGGCCCCAATCTTCTTGTTTCATGCTTTGTGGCATAGTTCCAGACACAACAATCCAAAGGTATCTATCTACCAACAAGTCTTCCATTTTTAGTTTCCACAACTCAAAATTTCCTCCATCAAACTTTTCAATTTCTACTCTTCCTAATGTACTTGACATCTCAAACTATAAACAAGACAATCAATTCTTCTTTTTTAGGACTCCCACTGAACATGATTAGCACAAAAAACCAACCCTACTCACAAGGATAACACAACTAGCCAGCCTCTGATACCACTTGTAAGGAAAGTAGCAGTTCAGAAATGCCTTCCTAATGAAAAATCCTCAAGAAAGAAGTGCAAAAAAAACTTCAATTTAATAAGTTACATTCATTTGAGATGTGCATTCATAGAACAAAAGGATAGAGAAAAAACACACATAGAGATAACACCAGATTTATGTGTGAAAACCCTTACGAGAGAAAAACCCACACACCAAGTAAAGTCACTTTGTATTTCAATAAGTAGATTACATACAAAGTTACAAACTTCACTCTCAAATGTTAAATCGCAACAATAATACAATCCCTTGGTCAACCTCACTCACAGATTACCCTTCGCCTCACACTGTTACAATGTAGAAATCACATACTATATATCACCACCCAACCACTGTTAGGTTTTCATTGATTTCAATATCTTCATTGACAAGATTCCTTCATCTCAGGCCACACACACTGCCATCTAGCATTCATCAAGCTGCCCAACAATTAATATAGTTACAGAGAATATTACCATATTTTCTCTCTATCAATTCCTGAATCAGATCATACATTTAATGCAAATATATTGCTATCAAGAAATACAGCTTTCAGTCCAATGATTGTTGATTCACAATAGCGATGTAGAATCAACAAATGAATTTGTGCCATGTGTCAACACATCACTCATCCACCACTTTCAAAATGTCACCAAGACTTTGGGACATCTCTCCCTGAAAAATCCATATCACATCAACAACAAAAGGGATCGCCAAGTTGGGAGAAACCCGAACTTCAAAACCTTCAATCGGAGGTTAGGAAAAACCTAAAATTTTCCACAACAAGGAGATCGCCATGTCAGGAGGTTATGAAACTCACAAACCCTGCAACATAGGTTCCAAGGTTTGGAATCCAATGATCAATGTCACTAAGTTATGATCTTTTAGAACCCCATGACTTAGGTTTCAAGGTTCTAGATTTCAGTGATAGTCTGACAATGAAGGCCAACAAAGGAAAAAATGTCAAGTCTTTAAGAGAGGTCCAAGCCAGCAAGTTGAGGCACATTTTCCAAAAATATGGGGAATGAGAATTTCACTTGGACAAATAAGAGGAAGGGGTATAGCAATATTGTAGAAAAACTTGATAGGTTTTACTTCAAAGGGAACTTATGCCGCTTCCCTTACACACTAGAATGTAAGATCATACAAAGAGTTGGCTCAGATCATTTTCTGGTTCAAATGGAAATAAATGGTGATAAAGGGCTAGTAATATGTTTGTTCAAATTTGGAACAATGTGGTTTAAGGATTCAAATCTTGGGGACCTCGCTAGGAAATGGTGGAGTAAGTGTAAGCCTGATGGTTCAAAGATGTTTAATGTGGTCACAAAATTAAAATCAGTAAAGAAAAATTTAAAGCACTAGAACAAAGATTGTTTTAAGAACATCTTTGAGGAAATGAGGAAGGTTGAATAAGAATTGAAGGAGGTCTCAAAGAAGGTGATAGAAAATGGCATGGACCTTAATAGCTTTCAGGTAGAGAATGATGTTTTGGATAAAGAGGAATATTTTTGGAGACAAAAGTCCAAAGAATTGTGGCTAAAGGAAGGGGATAAGAACATGAAGTACTTCCATAATTCCACTAAGGTGTGAAGGGAAGTGAATAGGATTATGTGCATCAAAGGGGCTAATGGTAGGATGTTGGACGATCTAAATGATGTCAAGAGGGCCATGGTTGAATTTTTACAAGCTCTTTTGAATGATAAAGAGGGATCCAATCTTTTGGTGTAGAATGAACTGTTGAGCAACATCCCTCAACTGGTGATAGAAGCTCAAAATGAATAGCTAAATGCCAAATTCATAGAACATGAAGTCAAAATGGCACTATTTAAACTCCACCCAGAGAAGGCATCAGGGATAGATGGCTTCCCACCTGCTTTCTTTCAAAAATACTGGGACATTTTGGGCCATGAGATCACTGATGAGATTGAAGATTCTAGAGCCTCAAGTAGTGTGTTTAGGGAAGTAAACAATACATTAATTGCACTCATCCCTAAAAAAGAAAAGCCAGAAGCTTTGGAAGAATATTGTCCCATCTCCTTATGCAATACACTATATAAAATCTTGGGGAAGGTAGTTGCAAGTTGACTAAAAAGAAAATTGTCAATCATCATTTCAGAGGAGCAAACAAGGTTTGTCCCAGGAAGGTCAATTTTGGACGGTGTCATCATAGCATAGGAAGTCATACACTCCATTCAAAATTTGAAGAAATCTGTGATGTTAATGAAACTTGATATCAGAAAGGCCTATGACAAGGTAAATTGGCATTTTTTATTCAAATCCGTGGAGGGTTTTTTGGTTTCAAAAGACTTGGTTGGATTGGATTTTTTGCTAGATATCTTTTCCAAGATACTCAATGTTGGTGAATGGTTCTACAAAGGTGTTTTTTAGTGCCTCCTGGGGTCTTCAATAGGGTGACCCTCTCTCCCCATTTTTATTCATTATCATGGTAGAGGCGTTGGGGAGGTCACTAGAGAATGCAAGGAGGGACGGGTTGGTGGTGGGGTTCCAAGTCACTTGTAGTTAGAACATTGTCACACACTAACAATTTTTGAAGATGATAAAATGTTATTTGAACTAGAAACTAAAAGGGACACTAATCGGTTTATAGCAGTTTTGGATAAGTACTCATTAGTATCAAGACAGAAGATTAGTCTTGCAAAATTTGAAGTTTTCTTTTTCAATACTAACATAGCAAGAGAAGTACAAATTTTGAGAATACTAAAATTCAAAAAAGTGAGGCTACCATGTAGGTATCTCAGTCTCCCCTTGGCAATAGGGGTGCAACATTGCAACATCTAGAACTCTCTAATTGAAAAGGTGAAGGATAGAATGTCATCATCGAAAATTCATTGGCTATCATGGACATGAAGACTAACGATGCTCGAATCTATTTTTGTGGCACTTCTGAAATATATGATATCATGTTTATCACTATCAGTTGAGGCAAGCAAAGTGATTAACAAGAAGATGAAATAATATTTTTTGCCAGGGCAACTCAAAACAACATAAGTTCTCGCTAGTAAAATGGTAGAAAGTGTGTGAAAGAAAAGAAGTCGATGGGGCATAAATGAATGATCTGCTTCTTTAGAATAAAGCCCTAGGGGATAAATTGGTTTCGTCAATTCACACATAGTAGTACCTCAAGTGGGTCAAATTGCTTAGGGAAAACTATCTTGTTGATGAAGGGAATAGTATGTTGCTGGCCAGATTCTTTACCTAGTGGTCCAAGGATTTGGAATTTTATAAGAAGTTTGAGGGATTTAATTCTAAACCATCTCACCTAGGAGATAAAGGATGGACACTGTGCTATGTTATGGGAGGATTCATGGGAAGGCCTCCCGAAATTAGCAGATATTGAGATTTTAGAACAAGTTAACTTAAGAATGAAGCAGGCATGGGGAGATAAAGTAAGAAATTATTTTGAGGACACAACATGCAGCTAGGTAGTGCGTTCTACAAATGGAAAAGCATAAGATAGGTGGGTTTTGAGGATGCAGTGGTGGAAATATATGAGCAAGAAATGGGAGCAAGGAGGGTCTGTGCTAGACAAGGCAGTGACAACATAAGGTGGAATGTGTTACCAAATGGGGAATATAAGGCAAAGGAAGGCTATGCCATTATGGCTAGGGATAGGGAGTTTGAATCCAAACTATCAATTAATTTGTGCTAGAATAAACTATCTTTTGAAGGCTGCCATTTTCACTTGGGAAACGTCACAAGACAGAGCTTTAACAACAAACAGGTTTTCAAAGCTGGTTTTTCAAGTGCTTTCGAGATGCCCATTGTGTAAAAAGGAAGAATAAATGGGGGATCATCTATTTTTATATTGCACATACACTCATAGTTGTTGGAAGTAGTTAAGCTCCAAACTTTAGTGGAAGACAAAATTCCCTAGTAGCTTATTGGAAATGCTAAGAACTTGGCAAGCACCTTATAAAAAATCACTGTTTGGTGGACTATGAGTTGTGAGTCCATCAATTGTCATATGGGAAGTTTAGAAGGAGAGAAACAAATGCATCTTCCAGGACAAGGAGATATCAACACAAATATCACAAAGAAAAATTGAGGTAAGCATCATGGAAATAATAAATACACATGTGGATGAGCAAGATTCAAGGAAAGAAAATTTCATTGTGTGGGATACCCTAGAAAGGAGAAGTTGGTATGGTTTTAAATTTCTGGCATTTGTGGGAGTAGGAGGTAGAGTGTCAATAGTAGAAAGGACCAAGGTGCATTGGTCACCCTCTAAGGTGGGGTGGGTGAAATTAAACTTTGATGGGGTGGCCAAGGGTAATCCTAGGGCATCGGGTGTCATCTGCATAATCAGAGATTTTAAAGGGGCCATATTGGGTATGCTAGCTACTCCTCTACTAGAAGGTACAAATAATGTGGCTAAATTTCAAGCCTTGATCTTGGGTTTAGAATTATGCAAAGAGCTTGGGAAAAGGAAGGTGGTAATCAAAGGTGATTCCACTTTGGTGATAAATTCTCTTCATAGTAGGAAGGTGTTGAGTTGGAAGATGGGGGCGAAGTTAGAGGTGGCCTTGAGTAATATGGCAGACAACCCAAAACTTGTGATGTTTAACTACATTTATAGGGAAGGGAATGGAGAAGTTGATTGGCTATTCAACATGGGGGCCGATGGCATAACACTCAAGGAAGTGAATATTTGATCCAGAGAATGATAGTGGGTGGTTGGGAGGGCGACTCTCCACACCAAGCAGTGTGGAGATTCCATGACTATTAGGCATTGATTGAATAAGTGGTTGGAAAGGACATCCTAGGAGGCAGGATAATATGACAAGTAGTGTTGTCTAGGTGTCAGCCACTTCAAATTGAGGCAAGGAAAGTTTACTCAATTAGCTAGAGGTGGGTGGAAACAATGCATTAATGCCTGGTCATTTCGTTGTAATGGAAATTTTTTAAGCATATTACAAAGAACACAATTTGGAAATATGACTTGTCCTTCAATGATCACAAATACAAATTACTAAATTGAGTTGGAAGGCTTGCATCATCCCATGGTAGTTCCCATGCTAGGCATCCATAATGGGCAATAATGGCATGAAATGGTAGTGACATTTGGTGTGATAATTTTCAATAAATTGGAGGTGGGTTGTAGCTTTGGTTAGTCATTGATTTCATAGTTTATAGTTTTCTCTGGTTCACTTAGTGCCATGGGGGAGCACTCTAAGTTTGTAGTACAAATGTTTTCTGAGACCCTAACCACATTTGGGACTAACAATCCAATAATGTTGGATTCCAATATAAGGCAAATGGCCTTCCACAGGGTCATCACCGATCATTGGCTCAAATTTCTATTGAAGAAGAAATATGATCCCCTCATTTTGGTTGCAGTCAAAATAATTTTGGGGAAAGATTTTATGAAGAATATAGAGCCATTTATGGTGGAGACAACTATCACTTCTCATTTATGGGTGGCATTACTCAATATCCAAATGGCTAAGAAGGATGTGGAGGCATTGGTGAAAAGGATTTTTCTGGTGGATTACTTGGTTGGGCTAGAGGAGATTCTCCACATTGCCTCTGCAAATATGGGGGTCTCGTGTCCAAAAGATATACCATAGTTCTATGTTCCTGGGGAGGTAGTGAAATACTACCCATTTTTACTAGATTTGAAGGGCATGGCATTGATTGAGCACAGGTAGATCATAGTGATGGGTGCCGAATTTCTCCAATGAAAGCTTAATCTAAGGCTCTCATTTGGGGAGAAATAGGTGTCATACTTTAAGTCATTCGCATTGGCCAATGACTTCCTAGGTGAGGTGGGGACTGCTTAATTACAATGTTATGGTGTTAGTTAAAATTTATCCTTTTTGGGTGGTGTCAGTTATGGTATAGATATGTTCAACTCATGTTGGGGATGGTAATCAAATGTTAATGATTTTATCATTTTTGGTATAGTTGTGTTTGTTTCAAGTCGAGGCTGGTAGTTTTTGTGATAGAAGATAGGTATGTAGCTACAGGGTGGTCAGGGTTTGTCAAAGGCAGCCATAGGCTACATTTTATTACCTATTGAGCAGATGTGCTATAACTTTTTTGGATGATCAATATACTAAAATCTCTTACGTATCAAAAAAATATAAATATTTTAACTAATATTGATTAAAATGCGCAAGGTAACTAGAATTTAAAAAATAATATTTTTTTATTTTGTTTTGGAGAAAAAGATAGAGGATTTCTTATATTTAGTTATATTAAGTTTTTAATATTATAAAAAAAATTAGAAAATGCCAATATTTGATATTTAGATATGTTCTATGTTGTGTGCATGAGTGGATTTTTTATTTAAAAATATGATACCTTCTAATTTCTATATAGAGAATGCATGAATTAGATTAAAAGGGAATAAAATAGGAAAAATAATTGGTTTATCATTATTGCATTCAAAGAGAAGGTGCTACATGCTAAAGATGATAGTGTTGGATTAGTACTTTTGAATTAAAGTATTAACTATATTGTGTGTGGAATATTCATCAATTATTATTAAGTTACAAATATTTAAGGTAGGATCTTATTCATGGAACAAATATAGTAAATATTTAAATTTAATTTAACAAATTGGTCCCTATTTTTAATATAAAATTTTAAAATACTATAAGAGATATTCGAGAGAATGTTAGACCAAATGATTCAATGTGTTACATTTTATATCTAGTTGCATTCAATGAAGAGAGGATTTTCTTACTAAGAGATAAAAATCCTACATCACTCCATCAAGCATATGTTATAGCTAGAGACATTCAAAATAACCTAATTTTTTTTTATGATGAATGATATATTGTTTGCAAGTATTGATAATTGTAAAACATTTATTGTGGATGAATAATTTGGAATAGGAAATGAATTTATTGCCATAATAAGAGCATTCGTGCTATTGCATTTAATTTATCATTGAATCAAATTCAATCCTTAGAAAATTCCAAGGAGAGTATGAGAAGAAAGAAGTTTCAATTGAACAAGAGGAGTGTGATATTGGATCGAAATTTGAATAAGAAGAATATGATACCTAGTTAGGATTCATAAATGGAACATCAAACAATGAAGTAAGTGTTTATTTTAGTTGTAATCTAGTTGATGAGTTAGTAGAGAAAGGATACAAAGGACCTCATAGTTCAATATATGCTCATACAACTAAATTTCATGGCATTAATACAACAATTCAACTTAGTCACAACTTACAACCTTCATGAATTGTCAACATAGGAATTAAAATGCTTCTCTTGGTGCTATATATAAGCAATTGAAATTGTCATGGGCGGTCCATGATCTCAATATTGTGATACAACAATTTTATAATTAAATGCCTAAATTTGATGGACACATGAGTTCACAAGGAGATCATCATATTCAAGGATTTTCAAATTTCATGGAGCTTTTTTGGTTCATTGATGAAGAAACGTGGATGAGGTATTTTACTATGTCTTTGCATAGTGAAGCTAAGCAATGACTAGTGAGTTTCCTTGATTATTATTTCTCTAATTGGAAAGATCTTGGTGAAAATTTTAACAAGAAATATGTATATAATATTAATCATGCATCTCTTTTCCAAGCACTCTTTGGCATTAAAAGGCATGAAGGAGAATCACCATATGATGTTTATACAAGGTTTATGGATACTCTATTTTCCATCCCTAAATGTTATAGACTTGAAGACTTTGTATATATTGACTTATTTGGTGAAGCCTCTGAGATAGGTCTAAGCACCATAAAAAAAGAGTTGAAAGCTCTTAGGGTTGATCAAATACATGAATGGATTGTGCTTCTTGAGAACATTAGATGTGATTATAATAAGACCATCATGTAATCAATTTTCAATGGTAGTGTTCATATTTCCTAGTGTGAGAAAATGAATAATATAACACATGGGGATGAAGAGAGTAAATTAGAAAATGAAGATGCATCCTACAAAGATGAAAGTAAATTTTATAATCATTCCACTGATATAATATGTGATAGTAAATATTACAATCATGATAATCCCAATACAAGGTATGATGAGGAAAAATATGTATTCAAAGTTGTACATTAGGGAAGCTCTACTAATCAAGGAGTAGAAATGTCTTCAAATATTCAATCAAGTGGATCAGCTCACATTATCAGTGATTATACTAATAAGGAGAATGTAATAAATATAAAATTTCAGCTTGATGATGATATCATTGAAGGTAAATGTTCAATAATTTAGTATGAGGAACCTAACCATATTTTTAACAATGTTAAGTTTTCTTGTGGTGTAGACTATGATAACAAATCTAGTTTTTTTCTACCGATCATGGTTACTCTCAAGAATATGAATTAAATATATTTACCTTAGATAAAGAATGAATTAATGTGAATTCTAATGAACACATTTTTCTACTCATGAATGAATAAGCTTTATGTAGTGGTGAATATAAGGAGTATGGGACAACATTGCTATCTATTGATAACACAAATAAAGTTGAAACTTTATCTACAAGCTCTTCAACTAACCATGTGTTAATTTTAAAATTGTTGATTTTGTAAAGGATTTAGGGCTCTACATTGAGAAGGAATAGGACATAATTTTAGATGAATCACTTAACAATTATATTTTTTTTATGACTAGTTATGAATAGTTTAATGCAAAATGATATTTAAAACTATTTTGTCCATCTCTTGAGGCATTCAAAGTGGATTTGTATGAGGATTCAAAAGATAGGTAAAATCTTATTTTTGAACCTAAAATGGAAAGGTTTATTAGCATATGGAATGATGATGAAACTAATGATTTTTGTGAGATTCATGATTTGAGTGTTGATAAATATATTTCCATGATAACTGATTCCTCTTTAAATAACACTAGAACACATAATGATATGAATAATTTGCAATGCTAAGATGAAGCTAAATGTAAGTATGATGTAGCTTAGATGGAAGAGATTCCAATGTATGGACATTTTTTTGTTTAATACATTGAAATAATTCCTACTGTATATGGGGAAAATTAAGATCTTGACTTAGTTGATTTGTCCCAAACCTATAGTTCTTATCAATGTGGTTTTTTTAAAATTGAAGCTAAATTACGATTTTAGTAGGATGAACCAAGCACATGTTGAGGTATCTCCTGAACATAATACTTATGAAAATTTCAAATTTGATGTGGAAATAAAAGATGAGGCTAGTGTCCATGATGCCTACTATCCAATGGATTATGAACATTATTCATTTCTCAATTGAACCTAATGAACTTGTGGCAATGCATTACAGTAACATGTATGAAGTGAATCATTGCAATGAAATTGGGTATGATATAATTGACAATTATGTAATTTTTGTATCATATGGTGAAGTATCTCAATGATTACTTATTTGGAAATGTCAGATAATCTTAACAAACCTTAATAGTGGCAAGTTCAAAGTTGTGATGAGAAGTGTTAATGCAGATGTTAGTGCACAACTATATGATCGTTGTGCCTTCAAATTGATTTTGGGAAAAATCATCAAAGGTTTTTGATAAAGGAAAATATTGGTTCTATATTTTTGGGGGCCTAAAGCCACCAAATAATATTTGAAAAGTATGAACTCAAAGCATTACAAGTTGAAAAAATGTAGAGCATTCATGTTGGAATTTGGTTGAACCCCTAAGATCTCTTTTGGGATCTCTTTATGCCCGCAAGGGGAATTTTTTCTCGAACAAATGCCTCTTTTGTGCCCTATAAATTTTCCAAGGTTTTTTTACCATAGGGTCAAGCCCATGGAATTTATTTTAAGGCATCTTATTTATGACTTGATTTTATTGGGAAATAAAGTAAGTTTATGCTTTCCCATTTCAAGTGGGCACCCCTTTTGGTGGCTCCCTCTTCATTCCATGTCAAAATTGCTGATTGAATCACCCTTTCTCTTTGAAACACATTTTCCTTCCAAATGCACTTGAGTTAGGGGAGAAGATCCAAAATGTGTGTAGGGGCCCTAATGTGAGATAGAACTGATGCATGTTGGGGCCCATAATGATATGTTGTTCCTCCTCAAGTTAGGAAAATAGACTTGAATAAAAAAGCATGATGAGATCAAACAAAAATTAGATATTAAATGCACACATAATCATATATATTTGTCAACAAAACAAGTACACATTGGCAACCAAATAGGTAAAAGTGTTTACAACTTGTATCTAACATCAAACACTGTAAAGATCTAACATAGAGATATAACAATTGTCTCATTAAATTTTGCACCCTTCTCCATAAACATTCAAACCCAACTATCACATCAATCCAGGCATCACTTACACATTAATCACAACTACACAACAAAATAGAGGTGCCACATCAACACAATTCAAACCCATGTGTCCCATCTTTGACCGAAATGCTAACCCATTACAACCATGTTTCCCATCGTAGCATAACCAAACCAACACAAAAATGCATCCACCTATCTCATGAAACATGAGACCTACAACATGTATTAGCAGGGGTCTATCCCATCTCGCCAAGTAGGTTGTGCACATACTAGCGCCTTCCTCAAAAATCCCACCTACATCCATATTTACAAGCTGTAAGGCCACCATTATAAAAATAATAATGGGAAAAATTGCAAACAATCCACCAAACCAATAAACTCAAGAATTAATGGCCGAAATCAATCAAATCTGCAATTCATATCACCAAAAATTCAAATTCAAAACAAGACAAGGATTTAATTCACCACACTAAACAAGCATTGATCAAATTCAAATAATTCCCAATTCAAATAGTAGTGAAAGCCTTCAAGTATTCACTTATTCTACAGTGAGAGACATACAAAAAGGAAGAGTGACAAGTAGAGAATTGACCAAATTAATAGCAAGAGGAGGAAATAGCACATATTCCAGTCGAGCAACTTCCATATTGTTCTAGATATTCCTCTTATTGTTTTCCATTTGTGAGCTTTATATTGTTCTTCATTACAACCATTGAGTTCATAGGTTAGCAATTGTGTTTCCTTGTGATAAAATGTAAGTGTGGTTCCCAAATTGTTGTGCATGAGTATGTTTATGTTGTGCATTCATTTAATATATGATATTTTTTAATAGGCAACTTATTGTTTTCCATTCGTAAGCTTTATATTGATATTCATTATATCCATTGCAGTCATAGGTTCATAAGTTGTCATTTTTTTCCCTAGGGTTTATATTGTAAATACTATAGTCACAGGTTAGCATTTGTGTTTCCCTAGGGTTTATATTTCAAATATTTCAATTATGGGTTAGCATATCTGTTTCCTTAGGGTTTATATTGCAAATATTACAGTCATAGTTTATCATTTCTATTTCTCTAGGGTTTATATTACAAATATTACAGTCATAGTTTATCATTTCTATTTCCCTAGGGTTTATATTGCATATATTATAGGACCATAGTTTAGCATTTATGTTTCACTAGGGTTTATATTGCAAATATTTGAAAGGAATAAAATCATCATTGGCTATGGTTTAGGCCATAGAACAAAAATCTTCTACACTTCTCATTCAAGGACAAAACCCTAGAGATCTCAATCCAATGAAGAAAGGGAAAGAGATCTTGCAATAGAGTTGTCCTAGGGTCTGATTATAAACTAATGAGGGGTTCACCACCAATCTAGGTCTTGGAAATACAAATGCAATGCCAATCAAGATGCTTAACCCTAATATGATGCAATACTTCACTAAATGATCTAAGAATGTATATAAATCAAAAGAGAGAGCTACAATATGAAGTGTATGCACTTGGAACCCTAAAAGAGATTGAATGAAGCTTTGAAATGCTGAAAACAATAAAATTTTGGCACATTAGGACTCATACACAAGTCTGGGCATATCAGTCCCAAATCAGGGTTTCTAGTCTAAAATAGGTTTATGGAAAAAGGGTATCTAAAACTAAAAGAATTTAAAAAAAATGTTTGTAGTGGGACTCATACGCCACTTCTAGTGTATCAATCCCATTCTGCTTTTTTGAGAATTCAAAGTTTAGATCTGTGCTCCAATATGTGCTCTTTCCTTCCAAACTAATTTCCTGATCTAAAACCTTGATTTCAAACTTGTAGATGACCTTTGTGAAGATAGCAACCTTACAAATGAGGAGAAAACTCCAACAACTTTCTCCAAGCTTGTAACCTAATCTTCAAGGGATCTTCAAACTCCACAATGCCTAGATCGGTAATCACACATGAAAGAGAAGAAATATTTGTTGTTTGTTAGAGGATAGGGGTTTGTCTAGGTCAAACCCCTTCTAGGTAATTAAACCAAATGATGAAATAATGAAATAAGGACATGAAATATAAAACATGGAACATGAACAATGATACCTTGAAAGATGTCTTGTAATTGACAATCTAACATGAAATGGCCATGAAGGATGTAGATCTAGATCTTGAGATAAGTGTAGAACAATGCTTGACCTTGGATCTTGAATGCAACATCACAACATTAGCTCAACAACATGCTTGATGCTTGATATCCTTGACATGATGATGGATGTTGAATTGCTGAAATAAATGATGATGAATTCTTCCCTTGAATGCCTTAGAAATGATCTTGAATGTTCTCTTGATAATCTTCTAGAGTCTTGGAAATCTTAACTATTGAGTGATTGACTTGATATCATGAATGAATATGTGAAATAATGATTTGAGACCTCATTTATATAGGAAATCCATCCAATATACTATTTATTAGATCCCACAGGTTGACATTCATAAAATTTGAATTTTGAACCCTAATTTCCCACTCAAAACTAAAAAAAGGAGCCAAATGGGACTCATACACCATCTATGGCAGATGGGTCCCACCTGGGTGGGACTCATACGTCCACGGTGGAATATGGGTCACATAGGTCCTTTTTTGAGAGATAAAGTGTCGGGGAGTTAAGAAATTCAGTCTAGTTGAGGTCTATGTCAAGATTTTGGTTGAGACATGCCTCAAGATGCATAATATAGGGTCCTAGGGGCCTATTAGTGATTATATAAAGGTCATAAATGCAAGAGGGCCCAAAACTCATTGTGAAAGTGTAAATAAATATACTTTACACCATCAAATTAAAGAACAATTAGGTCTATTTAGCTTAAAAGAGCCCTAAATCCAATGTGAATGTGTACAACACATTACAACACTAGATTAAGGAAACATTAAGTCTAAGGGCCTTAAATTTAATGTGAAGGTGTAAATGAATACACTTTACAACATTAAATCAAGGGAAAGTTAGGTTTATTAAGCTTAAAAGGGGCCCAAGACCTAATGTGGATGTTTAAAACACATCACAACACTAGATCAAGGTGACCTTAAGTTCATTTCAACATTAATTATTCCCAAATTAAGTGTGAAAATGTACACGATGACATTTTTTGACAGTACATTTTCCCCCACTTTAGTGAGAGGATGAACTTGCTTCAAACTCACACTAAAGTAAACATTCAAGAGGGGTCTAATCATATCAGTGCATATAGTCTAGAATAACAGAGATCGAGGAGGTGGTCAAGCCCCCAAGAACCAAGATCCCACATCAAGCCGACATAAGCACAAAAAGGACTCTCACAAAGGTGTATAATTTGTAGCATCAAGATACACAAACATGCAATGTCAATAACTAAAAGAAAGGAAATCAACAATAAAAATGAGGTGGATCAAGCTTCAACTGTTTGTCGAACATGATGTGGATCAGATCTAAGTTTTTTTTCCAAAAATGTATGCTCACTCTAAGGGAATGGAACTTCAGGCTATCCCTTGGGTGAGTATCAAAAAGGGGTGAGACACATACACACATGGCCACTATGCACTCTCACACACAAGTGAGTGGCTATGGAAAAGTCATGACTTGAATCAGCTTCTCATCCAACTAGACCAAAGTTATACCTCTTGATAACTTTGATAAGGTGCCACATAATAATGAATTTAAAGCTTCATGAGGCAAGAAAATCTTCATATGCTTGGAACTCATGAACAAACAAGATGGCTCCACAAGCATGCAAAATGTGTTATGCAAGGTGGCCATATAATGATTATTGTGAATGCGAAATAGTGTAAGGTACATTCAAAGGGATTTTGCTTAGTTCATGCAAGGTCTCATCTTAGGGAACATTGTGTCTAATGTTTCCAAGAGAGGACAAGTCAAAGAAATATCACACTCTCAGAGGAAATAAAACCCAATGACACCACCAAGAAGAGGACACATTGCAAGAAGAAATAAAATCATACAGTGAAACATGAGTGTCGATGTATGCGCCAACTTTAAAGTGGTTGATAACACCATTGTTGTGAGAAATTGATTTAAAGTAGAAGATATGAAAGCTTATTTGGAAAGCCCTATGCCCAGTCATATATTTTTGAATCAAACTACATCATGAATAAGTATGTCACATGTGAGCCAACTTAAGGCATGTCTCCCACATCCCAAGTTTGCTCTTATATGTACATGAGAGGTAGTCAACTATCCAAAAGAGACAATGACAAGTGACATACGAGGACAAGGATACCTAACTCCTTGCTCCCACTTAGTGCAAGACAAGGATGAGATGAATAGGATGAAAATAAGTATAAATTAGAGGAACTAGGTGCTTCAACACAAGGAAGATAACCACGATCCTTAAGATGTTGAATTCGATTACTTAAAGCCTTATATTCATTAGTAGCATGATCATGAACTCTATGATATGCACAAAATGAAAATTTATAATAAAATTTCTTTCATGTTCTTGGAGGAAGGGATATCAAACATTCTTGGAGGAGTCTTGTCAATATACTCTCTTGATCAAAAGTAGAGGATGTTTCATTATTTTGTGACAAAGATATCTCTTGTTTAGTACAAGATGTCATACTCACATAAGACTCTTTAGATTGCAAAATTTTGTTCCCTCCTTTATAGGAGGGTGTAAAATCTAACGAATTCAAATCATTAGTGTTTTATGTGATGGAATTAACATTAAGAAAGGATTTTGTTGTTTCTTTCAAAGGATAACAATCAAGACCACTAGTGTCTATCAATTCAAGGTGCACTACTGTTAAAGTCGACTTAGAATTTAATATTTTGTAAGAGTGTTGATATTAAGTGAAGGCTTGTTTGTTTCTTTTATAGGACAATAACCAAGACCACTAGTCTTTTCTTGTGTGTGAGGCTCTATAGGGACATGGATACCTTGTTTGTTAGCAACACATCCTTTTCCAATATAACTAATTTGTTTCATAAGTTCACAACATCTTCCATAAATCTTTTCAATTTCTTTTGGATTTAGTGGTTGTTCATAGTCAAGTTCATTAAAGTTTGTTGTGTAATTTGTTGTCTTTTGTTCTAAAGTGGTTGAGGTGGATACTTTCGAAGGGTTTTCTGAATTTTGTGTTGACATTACCACTTTTCTTTTCCCTTGTCTAAATATTTGTTTATGATCTTGTATTCTCCCATAAATGTTGGTTCAAAATCTAAGGAACCCCAATCATCTTATAATAGCTTCGTGACTTCCTCAATATATTTTTCTATGTCTTTCTATTGCACAGGTTCCACTTTTGTAGTTGGTGTTAATATTTCCAAAGGATTTTCCTTATCTTTGTTAATTTTCAAGCAATTGCTTGGTTTAGGGTCAGCTTTGATTTTATATTCTTTGTTGTTATAGACATATTTCATGATATGATGAAGGGTAGAGGGCACCACACACATCTCATGAATACATGGTCTTCCTAACAGGAGGTTGTATGAAAGATCATGAGGCATAAGATGAATTGGGGTTCATAATGTGGCCTTTCCAACTGTAATATGTAATGTAATCACTCCAAGTGGTTGTTTTCCTACATTGTCAAAGCCTCGAATAGATAAAGAATTAGGTTGAATTTTTTATTTATCCATGCCAAATTTATCCAAAAGGGTTACATGAATACACACATTAAGGGTGGAGCCATTATCAACAAGGGTTCATTTTATTCCCAACCCATTATGGATAGCTATATCATGAATGCATCATTTTGCTTTCTCACTTCCAAACGAGGCAGCTCATGGTGATGAAAAGTAATGTCTACATTGTTCAAACTTAGAGCTTGAATTTGGGCTGCTACTTCATTTGATTGTGTGTTAGGAACTTGTTGTAAAGCACTTTGAATCATATTGTGATAATGAAGGGAGACTTGAATAAGGTACCATAAGGATATCTTAGCAGGAGCATTCTTTAGTTGTTCAAAAAGATCATGTACTCCTTTCCATTTTATGGAGGCAAACGAGGACATGGTAAGATAGTATTAGGCAATGGGAGGGATGCTGAAGTTTTTTGTCTTGGTTGTGGATTTTTTCTAGTGTTATATGTGTGAGCAATGGTATTATGACTCGTCTGTTGTAAAACATTATTCTTAGGTGGATAAAGGTTAAGTTCAAGTTTGTTTTGAGTTTGAAGTTTGTGTGAAGGTGGGTAAAGGATGATTTGAGGTTAAATAATATTAACTTCCCTTAGTGAAGGAGAGTCTAATGTTACTTCATCATCTTCATCTAAGGGCACTATATCATTATTTCCAATGTTATCCTTTTCTTGCACCATGATATCTTCCCTAGGAGGAGATTTTTAGGAGAACTACAAGCTAGATGTTCATGACATTCAAAGGTTGGTTCTTCTAAAATTAATTCATCACAAATGAGGGAGCTATCAATGGTTGGATTGTCTTATTTCTCAATAGTGGAGATATTAAGAGGAGACTCAATTTGATTGTCCATGAATGTCTCATTCTCTTGTGCCATACTATCTACCCCAATAGGACAACTTGTAAGATGTTCATTACATTCCATGGTTAGATTTTTTAAAGTAGCTTCATCACAAGTAGGGGAGGCATTAAGAGAAGGAAAACTATGATTTTCATGATTACCAAATAGATATTTCCAAATGGTAGGAGCATTAGGTAAGGGAGGAACAAGATTCTCATGACTATTAATAAGTACATCTTCTAACACCAAATTATTTTCTTCCCATCGAGGAAGGATATTAGGAGAATGAAAATTTTGATTGTCGTTGTTATCTGTGATTTCATCCTCTTTCACTAAAATATTGTCACAAGCAAGGGATGAGTGTAGACTAGGTAAGGTGATGTTTAGAAATGTGTCTATGATCTCATCTTCTCGTGTCATAGTATCTTCCCAAGGGGGACGAGGAGAGAGACAATTAAGACTCTCATGATTCTCATTGATTGTATCTTCTTTCACCAAGATACCTTCGTCACTAGTAGGAGAGGTATTGGGAGAAGAAAAATTATGGCTTTCATGATTGTCAATGTGTGAACCTAGGTATGTGCAAGATCATCATGGAAAAAATAGGCCCTTAAGTGGTAAAAAATTTAGAAAAATCAGCGTTAGGAAACTTGACGTAAAAATTTGAATAAGTTATCTATATTATTTCAAAAATATGTAAGAATAGAATCTGTAGAAAATTGAATGTAGTTTCTACACTACTAGGTTTATTTAAAAATAAATAAAATCTATTTGGTGAAAATTTGAAATTTCAATGCAGTAGTACTTAAATTTCAGGGAAAGAATAAAAAGTAGGTGTCTTTCTGACCACCCTAACCATAATAAAATGATAATATTATTTTATAAGATTTTATATGTAAGTATAGGACTCATGTTCAGATGTGATGCATATTTTTTTGTAATTTTTCCAAGTAAATAAATAATTATGAGTTTTTTATTACAACTTTGAAAAAATATAAAAACTCGTATGTCGACCACCTTAACTTGGTCAAAACTTCATGAAATTTATTTTTATTTTTTTAATCCTATAATACGTGAAGCATAAAATGTGACACATGTTTTGGATTCAAAAAATGTGATACCATTTGAAAGTTATAGATATTTTTCAATTAGCCTATCGATTAGGACTTTAGTAGTAATTCTAATAGAAAATGAATAATAATTATTTATTAAATTTAAATTAAAGCATAATTTATATTGGTGGAAAGCTGAGAATCTCCTCTAAAAACCCTTTTCTCTTCATCAATTTTGGGTAAAAATAAAGTTGTCAGCCACATACCCTACAAATACCTATAATATTGCCACTTTTTGGCCCATCATGATCCTGCACATACCCACCTTGTATCATACCATCCTCACTAATAGGAAATGTAATATTAAGGATTGTGTCAATGGTTTGATCTACTTTCTCTAAGATGTTCTCATAACTATGAAAGATAATAGAAGGATGACTAACATGTTTGTTAATGACCTCATTGTTGTACTCTAAATTGAACTCATAAGAGGGGTTGTTGTACTTATGCAATCCATTTTTAACCATGTCAAAACCACATCTCTTAAAAGGAAACATGCTAACATGCAAAAGTAAACTATCTAATTTATGCAATTCTTCAAAAATGTAAATAAATGTTCCACATATTTGAAGATTTTTACTACTAAAATGGATTTTTGAAATGCCTTTTTTTTAAATATGACTACACTACATGGATGATTTGACCTAGATACATAAAACAGAAGTTACTGAAACTTTCTAGGTTGATACTACATCTTACCAACAAGCTTGGGAAGCACATAAATGAGTTTTTTAATGTAGTAAAAGGTAGTTTAAATTTTGGATTGGGACTAAATCGCCTAGAGGGGCGTATGAGTCCCAGATAGGGTTTTTTTCATAATTTTTAGGAAATTTTAAGTGTTTTCTATGCTTTTTAGTTTGTATGAGCTGTAACCTAAGTGTAAATGTAGATTTTATAATATTTTCACTGATTTGAGATGCAAAAATGTAATCTATCTGCACTTTCACTAATGCAAGATTTATAAACCCTAGAATGCCAATTAACTAATGCAAACCATAATGAAATGTTAATGGAAGCAAGATCTAGGATGATGATGCACTCCAAATCAGAATTATGATGCTCTAAATGTAGGTTCACCAAAATGAAAGGAAAAAAATCATCATTGGCTATGGTTTAGGACATAGAACAACAATCTTCTACACTTCTCATTCAAGGACAAAACCCTAGAGATCTCAATCCAATGAAGAAAGGGGGGAGAGATCTTGTAGTTGAGTTGTGCTAGGGTATGATTATAAAATAATGAGGGGTTCACCACCAAGCTAGGGCTTGGAAATGCAAATGCAATTCCAATCAAGATGCTTAACCCTAATATGATGCAATACTTCACTAAATGACCTAAGAATGCATATAAATCAAAAAAACAAGCTACAAGATGAAGTTTATGCACCTGGAAAATTGAAGGAGACTGAATGAAGTTCTAAAATTTTAGCACAGTGGGACTCATACGTGAGTAAGGGTGTATTAGTCCTCGATCAAGCTTTTTGGTCTAAAACAGGTTTTTGGAAAAAGGGTATCTCAAACTAGAAGAATGTGATTTTTTTTTTGTAGTGGGACTCATACGCCACTTCTAGTGCATCGATCCCATTCCACTTTTTTTAGAATTCAAAGTTCAAATATGTGCTCCAATCTCTACTCTTTCCTTCCAAACTGATTTTCAAATCTGAAACCTTGATTTTAGACCTATAGATGACTTTTTGTGAAGATAGCAACCTTGCAAATGAGGGGACAACACCAAAAACTATCTCCAAGCTTATAATCTAATCTTTAAGGGATCTTCAAACTCCAAGACACCTAGATCTGTAATCACACATCAAAAAGAAGAAATATTTGTTGTTTGTTAGAGGATAGGGGTTTGCCTAGGTCAAACCCATTTTAGGTAATTAAACCAAATGAGATAATGAAATAAGGACATGAACAATGATACCTTGAATTAATTGTTGTAAATTGGCAATATAACATGAAAAGGCCATGAAGGATGCAGATCTAGATCTTGAGATAAGTGTAGAATAATGCTTAACCTTGGATCTTGAATGCAACATCACAATACTAGCTCAATAACATGCTTGATGCTTGATATCCTTGACATGATGATCAATCTTGAATTGCTGCAATAAATGATGATGAATTCTTCCCTTGAATGCCTTAAAAATGATCTTGAATTCTCTCTTGATGATCATGTAAAGTCTTGGAATGCTTAAATCTTAAGTGATTGACTTGATATCATGGATGCTTATGTGAAATGATGATTTGAGGCCTCATTTATATAGGAAATTGATTTAATATCCCATTTATTAGATTCCACAGGCTAACATTCATAAAATTTGAATATAAAACCCTAATTTCCTTCTCAAAACTCAAAAAAGAGCCAAATGGGACTCATACACAATTTGTGGTGTATGGGTCCCACTTGGGTGGGACTTATATGTCCAAGGTGGCGTATGGGTCCCACAGGGCCTTTTTGGAGAGAGAAAGTGTTGGGGAGTTATGAAATTAAGTCTATTTGAGGTCTATGTCAGGATTTTGGTTGAGGCATGTGTTGGGATGCATAATATAAGGTCTTAGGGCCTATTAGTGATGATATAAAGGTCATAAATATAGGAGGTCCCAAAACTCAATTTGGAAGTGTAAATAAATATACTTTACAACATCAAGTTAAGGAAAAATTAGGTCTATTTAGCTTAAAAGGGCCATAAATCCAATGTGAATGTGTATACCACATTACAACACTAGATTAAGGAAAAATTAGGTCGAAGGGCTCCAAATATAATGTGAAGGTGTAAATGAATACACTTTACAACATTAAATCAAGGAAAAGTTAGGTTTATTTAACATTAAAAGGGCCCAAGACCGAATGTGGATGTGTAAAACACATCACAACACTAGATCAAGGGACCTTAAGTTCATTTCAACATTAATTCCCAAATTAAGTGTGAAAATGTACACAACAATTTTTTTTGATGCTATAATATTACAGTCATAGTTTAGCATTTTTGTTTTAGAGGTTTTGCATTATCATTCACTCTGGTTATCTCATTCTCATAGATTCTACATTATCATTCACTCTAGTTATGTTATTCTCATTGGTTTTGCATTATCATTCACTCTGGTTATCTTATTCTCATAAGTTCTACATTATTATTCACTTAGGCTTTCTTTGATGCTAGTCATTAATTTGGGTTGCTTTTGTATTAGGTTTTATTTCATCTTTTTTATAGGTTATGCTTCAACCATTTAGTCATTCAAAATATTACATCATTTTAATTCACAAAGATTTGTGCCTATGAATGAGTTCTTCATGCACAAAATATGTGATATTTATTAAACTCTTATCATTTTTCATTCGTAAGATTTATATTATGTTTTGCTACAGGCTATATTTGTAACCATTACAATCATAATTAAATAGTTGTGTTCCCCTATAGTTTATATTAATATCGCTACAGTCATAGGTTAGCAATTGTGTTTCCCTACATTTAAGATATGAGATTTGTTAAGCTCAGAGTTAGTGTTTTACATTTGTAAGCTTTTAATTGTTCTTCATTACATCCATTAGAGTCACAGGTTAGCAATTGTTTATATTGCAATCACTATAGTCATTGTTAAATAGTTTTGTTTCCATACAAGTTATATTGCAATCATTATAGTCATAGTTAAAATGTGAGTGTGCTTCCTAGTTTGTTGTGCATGAGTATGTTTATGTTGTACATGCCTAAGAGATATGAGATATTCTTGAACTCTAAATCCCTTGCATACAATGTAATTTTTTGCTTCTCACTCCTCTTTTCCTTATGTTGCTCACTCCAAAATAAATATAACTCTATAAATTGTTAACATTATTTCTAAATATAAATGCAACAAACTAAAAAGAAAACACATACATAAAATTATTAATCTTCTATTAAAGCATCATTGTCTTCATACATATAAAGATAACTGCTCAAGCATTTGTGTTTCATAGTTTAGATTTTTTGTTTCATAAGATATGCATTATCATTCACTCTGGTTATCTTATTCTCATATGTTCCACATTACAAACTAATTATTCTTCTATTCAAGCATTATTGTTTTCATACATATAAAGATAAAAATTCAAGCATCACTATTTTGATTGTACTTATTCTATGCAGATGGCTAAGGGTAATGCAGTGGTGACCCATACTGGGACCAAAAAAAGGAAAGAGCCATGACAAGGTTTCCCTCCCACAAATGAGGGGCAAAATTCCCCTCTAAAGAAGATCTTGTTGCACAAGTAGAGGAGAATTCTACTCCTCAAATACCACATAATGACATTCCTACACCTTGAATACCGCATAAGGTAGTAATGAAACAATGCTTGTGGTCTTTGGAGAACATGAAAGGGGCACTCTATGAAATTGAGGAGAATGACATGTCAATAAGGGGAGCTTCCATAAAGTAGAAAATCCCAACATCCACATTGTCCAAATGGCTAGGTGGACTAACAACAATTTCCAAGAAAGGTTTGCCAATAGTTTTCACTAAAGAGGAAGAACATATGATTGTGGAATGGTGCAAGAAAATGGCTGAGGTTAGGCAGGTCTTGAGATAGTCAATCAAAAGGCTGAGGTTTCCCAAATTTTTCAAAATAGGCCAAACCCTTTCACTAATGGGTTCTTGGGGAAGTTTCGGTGGACAAGTTTCAAGAATAAACATCCTGAACTTGAGTTGCAAATTGTTGAAGGTCTAGACAAAGATAGGGAACTCAATATTAGACTTGATTTTGTAGCAAATTTCTATAATACATTGTATGTAGGGTATGAAGCACTACCATATGGTCCTCATCACATATGGAATTGCGATGAAATTGGCATCTAGGCAGAAAAAAATGGGTCCATGAAGGTGGTAGCTAGAAAAGGTGGCAAGAATGTCTCATACATTATTCCAAAGAGTCATGAATAGATAACCATTCTATGTTGTGTCAATGTTGTCAGGAAGAGCATTCTAAGCTTCTACTTATTCAAGGGGAATAAGAACATAGATAATTACATTATAGACTATGAACTAGGTGCTTTAATGGCATCCTAGCCCCATTGCATGGATGACTAAAGACTTGTTTATAGATTGGTTGACCCACTTTAAAAACTTAGTTCTAGGTGGTTTTTTTCCCACCAATAGGTAGTTACTGATTTTTTATGGGCATGGAAGCCATGTAGCACTTGAAACCACCCAAGAAGCAAGAGAGTTGGGTGTAGATTTGCTAACATTTTCGTCACACAACTCACATAAGCTATAGTCATTGGATGTGAGTGTCTTTTCACCTTTTAAATCTTACTTCAAATCAAAATGTGCAACATTTTTGTCAAGGTTACCAAACATTGAAGTGAGGAAAACTCTTGCAACATTAGTTAGAAAAGCACTAAAAAGAGCTTTGACAATTGACAACATCAAAGAAAGATTTAAAAGGACTGGGATATGGCCACTAAATCAGGATGCACTCATGCACAACATGCATCCCAACAACACATTTGAGGTCAACGAGGATGCTTCTGTAGTGGAAAAATTTCTTATCCTTTTAGGAGTTATGTCAAGAGATGATGTAGCACAATTGTAGTCCACTCTTCTAGATGGACAATTGCAGTTTCCAATAGAATCACAATAGTCACTTGATAGTTGTCTTGCTAATTCAGTTGCATAAGTAGTGGTTGATCAATAAACTCCTCCCACAGTGGGCAACCCCATTAACCAATTTAATGAAATTTTAGGTCTTCCATCACAACGTAGACAACCATCCTAGTTGGTGGAGGGAGCAATGAACTTAGGAATTGATTTGCATGTCCCAAAATAGTAGGGTACTTATAGTTTCCCATCACCCCCACCTGAAATTGACCTATCTAAAGTTGTGCATTACTATGTTCCTTCTTGCACTTCAAATTTAGGAGGCAGTCAAGATTTCACCAAGGACACATAGGCAGTGGAGTAGAACATTGCCTCATAGTTGGATGAGATAGAAAAAACAAAAATAGTTCCACACACCACCAAATTCCTCAAGCTTCCTATGCACACTATCCATAAAAAATCCAAAGGTGGTGCAATTTGGTTTAGCAGTTAGTCTCAGCTGTTGACGACATATGACTACATAAATGTGTTAATGCAACAAGACGAAAGGAAGAAAGAGGTCAGGGAGATAAAATATTGAAAGATACTAGAGAATGAGGAGAAAAAGGCATCAAGAAATGTGGCAAAGGAGTTGAAGGAGTTGACCAGAATAGAGAAGGAGATACAACGTAAATAAGAGCAATAGAGATTATAGTAGAAGAAGGATAGAGATACCAAAAAGGAGAAAGAGAGGCTTTAGAGGGAATGAGACTAAAACAAAAAAAGAGATTGAGGAGGCGTAGAGGGATTTACAAAGAGAAAGGTGGTTAAGGACCCCTTCTAATCCATTGTTTCAAAGTAATGGAGTATTCTATGATATTCTCAACATCTTTATCCCTCACTTCTCCATAGAAATGAATTATTCAAGCCTCTCCCAGTCTGAGTTCAAGTGCACTCAATATCCATATCAGACTACCACTTTGAATGTATAGATGTGTTCACCACTGCCCCCAACACATGTCACTTGCACCCAGTTTTCTAGTCCAACTCCCAGTCATGTAAGCAACACTCCTTGTCAATTGGAAGGGGACAAGGACATGGCCACTAGCACCCCAAGAATCCAACCACCATTTCCCTATCACAATAGCTAGATGTAGCCTTTCTTTTTTTTCATTTTTAATTCATGTTTTAGATAGTTTATAATTTTTGATATGTACAAATGCACCCTTATTATTGACAATTTTAAGTTTATGATAACTATAGATGGATTGCTTTCTATTAGAGGTAAAAATGGGTTTTGAAGGGGCCTGAAACCCTTCACAAAAAAGATCAACTAAAACTAAAGATAACTACAAAAATCATATAGTATCCAAAACATAGCACGCCATCAGCACGACAATAGCCAAAAAGGTGGGAAAAAAGCAGCAACACTACATGTCCTTTAGGATATCAACAGCCTCCATGTCACTCACCACAACCTTTTAACAGTCATCCATGACTTCAGATGAATCTTTAATAGGAGTTCCAACCTGAACCTTGGTCTTGTTTCACATTCTAGCCCTAGGGTTGGCAACCATATTCACCTCACTAATCAAAACATTTTTCTTATCACTAGCCTTATCAACAAAAGTATCTTCCTCCATAAGCCTGCCACCATCACCAATATCCTCACCAAGAGAAATCTCCTTGCATTTCTTAGCACTTCAAAAGGATAGGAAATTCCAATAGAATCAAACTTCACCAAAAATTTAGACCCCTCCCCACCCTTCTCCAGATTAGCACAAATCCTCTCCATTTGGTCCTCAAGGGTTAGAATTCTTTCCTCAAGAGTCTACTTCATCTTCAAAATTTCATCCACCACAATTTTCAAAGAGTCAAATAGTTCATTAATCTGATTTTGAACCAAAGACTCACCAACTTTACTCATCGCACCCTAGACCTTAAAATTGGTCATGTTAATTTCATGGAACACCCATTTAAACAAATTGAAAAAAAGTGGAACCCTCTCTCGTCGTCCCAAGAACATAAAAAATATATTCACTATCAAAGTTAAAAACACCCTTACCCACAACATCATCCTCTTGGGAGGAGCTTACCTTGTCCTGACTAACACAGACTTCCTTAAACTTACCAACAACAACTGACATTTGCATTTTCTAAATAAAGTCTACAATATCCTCAGCAACAGACTTCCTTCTCTTCTGTGAATCCAAGTCCACATCCGAGGAATCCACAACACTCTACCCACTAGCTGCCTTAAGGGGAGAAGTAGCTTGCATCTTGAATAATTGGATTGTAGACCTAACAACCAATTTCTTATTACTACCCACCTCCAGATCCTTCTTATGCTTATTCCCCAAAACAGTGGGCAATGAGGATGCCTCACCAACAATTTCAATCTTTTTCTTTAGGCATCTACTTGACTTTTTAGTAACATTATCCTCACTGTAAGTCTCAAGCCCTTATTAGGGCTTGAAACCCCTTTCGTAAACTTACCCACTTCAGGGGGTTATAGAACCACCTCCATGGAGGCAAGAGAATCCAAGACATAGTCCATGTCCTCCTCAGACCCCGACTCCTCTTCTAGGACAAGTTTCCTATTTTTCCCTTTCTTGCTAATCAGCTCCTCTTCAGAGGTCGTTTCATACTCCATAACCAACTTTTGTTGCTTACCCTTAGGAGTAGCAGTTGGTTTAGACACCAGAAAAGCTTTAGCATTGTCAAAAATTAAAAGAATGAGCCCTACATGCAACACTATACTTTTGAGATTCCTTTTGTGGTTCTTCAGACCATAATCCAGTGACGCCAAGAGATAAAAAGGAAAAGAAATTCTCTTTTTATGGTGAAAATGATTCAGCATAACAAAATGGTAAGCATTTACCAAAGAGAAATGACCTTCAAGGGTAATATACCCCATTAGTTCTTCAACCATATCCCCCCAAAGCACCTTGAGTGAGCTTCACTAGTACCCACCACTTTTAGTCCTCTTAAGGTCTTGTTCTTCATTCCCTTTGAAAAATATTTTGATGACCGCTTGCGATTCCTTCTTGTCTCTATAAACCTTCTTGCCATCTATAGAAAAACTAGTGATATTGGCTATAAAATCCTCATTCACATCAAACTCCGTTCCACCCAATTTTAAAGCCTTGTTTTTCCATGCTTTAGCAAGAAAATTCGTTGCTTGCAGGTTGTTTCCATGCAACCTTTCTAGATACAGATTCATCCCACCTCTCTCTAAAAAACACCACACCTCCTCCTTTTTCCTAATAGTGTCATAGGAGAAAGGCTTTGCACGATTCCTATCACCTCCCATGGCTCCAAAATTTGTAGAGTCGAGAACCTTGAGAACCTTGAGAAGGAGAAGCAAAGAATGCCCACAATCCATGTGAAAAAAAATTATGGTAGGGAAAAATAATGAGCCTAGAGTTTAGTCCCATATGGATATCAAATAGGGTACCATCATCCATATCCATATCTAGCTTACTATCACTCCACCTAATAACCTTTTGTGTGAAAATAGTCATGCATGCCCAGAGCCTTAAAATGTCATCAACCAAGTTAGCTATTTTGGAAATCATGATTAATACATGCAATAGCCTCTGTAGAGAGGGGGTAATTCACAACCCATTCTCTAATACCCCTAATACGAAGATTAGCGAAAACATTAGCTAACCCATTTCCTTCTCTCAAAATATGAGATATATAATACTCATTGAAGGATTTGAGAATATCAATAGCATCCATAATCAAAGGTTCAATAGTCCATGAAGGGGCAACACAATTCTTCAGATTATTAATAATATTGAGGGAATCCCCCTCAAGCCACACTTTCTTGTAACCTTCCACTTGTGCCAACTTCAAGGCATGATAGGTTGTAGCCGAACTATAGATGCATTGTTACTTTTTTGATTTGCAATGTATTTTGATCAAATTGCAATCTGTGTTGTATTTATGCTTTTTGATTGACAGTTTCTCATTTTTCAATTTTTTATTTTTTATTTATTTTGACATGTGGGATGACATGATTAGTCAATCTAAAAAAGTATCAAATTTTTATATGCGACCGAAACGTGCTCAGTTGGAATACCAATTGGTATGTGGCACAACATGCAAAGTGGAGTGCCTTTCCATGTTACCAACTTTCACTCTGCCACCCTTACACTCCACTACATTACATTAATCTTCACCACCCCTTGCTATCCTTTTGTATAGTTGTGTTTAATGCACATCGCCTCCTACTGGTTCCATGACATCCCACATAAAATTTGAGCCAATGGCTCACACAACTTTCCAACTTTAGATCCTTTCAATCTACGATCTTCTTGAATTTTCATCACTTTGATGCTAGAATGTGCTCGCATAAGGTCTCTACAAGTTTGAAACAAGAAGGTCCACAACATGTGACACTCAAATTCTAGTGTCCCTTCTAGCTTCTTTATATTGTTACATATACATATACACAAACATATATATATATATATATATATATATATATATATGTATATGTAGATACATATACATATGCATATGTATATGCATATACATATGCATATGCATATACATATGCATATGTATATCCATATTCATATACATAGACTTATACATATACATATATGTACATATAACCATTTTGTTGTTGCTCTTCAATTTAGTCATGCAACTATTGTAACTTTCTTAGGTGTCATTGATTAATTTGGGGGTGTTATCTTTCTTATAGGTTCTACTTCATCTATTCAATCATCTAAATATGTATAGACACACACACACATATATATACATATATATGATTATACAATTCTATTTTGTTGTTCTTCAATTCACACATATAAATATTGTCGGTTTGCCTAATGTAAGCAAAACAATGCAATTAACCAATGCATGCATGTATGTATAAGTATATACCTCTTTATACATATCTATTTTATTGTTGTGATTCAATTCATTCATGCAGCTATTCTAAATTTTATAAGTGCGATGTATGCATATGTTTATACAATTCTATTTTGTTGTTGTTCTTAAATTGAGACATAAATATTCTTGGTTTGTTCAATGTAAGCAAAAGAATTCATGTAAGAAATTAAATATAAATCTATGTATATGTATACATATATACATATACATATACACATGCATATACATATACGTATATGTATACATTTATATACATATACATATACATATATTTATTTTATTGCAATTTTTCATAGCTCCTACTTCATCAATTTAGTCAGGTAAGCAATAGAGACATAAATATTCTTGGTAAGCAAAAGAATGCATGTAAGCAATTGTATATACATATATGTATATGTATACATATAAACATACATATATATATATATATATATATATATATATATATATATATACATACACACACATAATATTGTTGGTTGTTTCGGTGCCATAGATAAATTTGAGGGTGTTCTATTTTTCATAGGTTATGTTTCATCAATTTAGTCATATAAATATTGGTGTTTTGTTTATGTGTCACTCCATGTGGACTGCCAAAAATTGGATGTGCATGTGTACGCACTTCTCCCCTATGCAATAACAAGACATAGTTCTTCGAAAACCTCAATATTGTAAAACTATGTTGTAGCAGTCATCCAATTCTCTTTGAATGGTAGACTGCAACATAGTTGAACATAGATAGAATTTCGAAAACCATGTCTAGCTATTGCTACCACCTCAAAGGAAGGCATAGATTCATGTCAAAAAGAATTGAACTATTGTTGGAACTGCAATTACATGCCTATATGGTGCAATTATTATGCTTATGTTTGGGGTGATAGACACATGTGATGTGGATGAAATGATTTTGGTAATTGTTACATTCAGTAATGATATAGGGAGACTTGATTTTATGAATGATCTTCTAATGGTAACCTATGTTTCACTTTTCCACAATTCTAGTTAATTTGTGAAGTGTTGCATAGGAAACCATGAAAGGCCTTCACAAAAACAAGTCCCCTAAATACATGTTGTAACAAAGTAGAATTGATGATTATTGTTCTATGGTAATACTTCAAAATGTGACATGGATGAATGGATTTTGGTAATTGTTACATTCATTAATGGTAATACATTTTCTAACAAAGTCCAACTATTGATTATTGTTCTATGTTAATACATGTCAATATATGCAATGAATTATTGGTAGTATAGTGCTAATGCCTAGACAATGTGAAAGTGATTCAAATAGTTGCAAACTCAAAGAGATGTGCATTAAACACAACTGTACATAAGAACTACAAGGGGTAGTGAGAGATGAATGCGAGCTAGTCAAGTAAAAGGGTGGACAAATTATACTCTTCAATGGTTCCATAGATAATCTTGGGGGTGACCTTGAATTGTAGAACTTAATCTTGGAACCATCAAAATAATTTTAACTTCCATCCATAAAAATATTAAAAATAATTTATATTGTGAAAGTTTATGCAATGATGAATGTACAAATAGAAGTCTTATTTTTTCAAGATATACATGGTGTACATGGATAAAAACATCCATGGTAGATCATGTATATCTCGAACAGATAGACATATTTCAATGTCTACCATTGTAAATGAACACACAATAGTTGCAGGACTGAATTGATGAAGTAGAAGCTATGCAAAAGACAACACCCTCAAATTAATCAATGGAACCTAAAAAAGATACAATAGTTACAGGATTGAATTGATGAAGCATAAAATTTGCAAAAGAGAACCCCCCCAAATTAATCAATGGAACCTCAAAATTATACAATTGTTGTAGAACTGAATTGATGAAGCATAACCTATAAAAAAGAGAACACCCCCAAATTAATCAATGATACCTAAAAAAGATACAATAGTTAGAGGATTGAATTGACGAAGCATAACCTATATGCAAAAGAGAACCCTCCCCCCTTCTCCCCCAAATTAATCACTGAAACCTAAAAAAGATACAATTGTTGTAGGACTGAATTGATGGAGCATAACCTATGAAAAAGAGAACACCCCCAAATTAATTAGTGACACCTAAGAAAGTTACAATAGTTGCATGAGTGAATTGATGTAGCTGAACCTATAAAAAAAGAGAACACCCAAAAATTAATCAATGACACCTAAAAAAGATACAATTGTTGCAAGATTGAATTGATGAAGCATAACCTATGCAAAAGAGAACAACCCAAAATTAATCAATGGCACCTAATAAAGATACAATAGTTGCATGATTGAATTGTTGTTGCAAAACCTATAAAAAAGAGAACACCCCCAAATTAATCAATGGAACCTAAGAAATCTACAATAGTTGCATTATTGAATTGATGTAGCAAAACCTATAAAAGTGAGAACATCCCTAAATTAATCAATCACACCTAAGAACTTAGATACAATAGTTGCATGATTGAAGTGATTAAGCAAAACCTATGAAAAACCCAACAACCCCAAACTTATCAATGACACCTACAAATAATACAAAAGTTGAAGGACTGAAATGAAGAAGCATAACCTATGCAAAAGAGAACACCCCCAAATTAATTAATGGAACCTATGAAAGCAACAATAGTTGCATGAGTGAATTTATGTAGCAGAACCTACAAAAAAGATAACACCCCCAAACACATTCTACCATCAATGTGAAGAAAATTCAATAAGATGGTAGATGGAAAGGCTCTAAAGTTGGCAAGGTGTGAGAGGCATTGGGATCATTAAATGCAGGTTGGCTTGAAGTTTACACATGCTGTGAAAGTAATATATGTATATGTATATACATATACATATACATATATATACATATGTATATATCTATGTCTATGTATATGTATTTGTATATGTCTATACATATGCATATACATATATATGAAGAATTGGTAAGGGACACTAGACCCCGAGTGTAACATGTAGTGGTGGCGGGATTGAAGACATAGAGACCTTAAGCCAACACATTCTGACATCAATGTGAAGAAAAGTAATCAATGGAACCTAAGAAAGCTACAATAGTTGTATGAGTAAATTGATGTAGCAGAACCTATGCAAAAGAGAACACCCAAAAATTAATTGATGGCACCAAAAAAAGATACACTTTCAAAACACTTACACTTATTTGGTTGCCAGCCTTAGCTTGTTTTGTTGAAAAATATATATGATTAAATGTGCATATATAATATCTTATTTGTGTTTGATCTCATCTTGCATTTTTATGCAAGAGTTTTTTCCTAACTTGTGGAGGACCGGTGTACCACTATGACAAATTAATCAATGGCACCTAAGAAAGATACAATAGATACAAATTAATCAGTGGAGGACTGACATACCACTGTGTCAAATTAATCAATGGCACCAAAAAAAGATATTTATATTGTAGGACTGAATTAATGAAGAAGAACCTATGCAAAAGAGAACACCCCCAAATTAATCAATGGCACCAAAAATGATACAATAATTTGATAATTGAACTGATGAAGCAAAACCTATAAAAAATTTAACACCCCAAAATTTATCAATGGCACCTACAAAAGGTTACATAGTTAATGATCAAATTGATGAAACATAACCTATGAAAAACATAACACCCCCCAAATTGTAAATGGCACCAAAAACTGGTATAATAGATGATGATTGAATTGGTGAAGTGAAACCTACAAACAAGATAAAACCCCCAAAATTATCTATGGTGCCTTAAAAAGCTACAATAATGCATGACTAAATTGATGAAGCAGAACCTATGAAAAATAGAACACCCCCAAATATTTCTAAGGCACCAAAAGAAGATACAATAATTGCATGAATGAATTGATAAATCATAACCTATGCAAAAGATAACACCCCCAAATTAATCAATGACACCTAAAAAAGCTACAAAAATTTGCATTACTAATTTAATCAAGCAGCACATGAAAAACATAACACCCCCATTTTATCAATGGCACCTACAAAAGGTTACATAGTTGATGACTGAATTGACTATAAAAACCCTAACACCCACCAAATTGTAAATGGCACCCAAAACTAGTAGAATAGATGATGACTAAATTGATGAAGTGGAACTTACAAACAAGATAACCCCCCCCCCAAAAAAAAAAATTTATCTATAGTACCTAAAAAAGTTAAAATAAAAGCATTACTGAATTGATGAAGCAGAACCTATGAAAAATAGAACACTCCGAAATATTTCTAAGGCACCAAAAAAAGCTACAATAATTGGATGAATTAATTGATGAATCATAACCTAAGAAAAAGACAACACCCCAAATTAATCAATGGCACCTAAAAAAGCTACAAAAATTTCATTATTGAATGAATGAAGAAGCACCTATGAAAAACCTAACACCCCCAATTTTATCAATGGCACTGTTGTCACATAAAAATACACCCTACTGAACAAGAGCTTAGTGTTCTAATGACATAATGGAAACAACCTCAAGGTGTGGGACCTTGCGGGAATAAGGTTGAATCTCTGGAGAAGGCTAGATTCCTCTTTTAAACTAAGTGGAGATGTGTTGGTCTAACCTAGCACATGAAACCTATCACTACTATATTCTAACATATAACAAAGAAAAGGGATAGAAAGAGACATAAAATGTAAAAGAAGGTGATGCACCAAGATAGAATGTGTTTCTTCCTACTTTATAATAGCATTATACATAAATGAAACAACTAGAACACATACTCAAACAAGAAGGTAAAAGGATTTTACTTGAACATGCAAGCGATAATAGTTGTAATAGTTGGATTTATTAACATAAAGCTTAGAAGTAATCTTTACAATGGCATAATGCAAGGAATGCAGTCTCAGAAATAGAAAAACCCTAGAGAAGCCAGAGGAAGAACCCTTCAAAAAGATACAAATATTTCCCTTATAGTTCAGGCATAACTCAAGATTAAATTTAAAACCCTAACCTTAACCTAACTAGGGTTTGTAGGAAGATGAATCAATTAGATAAAAAATTATCTGAATTGATCCCATTATAGAGAAACGTAACTAGACATAAAGGCCATGACAACTCAAAGAAGCCCCAGAATGATGAATCACATGAATGTAGGGATGGGCACCCATGAAATTTGTAGCAAAATATCATACCAACATACCCTGACAGGAGAGATGTGGCCTTTGCAACACATCAAAGAGTAATGGCATCATCCAAATATAAAATGTAGTGTTGGAAAGGTGTAAAAAATCATAGTCAATCAAATTTGATTTGGTAGCTGGGAATGTCACTTAGACATCAATTTTACAAATTTTTCGTGAACAAGAGCAATTGGTTGTTGAAGTTTGAATGTTGTCCATTGGATTGGAGATGAAGGGCTTAGATCAAACATTGAGTGAAGTTTAAAACACAGTCATTGATATTCATCTCACACACTAGCAACCAAAGAATTGGGCCCCACTGTGAGACATGTCACCTTCCCACTAGCCCTCTAAGATTTGCACATTTCATATCTATGATTAGAGGCTAGTGGGCAATAGCCTAGATCAACTCAACGATCATAAATATGCATCTTGTTTAACTACTAGGCTAGCAATCATAATAGAAATCCTCCTTTAGCAATAGACAATTGAGATTCAAAAATCAAAATGAACCATTTTGTACATGCATATACATCCTCTTAGTAGCACATTCTTTAACCCTCCATAGTCACTGAGAAATATTTATTAAATATTTTTATGCCTCCAATAGTTTAGCAGATGGCAGAAATGATGCCACATGGCTCATGCCTACTATCCCTCCACAAGGCTAGATCTGACAGTGGGTGCCCCACCGGCTGGTGGGGAATGGTCAAGATTTATTTGTCAAAACACATCCTATCCATTAATTTGATGACCACTAGCCATCGGTGCCTTTGAATAGTGGTAAGGCCTGCCAAGAGGGTGGATAGGTGTCACTTTCCTGCTGTCCCTCTGGCTTTTTAATTTTATTATTTTAATCCCACAGGCTAACGAGGAGCCAATAAGGTGCATTACGTGGGACCCACCTAGTATTATAAGGGATTTTAATAAGCATGTGTGTTTTACATGACTTAAAATGGGGTTTCTTTCATAGGTAACATAAGGTTATGTGATTTAGAACATTTAGACCTAGGGAAAAACATTAGAATCGAGTGAAAATATTTCAAGACCTGCAGACATAAGACTTAGGAAAAATATTTGAATGTAGGGTGACCGGTAAGACAAGGAATAAAACAATAATGTTTGCCAAGACCAGGGGGCTTAGGGTTTAAGCATATGAAGGTTTTGGAATCCCTAAGTTGTAGATTCATAACCCTAAATTGGATACAATTGAGGAATTTAGGAACCCTTAAGGGAAAATCATGCAAGATGGCCCATGTAGGATCTCTGAGATCGGATATCAGTGATGGGTCATCTAAGGGTGCATGAAATATATCAACAGGCACCTAAAAAATCTACTGAATAGTTCAATAATCCAAACCAAAGATGCCTTATGATGAAGTATAACCCACATTATTCAATGGAACCTAGAAAAAGATAACACCCCAAAATAAATCAATGGAACCTAAAAAATATAATGCAAAAGAGAACACCCCTAAATTTATCTAAGGCACAAAATTAGCCAACAATAGTTGTGTGACTAAATATATGGATGACACCTAAAAAACCTACAATCCTAGAATTATTGAATTGATGAAGCAACACATATGAAAAACCTAACACCTCCAAATCTATCAATGGCACCTAAGAAAGCTAGTACATTTACATGATTGAATAGATGAAGCAGAACCAATAAAAAAGAGAACCACATCTCATATATTAAAAGGTGTGTACAGCATAAACATACTCAGGAACAACAAACTGGGAACCACACTTACATTTATAGTAGGTAAGCACAATTGTTTAACTATGACTGTAATGATTGCAATATAAATTATAGGGAAACACAACTGATAACCCATGACTGTAATGGTTGTAATGAAGAATAATATAAATCTTACAAATGTAAATTAGTAAGACTTTAGCAAATCTCACATATTTTGCACATGACCAACTCATTCGTGGGCATAAATTGTTGTGAAGTTAAATGATAAATTTTTTGCATGATTGAATTGATGGAGCACAACCATGAAAAAGATAACACCCCAAAATTTATCTATGGCACTGAAACAAAATACATTTTTTTGTCACTAAATAAATGAAGCAAAACCTAATAAAAGGACAAACCCACAATTTTTTTTTTAGTTTATGAAATAGAAAACACACCCTAATATTTGTTATAGCATTGAAGAAAACCTAAGTGAATGATAATTAAGAACCTATGAGAATACGATAACTAGAGTGAATGAAAATGTAGAACCTATTAAAAAAATAACACCCACGATTTGTATGGCACCAAAACAACCAGCAATATTATTTGTTACTGTAATGAAAAATAAACAACCCCAGATTATCTATGGTACAAAAACAACCAAAAATATTATTTGTTACTATAATGAAAATAAAAACAACCACAATTTATCTATGACACCAAAACAACCAACAATATTATTTCTTACATTAATGACAAAAAAAATAAACCCCATTTTTAAAGAGTGATGCTTGAATAGAAGATTAATTTCTAGAGACTTAGTGTGTTTATGAACATAGATTCCATAGTGTTCATAAACGCGAAAGCTTCATACCAAAAAATCTAAATTCTGCAATAGAGAAAACCCAATAAAACAAACACAAACATAGTAAACAAGTAAAAATTGAATAATAGAGAAGCCTTAGTGAGCTTGCTCACCTAGGTCGAATGGAGTCATGCGGGTTGAATGGAGCTTCCTCACAAGATTGCAATCATCTTCACACAGGTTCACCTAAAAGGAAACCTTGTAAAAGTGGGTTTCAAGAAGTTAGGAAAATGCAATAACAAATACTCACTCATGTTGGTTCACCTACATGGCACCAAAAAATGTGGGAGACTACATGGCAAAAACTGAGCTAGGTTCCACGTTCAAATACCAGTGTATACCCATATCACTACCAGAGTCTGAGCATCGCATGTTGTGGTTGTTGTTTTGAACATGCAAAGATCTCAAGTGAGCAACTTCTGGCATCAAAGTGAAGAAAATTTGAGAAGTTGGTAGATTGAAAGGTTCTAAAGTTGGCGAGTTGTGCAAGGCACTGGGAGCATTGAATGCAAGTTGCTTGAAGTTTACACAGGGTGATCCCACAATACTGGTTTACAAGTTTTGGCCAAACTGGACATTGAACAAATTTTTTTTAACTAAATCTTCACTTTTGGCCACTTATAGCGTCTAAACCTTGAGAAATTTGAAGATGATGCAAACTAGTGATTTGTGAAATTTTGTTTGTAGATTCTAAATATATATTTTTTAAATTTTTTGGAATCAGATTGCACTTTTTTTCCATCTCCTTCGAAAACCTATTTTTAACAGTAAACACCATTTTTAAAGAGTGATGTTACTGGGTAATGCATAAATTTTTTTCTATGAAGGATAAAATTCAAATTTTTAAAAATTTAGATTCATAACTACAATATCTAGTGCGTGGAATTGCTTTCATAGCATTTCATTGAATATTTTTTTCTTAATTAATTTTCAAAGTCAAACGAGTTACAATTTAGACATTATTTACTAGCTAAAACATAACTTTTTTTTATGTATCGAGATTCAATTTTTTTTTTATAATCTACTATTTTTCCACATGTGCAAAACAAAGATTTTGATTCTCAGTGAAAAACCTTTGTTTAATCAAACTAAAAAACATACATAATAAAACCAAAACATATTAAAATTATATTTCATGGATAACTTGTTTCAAGGACTACCATCATCTAGTTGAGTCTATGAAGTCTCCTCCATTTTCATCCTCAACCCAAGCTTCAAAAGGAAAAAAATTGCAAATATTTGGTAGAAGAGGAGGGGAAGGGGGAAAAAGGGGGGTTCGTATGGACCCCCCCTTCGAGTGAACCCCCCTTGGAGGTTCGCTCGAAGGCGGGTTCATATGGAACCTGCAAACCCCATTTTTTTGAATTTTCTTTTGTCTTCATTTTCAAAAATGTGCCAAAAATTGGGTCCCATCATTAAAGAGGGTTTATTCAAAGGGGGTTCCATACGAACCCCTTTTTGGGTCCATACAAATACCTTAGTTTGTGTGAACCCCTAAAAACCAAAATTGTTTTTCATGGGAGTGTTTTTGTAATTTTCCTTCCTCAACAGAATTGTAAACCAGTATTGTGGGATCACCCCTCAAGATTCTGTGGAGCTATTCGGAAGTGACATCCATTAAACATTATTGTACACAAGAATAGCAAGGGGTGGTGGGAGATTAATGTGACAGAGTGGAGTGTAAGGGTGGTGGTGTTAGGATTAGGTGTTGTACACCTTGCATAATGCTTATAATGTTTAATTTATTATTATGTGTATGGTGCACCTAGGGCTACCTAGATGGACATGCATCACTAGGAGTTATAATTTTTGGGCCACTTTATGTTGTATGTAACATTGGGACTTAATTATAAAATGTAATTATTTAATATTGGGGAAAAATAAAATATAATAAAGTACCCAATACTAAATGAGGGGTCACATGATTTTGTAAGTTCATGGTTTTGGGAACATGGTTTATGTACTACCACTTGGTGGTTTTGTGGGAGCTTGCTTCTATAAAATTAACCACATGAGTAGTTGTCTAAGGTTGGAGAGTTTGTTGTAGGTTACCAGGTTGAGCTTGTGCATTTGTGAGGGTTTGAAGCATGGCATGGGATGTTTGGATTCATGCTTGGTCACATGAAATGCATGGATAACTTGTTCTTTAGAAGTGTTCATGGAGTCTCTGAAGATGTATTGAATGGGTTTTCATTGCTGAATAATACATGGAGTGTGGATGCTTATAGAGGCTAGGTTTTTTCCCTCTTGAGGGATTTTCCCAGGGTATATCTTGTGTCATCATTGATGGGTATGTTGTCTATTCTCTTGCATGTGGATTCTGAGTACTTATTTGCATTGTTATTTCTTTTGGGTTATGTGGAAATTATCATTATATGGCTGAAACTTTCCTAACCAGTGGTATCAAAGCCATGGTTGTGGTTGGATAATCCTAGGTTGACAAAAATCTTGTTTAAGTTTGAATCTATGAAATGTATGAGAGAATGAAAGAAATGGAAAGATATGAGGGTTTTGCAGGTTGTTTATTGCAGATCTAAAGTTTTTTGGGTTTGTTGTTTTGATGTGTTGTTTGCAAATTTGCGGTGTGAGAAATTTTGGGTGAAAAGAGTTTTTTTTTTTGCTATGTATTCAAATGAGGTTTTTGTGTGGGAAAAATTATAGAACACCTCTTGGAACAAAATGGACCTCATGGTTAGATTTAGGTTGGCCGAGAGACAAATTTTGATATATAATTTTCCCTATTTTGGTTACTGGAAAAAAATGCAATTTTTTTTTGTAAATCCACTTTTGTTGTTATAAGGTTGACAATATTGTTGCAAAGAATTAAAAAAATCCTAAATTAAAAAAAAATAATGCTACATAAAAATCCCTACAAAAATAAAAACGAAAAAATTAAAAACCTAATTTATTTTTTATTGGAAAGTTTTTATTAAAACAATTTTGAAAAAGGGTTTGGGTGGGGGGCGGACCCCACCCATACCCCTGTTAGCGACCGCCTGCATTGAAAGTGTTGCAGGTGGTACCATAAGGTACCATCAACAACCTTGTCAACAGGGTACTACTGACGGGGCCAGTACATCCTCCGCCATCCCTTTTGGAGTTTATAAAAACTTAAGAAAAATACATTTTAATATCCTTTTTAAATCACCCATTAATATATAAAAACCCCATGAATTTTTTAAAAGAGGGGCCAACAATTTTTTTTATATTTGTAAATTTAAATGGAATGTATTAAATTTTGGGTCCACTACCAATCTGAGCGGCGCCATCCAGGTGGGGCCGCCACCCAACCACCTAATTTTTTTTTGCCTCAGGTGCAAACTAGTCTTTTTCTTCTAAGGGGCATAACTTTCACCAAGTGGACCTTTTTTGCTCTTCCTAGACTTTTTGGAAAGGTGACTTGGATCTCTACGTCGTGGTGCTAGTGATTTTTTTATATTTTGCAATTTTGATAGTGTTTTTCTTGGTGGAAGTTAGGTGTTTATTTGAGCTTTGAGAAGTGATATCAAGTGCATATGGAGTCAGTTTTTGGACTTTAAATAGTCGGTCTAGAAATATTGTTCAGAGCACTGCACAATGAATCAAGTTTGAAGTTTTTTTGGCATGGTTTATTTGTTGTTTTCCTTATCTGAGCTATTTATGGGTTACTTTGACTATATGGTGATACTCTAAGTTTATGGATGATCATATCTTGGTGATTTGATGTTGGATTCATTGTATGCTCAATTGTACATATCATATTATTCTCTCATTTGACATGGTTATCAATATATGTTTGGATTTGTATGTTGCATTGTTGTATCTACAAGTTGTGTAATGTTGTTGGTGGTTCTATACTTACATGTTGCATTTATCACATGGACATGGGTTGTCTTTGCCCATCAATATTTCAATGTTGATGTATGTTCAATTTTAGTGGCTTGGTTTAGTCACTTAGTTTATTGGTTTTGTTGTCATGTTCAGGAGGTGAGATGGTATTACCAGGTACAGTCATGATGTGAGACCTATGTAGTTGACTATGTTATGCAAATATGTGGACATGGTTGGGTTGAGTTGCTGGTACATATGGTGGTGATCATGGTGTCATGGATGTTTCTTGTGCATTAGAGACTTTGGCATGCCATGATGGTTTATGTAGATGCATTGTTGGTGGTGTTGAATTGGATCCTGATTCAAGTTATGGTCCAAATGTATCTTCTTGGTATGAGGATCATGTTTTACTTTTCTTTCTTACTGAGGAGCTCATGTTTCATTTGAGTTCTTTTTATTATATGAGGGTATCTCTTGTTTGATCTTCATTAGGATATTTTTATCACGATGTCATGATAGATTGTTACATTCATTGGTTGCACTTTTTAATAGGAGCTTTTGACAGTGATAGATTGGCGGTGATGGATATGTTTATGATGGTTTGGAGGTTGTAGGTATCTTCTTGGCTTGGTGATTTTGGTTCTACTTGTTATGTTACTGACATTTTAGTTGTGTGTGTAGATTTGGATGATCTTCATGGAGAGGATGGTTATCACAACATGCCATGTGTGACTTGGTATCATAGTTCAATGAGAATTGTTGGTAGTGACATGGATGCATCATTGGTATGATTATATTCATGTTATTGGGGATATGTTTTCTTGGTTTAGAGTGGTTTCTATTATGCCATAGTTTACTCTTGATGCACACTTAGAGTTTGGCATGGTACTTGTTCTCTTGATACCTGGATGTTTATATATATATATGTTACATGTGATCTCCTATGGAGGAGATGGTTAGATCATGGATGTCATGTTTATGTTCCTGATTCCTAGGTGGGATATATGAATTTGATCTTAAGTGGTTCTCTTTGTATTGGTACATTGATGATTTTGTAATTAAATGTGTTGTACCTTGTCCTAGGTCATGATTACACCTTAGTTAAGTTTACTTAGGGACCACATAGGAGGTTGTTCAAGATTTTCCACTTTTGGTGGACTTGACATGTCATTACATTATCACTTCCACCTTTTGTGGTGATTATCACATTATCCTTTTCCACTTTAGGTAGAGTGATAACTTTTCATAGTTGTCTCATGTCATAAGATTATGACACTTGTCATAATCTTATGCCCTTTTATGTTCTCACCTTGGCTATATAACCAAGGGGTCTCCTATGTAATTTTGCATAGCATAGCATAACATAGCATTATTCCATTTCATTATATTTGCATCATTGATAGGAATACAATTTATTCTTGTCATATTCTATTCTCTTTTGTGTTTTCTATTAGGCCTCTAGATCTTGGGTGGCTACCTTCATAGCCAATTCTTAAGGGGAAATCATTTCTTGCATTTACAGATTCCAATTCAGATAGGTGGATCCTTGATTCAGGAGCATGACATCATATCACTTCGTCTAAGGATATGTTCTCTTCATTTGATTCTTGTTCATCACCACCCATTTTAATGGCCAACAACACTTCTTTGGCAGTTTGTGGGAAGGGGTCTATTGAAATTGAAGGTGGAGCATTTAATGATGTTCTATGTGTGCCTACTTTGTTAAGGAACATCCTTTCCATCTATCAGATTACACATAGTGGTACAGGAAAGAGTGTAGAGTTCACACCAGATTCTGTCATTGTTCGGGATTTGCATAGCAGGGCTCTTGTTGCAGTTGGGGAGGTTGATAATCATTCTCGGTTCTACACCTTCTCATATTTTGCTCCTATTGGTGATTCAATTCACCCTAGTGTGGACACACTTGAGGAGATTGAGTATGGTTACTTGAATCTTGGAGTGCTCACTAGTCCTGAGGTTCTTGAGCCTATTGTTGATATTCCATCTCCTACATTGACTGTTGTACCTGATGATACTTGTGTTCCAACAGTTTCAGTGCCTTGTGATTCAATGCAATAGTGTATACCTAGTCTTCTAGTAGCAACTTCATGGGATCACTCCTTGACAGACATTGGCAGCTTGTTTGTGGAATCCTACATTGCAGATTTGGGAGACACATTTGATTACTTAAATCTTCTCTTTGATGAAGGTGATTCTTCTTCAGTTGTTGCGAGGGAACACTCTGACCCTCCTCTACATGATCAGTCTTTCGAGGTTGATGTGATTGTGGATGCATTTGTACAGCAGCTGGGGGAGGCCACTTTCTCTTTTGAGGAGACATCGTCTTTGGAGTATGTTCTACCTACATCCTTGCTAGATCTTGAGTTGACTTTTTTAGCAGATGAGAGTGTTGTTGCAAAGGGGTTTTCATAGGTTCTAGTAAGTGACTCCATTGCAGCTTCACATGGTTTGGGAAAGGCATCTTTTAGCACCAACATAGGGACATTTGAGCAAATTTTAGAGACTTCTTACATTTTGAGGGTTCTTCCTTCTTCACTTGTGGATTGGGGAGACTTCATTCATACACCTTTGGTATTGTTTCTTTCTAAGGGGAGGAACATTGTTCAACATTTTTGGAGCAGCTTCTTCATTCCTTCTCGAGCATCTTCCATGGGTGATCATTGTACATTGAGGGGGGGCAACCTTGTCTCTCTTCTTCTCTTGTATGGGGGGGTCTTTTTCCTCACATGGGGTTTTTCCTTCTCCAACCATATTCATAGTCTTTTGTATTTCATCTCTCTTTTGGGGGTAGTTTTTTCCCACTGGGTATTTCTATCTTTACTCCACTTGTGAGAGATTTCATTGCATTTGTACATGGGTACCTAACATGGCCTAGTAGTCGGGACCCATCTTGCATTGTTTGTATTTGTGTACATTCTCCCTAAGTTGCACTTAAGGGGGGTGTTGGTGTAATTAAATGTGTTGTACCTTGTCCTAGGTCATGATTACACCTTAGTTAAGTTTACTTAGGGACTACAGAGGAGGTTGTTGGAGATTTTCCACTTTTGGTGGACTTGACATGTCATTACATTATCACTTCCACCTTTTGTGGACACATCATGTGATTATCTCTCCACCTTTTGTGGGTGATCCACCTTTTGTGGTGATTATCACATTATCCTTTTCCACTTTAGGTAGAGTGATAACTTTTCATATTTGTCTCATGACATAAGATTACGACACTTGTCATAATATTATGCCATTCTATGTTCTCACCTTGGCTATATAACCAAGGGGTCTGCTATGTACTTTTGCATAGCATAATTCCATTTCATTATATTTGCATCATTGATAGGAATACAATTTATTCTTGTCATATTCTATTCTCTCCTTTGTTATTTCTATTAGGCCTCTAGATCTTGGGTGGCTACCTTCATAGCTAGTTCTTACACATTTACTCGATTACTTCATGTTGGTGCTATGTTGCATTTGGAGTTTGGTATGGATTGATTGGCTATAGGTACTCATGGATACCTAGAGATGTAGGTGATGGTTGGGGTTCTCTTGTGATTAGAAACACTTACTTGAGATAGTTACTCTTGAAGAGATTTCAACAAGAAGTATGAGGAGCCTACACCTTGGTTGGAAGTGAGTTCAACATGGACCTATGAGGAGAGTTTTCTTGGTTGAGTCATAATGACTTGGATATCCTAGAGGAGCATTCTCATTCCCCACTCTTGGTCTATTTGATGGATCACATGAGATGGATTTCCCATTTTTCTTTTAGGTGTTTTATGTTTATGCTTTGTCTTCCCATGAATATTGATCTTGAGCCATGGATATTTGGTTTCTGGAGGGTTCATTTGAGGAGTGTTGGCATGTTTATCTCCTTGTACATGTTGGGTTAGGAGATGGTTTATTGGGCTGATTTCCTTGGTTTGGAAATGGTTACATTGAGTTTGATCTTCTTGTTTTGAGATGCTTACATCCATGATTAGTTACATGATACATATGTTATGTTTGATCTTGGTGATTGGATGGTTGGATATTGTTATGGATTTTGTCTTACAAGTATGAGCTTGTCTGGTGGTGTTGTCATTAATGTTGTCATTGATGTCAACATTGTTAAGTATGCTGCAGATTGTACATATATGGCTGAGATGCTGGTGAGATGTTGTGAGTAAATGGAGCTACCTTTATGGTGTTGCAGATATGTTGGTATGATGAGTCTCCAAGTGCTTTTCAGAAATTTAATGAAGAAGACAAATCGAAGTGTTGGAAGTGTTCAAATTGTGCTCTGGTATGTGCTTCACATTTCTCCTATGGTGATCCTATGTTTGTGCAGTTTTGAAGATTTCATTATGGTGATCTGATGATGATACAGTCTGAGTTTCATTTTTTGGTGAGATGGTACGAAGAAGTTGTGTCCACCAGTATATGTGTTCTACTGGCAGTGTCAGTGTTTTGTGGACTGGGAGAAATCCTTTTTCTCCATAGTCCACTATTTTGTTTCAGATCATGCGAATCTGGTAGATGTCTTGTGAATGACTTTCCTATCCTTTGGCAAAGAGGTTTCAGGTTTTGTAATCCAAAAATCATGTTTTAGTATTTATGTGTGTGTTTGCATAGACTGGACAGACTGGTGAAATAAATTCAGTGATTGAAGCCTGTTGCTTTTGCTGCAGATGTATCTGGAAGATTCTGAGATGTATTCTTGTGCATAATAAAGCATGTTGCATCATCCTCATGTCATCTTCTTGTTGGGAAGCATGTGCATCATTGATAATTTGTGTTTTCATTAGGTTTGGCCAACCTAGTGTTTAAACTTCATTCAAAGAATAAAATTTAATTGAGGAAGCATGTAGAAGGTTCAAGAATATTGTTTTTATGTTTTTATTGGTCCACTCTTATTTCTTTCCACCGTGGGAATTTAGAGTTTCCGACATAATTTGAATAAATATGAAATGATGTATTGTGGCCAACCTTGGTAAATTTTTCTAAGGTTGAGAATGGTATAAAAGCAAGGTGAGTTGTGAAGAATTGTATGACAGTGTGATCTAAAGTGACAAAAGTGTGCCACAAATCATAAGAGCAGAAAGTGTGTGCGAGTGAGTTGTGATAGCATTTTTTCAATGTGTTAAAGGAAGTGAACTAAAGTTTTTTGTAATCCTATGAATGTTCTTTAATTGTTGTGGTGGATCCTTTGTTCTCTTTTGTATCTGTAGGTAGTGAGCCTCCCTATTGGACAATGTGTCCTTTGTAGGTAGTGAGCCTTTGTACTTGGACAATGAGTCCTCTTTTGGGCAATGAGCCCTTGGTAGTGAGCCTTTGTATTTAGTTTATAATATTTATATTGTGAGTTAACCGTCACCGTGATTTTTCCATTATTGGGTTTTCCATGTAAAAATATGGTGTTGATTGTGTTGATTTACTTTCTATTATATGTGTTTCATTCTCATATTTAATAATAGAATAGTGTGGTTGAATATTTGATGTGATAAAGTTTTAAGTTTGAATTTATGTGACAACTAATTCACCCCCCCTCTCAGTTGTCTTGTACCTGTTTAACATTTTTTATGGGGTGTTGTGGAGGAGACCATACTTGACATAGTTGGAATTTAGAGGTGTGTGTAGGAGGACATGCTACAGGTGTTTGGTTTGTAAGTTTTTCATGTCATTTTGGATGTTCCTTGGTACTGCATGTTTACATCTTCTATGTGATGTTGTTAGTAGACTTGGTATGCCTTGATCACTTGTGATGGTGGCTTGTTTTTGGAATGTTAACAAAGCAACGCATTGAATGTGCTCATTCTAGGTTTGCATTCATTTGGACATTTCCCATGTAGTGGGAGCTCCTAGATGTGTATGCCACTCTTTGACAGGTTTTCACATGGAGTTTGTTATTGCGGTTTATGGGTGGATATGCAATGGCATGAGTTTACTATGTTATGCATACCTCAGAGGTATGGATAGTTGGATGTGTTGACATTTTTTGTGGGTGTCATTTCAGCTATGGTGATTCATTCTTGACAGCTACTAATGCATATTCATTACCTTTGGATTGAGTGTTTGTGTTTTGAGGTATTGGTTTGAGGCAGGATTATGCTTCTTTGTGACAATTAGTGTGACATCTATTTGGATGTGTTCTTATCTTAGTACATTGGCGAGGTGGAGGATGAGATCATTCATGAATGAGATGGTGGCCACCTTGGGTCTTGTTATAGGTATCTTGATGGAGCACATGGAGCACTTGGATTCTAGGATGGTACATGTTGCCTATGGAGTTTATTATCTTGATGTTTGAGCTTACTTGTTACCCCATTATGCAATGTATACAATAAGTGGGAGATTGTTAGGATTAGATGTTGTACACATTGCATAATTCTTATAATGTTTAATTTATTATTATGTGTGTGGTGCACATAGGGGTACCTAGATGGATATACATCACTAGGAATTATAATGTTGGGGCCACTTTATGTTATATGTAACATTGGGACTTAATTGTAAAATGTAATTATTTAATATTGGGGAAAAATAAAATATAATAAAGTACCCAATATTAAATGAAGGGTCACATGATTTTGTAATTTAATGGTTTTGGGCACATGGTTTATGTAATACCACTTGGTGGTTTTCTGAGAGCTTGCTTCTATAAAAGAAACCACATGAGTAGTTGTCTAAGGTTGGAGAGTTTGTTGTAGGTTAGCAAGTTGAACTTGTGCATGTGTGAGGGTTTGAAGCATGGCATGGGATGTGTGGATTCATGCTTGTTCACATGGAATGCATGGATAGCTTGTGCTTTATAAGTGTTCATGGAGTCTCTGAAGATGTATTGTAATGGGTTTTCATTGCTGGATAATACATGGAGTGTGGATGCTTTTAGAGTCTAGGTTTTTTCCCTGTTGAGGGTTTTTCCCATGAAATATCTTGTGTCATCATTGATGGGTATGTTGTCTATTCTCTTGCATGTGGATTCTGAGTACTTATTTGCATTGTTATCTCTTTTCAATTATGTGAAAATCATCATTAGATGACTACAAGTTTCCTAACAGGTGGAGTGAGAGTTGGTAATGTGGCAAGGTAGTCCACTTTGGATGTTATGCCACACACCAACTGGCATTCCGACTGAGCATGTTTCAATCACATGGAAAATTTGGGGAATTTTTTTTAGATCAACTAATCGTGTCATCCCACGTGGAAAATTAAATTAAAAAAAAAATTATTAGCCTTTATTTTATCTCCCCAAATTGTAAAAACAATTTATTGGTCCATGTGGCACTCCACATGGACCATCAAAAATTGGGTGTCCATGTTTCGGCTCCTCTCCCCTATAGTAGGAGTGGTAATATCCTATTGTAACATGCTTTCCTCTCACAAAAAAGCTTTGAAAATATCTCACTTGGTCAATTTTGTTTTGTTGTGCCATCTTTTGCTAGTAAAGATAAGCTTGTGGGGCCTTTAGGTGATAAATACTAGAATCCACGTGTCATGAAGGTGTATTAGCACAAACTTAAGCCAGGAAGATCCTTTGAAACTTTATGTTGTGAAAGGATAGTCTACTACAACATGAACCTACCATCTCTCTCATTGCTTTTTGTCATGAAATAGGCCCCACAATAGACACTCAGGCCTAATGAAGAATTATACCACATTAACCCACCTAAAAATTAGCGAAAAGCACACACCCATGTAACACATTAGCATGACTTTCAAATTTTTTTAGAGGAACTCACAATTTATGAAATGTCATGCTATAATGAGAAAAAAACATATGTTGAACAATTATTGGTTTCTACATTACTTAGTGCATTCCCAATAAGGATGTAAAATTGACTGGGACTAGCTAACATATGTCATCAAAATGTACCAACAAAAAATTAAACCATGAGGATATTTTTAAACTTATACTACAAAGTGCTAGCATGCTTCAACAAAAGGAGGATACTTTTCATCACATTCAAAATTTGAGATATCATCCTCAAGCAATTAGGAGAATAATTCTAAGGTGAAGAGGAGTTATGGTTTTTTTTTTGTGTCATAAATTTCCCATTACAACTGTATCAACACTCTTGTCAACCAATTAGACTTCCAACATTTATGAGCCGTTGAGAACTATTTTATACTCTCTTAGTATTAGTGATAAAGATGTTGTTGCTATTTGAATTGTAGATCTAGATATACATGGATGATAACCACAAGGGTTGGCATTGTTGTGAACTACAACTTAAAACATACAATGTGTGCTTGCATAGCGTGCACTCTGAAGGTTGCCCCATTATATTAAGTGCATGTTAACAAAGACAACATGTTTCGAAAGGTCATATATGCTATAATAAATCCATAATTATACATATGGGCACATGTTATTCTCCCTACCAAAATGAATGTCTTAGACATTATAACATTATTCCCCATCTCCCCATACGATGTAGTGACTACAAGATAAGATTGATAGATAAATGTTTAATCCTATGTCATTATTGACTACTATAACTTGGCTCCATATGCCAAAAATTTCAATTAACAGTGGAATGATGTGGTGGCATACACCACCATCTATTAAAAATCATGTTTTAAAAATCCAAAAAGAACATTTTTTTATTCCAAAAGCTTCATTGAAACATAATAATCAAACATGAGGAGTATGATGGTTATATGTTTAGCTCCATGTCATTACATACTACCATCACATGGCCCATCTTGGCGAGCCCTACAACTACCATTTTCTATCATGTTATGTATGTTTTCCTTTATTTTGTATGTTATGATTCCTTTCATGTGTGTTCTTTATGGAGATTATTTGAATCCATACATATCCCTATGTAAATATAATAACTACATTTGACAACTATAAGTTGGATATGAGAAATTGCAAGTTTCAAAACATGGCATGTTTTGCAATGTGTATTTGACAATGTTTCCACAATACACCATGGTTTTCATCCTCAATTGAGGATAAGTGTGTTATATTTTTCCAATACTACTCTTAATGGTGCTTTTCCTATTTTAATTGCAAACTTGGATGTACATGAATGATAATCACACAGGTTGGCATCCTTGTGAATTGTAGCTTGAAACACACAATGTGTACTATGAAGGTTTCCCCATTCTATAAACTACATGTTACCAACGTGAGCATGTTTAGAAAGGTCATATTTCTTATAATACATAGTTAAATATAGGTATTTATTGTCTACATTTTAAATGACAACAACATTTGACAATTGTGTATCAGATATGAAAAATTGGAGGATTCAAAACATGGAATGTTTTGTAACCTATATTTGACAAGGTTTCCAAAACACACTGTACTTTCACTCCTCATCTAATGGGAATTGTTTTATAGTTTCCCAATACCAAGAATAATGATGTTGTTGCTATTTCAATTGCATACATGGATATACATGGACGATATCCATAGGGGTTGCCATTGTTGTGAAGGAAAACATAAAACATATAGTGTGTTTTGCATAGTGTGTAGTGTGAAGGTTGCCCAATTATATAAAGTCCAAGTTCAGAAAGAAAGCATGGTTGGAATGGTCCTATTTTTCATAATGCATACATAAATATATGTATGTCTTGTCTACATTTAAAATAACAACATCATTTAACAACTGTGTGTTCGGTAGGTAAAAGCACAAAGTTGTGTCACACTTTTAGCCAATTGAATAGTTTTGAGCAAAAAAATGTTGGCCATAAAAGTTTTAGCCAAATAGGTTTCAACTGAAACCATCTAGCCTATATGTGGCACACAGAGTTTTAGCCAGATATGTTTTGCTTGAATCCAAAAAATATGAATTTTTCCCTTTGCCACTTTAAAACTGGCTTATTTTATATGCATGGTTTTGCTAGAAAGGGTTTCAGTTGAAACCCTTTCTACTGAAACTATCTATGCGGCATCCTAGTTGGTAGTCAACTCAATTTTTTTCATAATTTTATGAAACTTTCAACTTCAACTAAGTATTTCTTCAATCAGAATGATGTCTTAAAAAGAAAATAAAAATACCCTTTTGTAGAGCTCGGAGTGGTGAATCCAAATATATATATTTTTTAATATTTTGATTAGTTTTAATATATTTTATTTTTAAAATAATAAAAGTAGGTTGTTAAAGTTAAAAAAGAGGTTGACTGGAAATTTAAGAAAAAATAGTAAAACATATTAAAAATTTTAAAAAATATATGGTGCACTAGAAGAGAGAGTCATCTTCAAAAGGGTATAAATTGTTTTTTGAAAATGATTAAAAAATAGACAATAGTTGATGTGCAATGAAAACTGTCAAATTCTAAAAAGTTTGACTTTAAAATGTTACTATGAGAAAAATATACATCAAAATTTTAATTTTTTTTCCATGCACTAGATATTGAAGCTACCTATTTGGAGAAAAAAATTAGGGGAAAATGAAGAATTTTTCTATTTGTTTCTTGAAGTCAAGTGAACGTCACTTTTGCCTGAAATTTTTAGCATCAAATTTTTTTTATTTTTTTTTTTAAATTACAAGATTAAACTTTATCAATATTTCTAGCTTTCATTAGTTTACATCATTTTGAGATTCAAAACATAAAGACCACTTTTATGTGATTGAAGTTCAAAAAAATTTGTTGTTGGCCAATTTCTTTATAAAGTGTGACACAAGTTTGTGATTTTACCCGGGTATGACAAAGTAAAGGTTTAAAAACCTGTTGTGTTTTGTAACTTTCATTTAAGAGGGGTTCCACACCACATTGCTTGTAATTCATTTTCAGGGATTTTCAAATTTGTGATACTCATGTTCACCCCATTCTATTTGTGCCCAGACATATGAATATTTAGCACATATTATTGATAGACACAACTATTCACCCTACAAAAATGCATGTCAAGGATGTGGCTATTCTCCTCACAAAATGCATGTCAGAGGAATCATAACATACAAAAGCACATTATCATACATACAAAACATACAAAACATGATAGAACATGGTACCTATGGGACCTGCCAAGATAGGGGATAAAATGACAAATTGGCTAACAGCATGAAACATTTCAATGACAAAAACATGGGGTAAACAATGTCGTTAGCAAGTCTTTCCCATGTTTGTACTGTGAAGGGTGCCCCATTATACAAAGTTGAGTTTAACAAAGAGATCATGTTTAGAAAGTTCCTATTTGTCATAATGCATCCATAACTATATGCATCTCTTGTATAAATTTCAAATAACATCATTTGACAATTGTGTGTTGGGTATGACAAAGTACAAGTTCCAAAACTTTCCATGTTTTGTAACCTACATTTAATAATGTTTCCAAAACACATTGGTTGTAATTCATTTTCAAGGTTTTCCAAATTTATGATACTCATGTTCACCCCATTCTCTTTGTGGACAATATGAATATTTAGCACATATTATTCACAGATGTAGCTATTCACCCTACAAAAACATATGTCAAAGGCATCATAACATATAAAAGCTATGATAATATACATAACATGATAAAAGGAAGTTGTTGTCAGGCGTAGAAACATAATGGGTTCATATGACGAATTGGCTAATGGGATGGAAATTTTCCTCCATATTCACATATTATAACCACATGGGTTGGAATTGTTGTGATCTACAACTTAAAACATACTATGTTTTTTGCACATTGTGTAGTGTGAAGGTTGTTCCATTATACAAAGTGCATGTTAACAAAGACAACATGTTTGGATAAGACCTATTTGTTATAATATATCCATAACTATACATACATCTTGTCTACATTTCAAATAAAAACATCAGTTGACAATTGTGTGTTGGGTATGATAAACTACAAATTTCAAAATATGAAGTGTTCTATATCCCGCATTTGATATGGTTTCCAAAACATATTTTTTGTAATTCATTTTCAGTTTTTTCCAAATTTATGATAATTACACGTTCATCCCATTCTCTTAGTGGGCCATATGAAGATGTAGCACAAAATATTGACGCCAAGATTACACTGTGTTTGAGTATGCGATATTCCTCTTTCAAAAACACAACGTGTTTTGCAACTTGCACTTCATAAGGTACCCAAAATAAACCATGCTTTCTAACCTGTATTGTACAAAAGTGTATTCTTTTTTCCCATTAACAACAACAATGGTGTTTTTTCTATTTAAAATACACAAGTCTACATATACACAGTTAAAAAACCCTTGATTTTAGTACCTTATGAATTGTAACTTAAAAAACATGGTGTGGCTAGTGGTAAGAATAAGTTATTTTAAATATAAGTTAACTTGTAGCCATCTATTCTCACATTTCCCATGATTTCTCCTCTACATATTCAACGAGATCTTTAGAAAACTATGGGTTATAGTTAACAAAGGGCTTTCAGAAGTTGAATTGTTCACATTTTATTATAGAGCAGTAAACCCCAGTTTACTGATTTCAACCTTCATTAATGTGTGCTAAATTTTATTATCCATAAAAGTCGTTAATGTGTTGTATTTTGTGTTGTCTTTGATGACAAGCTATTGCTTTATGGTGTAGATTATGTGCAAATTCCATTGAATTTGGAGGGTGGTCTCGGTAAATTTGCAATCTAAATTGTAATAATTATTACTTTTCAATAATTTAGTGTTTAAAATTGAAATTGCACAAATTAATTGTAGGCTGGAAAATACTTTGTCAAATTATTTCATTCTGCTTCTTCAAAGGTAGAGGGTGGAGAGCATGGAGAGGAATTGTAGGTGGGGCATACATCAAACAAACAAAATTGATGTGAGGGGTAAGTAACCAATTGGGTTCTTACATGTATGGGGTCTTCAAACAGTATGTGAGTTGTAGGTTGCAAAACAGTGTGTTATGAAATCTACAATTTTATAGACATTATGAATGTAATGAAAATTTGTTATTTACACAATAAGAATGTAATGAAAGTCACCTTGAAAATTTATACCGCATACCACAAAACCCCAATTTATCAATTGCAGCCTTCATTAATGTGTGCTAAATTTTTATGTTGCACCCGACAAAGCCCAAAATATGAGATCAACATATAATTAACATAAATGGGAAAACTACTAGCAACAGTTAAATAATCCAGTAGCTGTTTACATTCTACCACATAATCATTCGTAGTTTTCCACAAAAAAAAACCCAATGCACTGTTTCTTTTTTTTGTCCTAAATATTCATATCGCCTAAAAATAGATGGCATGAACATAAAATTCATAAAATTAAAATAACCCTCGACAAAAAAGAAAACAAACAAAAAATAAAATTTACATAGGAAAACCATATACCTAAGGCCACCAAATGTTGTTTACCAACAGACTTGCAAACCCGATTGAATATAAATTAAAACCTCTTTTTGCAACCCACTCTCCATTCACTTCTTTAGAGTTTGTATGTAGAATGGTAAAAAGACAAAAAATTATGATAGATATACATACCTACTAACTGCCTACTATCGTTCCCCCTTCCAAATGTCTCCAACATGAAAAAAAACTCTAATTCTTCCTCCAAAGGCCTACAACTCCCTTGCAAGCTCCCCCACTTTCAACAAAGCTTTTGTAATTACCAAAATAGCGTGTTTTCTGGATTTTCAAAACATTAATTTTTTAAATTTCAATTGTCATTTGCCAAAAATCTTGCAAACCCTACTAAATATAAATTAAAACCCCTTTTTGCAATCCACCCTCCATTTATTTCTTCACATTCTATATGTAGAATGACAAAGCGACAATTTTTTTTACAAATATACATACCTACTAATTACCTTATTTCCCTATTATTATTAATAATGTAAGAATTGGCTATGAAGGTAGCCACCCAAGATCTAGAGGCCTAATAGAAAGCACAAGCATAAGAGAGATAGAAGCAATATGACAAGAATAAAATGTATTCTGCCAATAATGCAAATAGAATGGAATGGTACAAAAGTACATAGGAGACCCCTTGGTTATATAGCCAAGGTGAGAACATATAAGGGCATATGATTATGAAAAGTTTCATAATCTTATGACATGAGACAACTATGAAGAGCTATCACTCCACCTAAAGTGGAAAGGTGATAATGTGATAATCACCACAAAAGGTGGGTCACCCACAAAAGGTGGAGAGATAATCACATGTTGTGTCCACAAAAGGTGGAAGTGATAAAGTAATGACATGTCAAGTCCACCAAAAGTGGAAAATCTCCAGCAACCTCCTATGTGGTCCCTAAGTAAACTTAACTAAGGTGTAATTATGACCTAGGACAAGGTACAACACAATTAATTACACCAACACCCCTCCTTAAGTGCAACTTAGGGAGAATGTACAAATGCAAACAATGCAAGATGGGTCCCAACAACTGAGCCATGTTAGGCACCCATGTACAAATGCAATGCAATCTCTCACAAGTAGAGTAAAGATAGAAAAACCCAATGGGAAAAAACTAGCCCCAAAAAGAGAGATGAGATACAAAAGCTTATGAACATGGCATGAGAAGAACAAAAACCCATGTGAGAAAAAAGACCCCTCCATATAAGAGAAGAAGAGAGACAAGATAGCCCCCCCTCAACGTACAATGTGCACCCATGGAAGATGCTCGAGAAGGAATGAAGACGCTGCTCCAAAACTATCGAACAATGTTCCTCCCCTTAGGAATAAACAATACCAAAGGTGCATGAATGAAGTCTCCCAATCCACAAGTGAAGAAGGAAGAACCCTCAAAATGTAAGGAGCCTCTGAAATTTGCTCAAATTTCCCTATGTTGATGCTAAAAGATGCCTTTCCAAACCATGTGAAGCTGCAATAGTGTAGTCACTTCCTAGAACCTGTGAGAACCCCTTTGCAACAACACTCTTATCTATTGAAAAAGATAACTCAAGATCTAGCAAGGATGAAGGTAGAACATACTCCAAAGATGATATCTCCTCAAAGGAGAAAGTGGCCTCCTTCAACTGTTGTTTAGATGCATCCACAATCACATCAACCTCGAAAGATTGATCATGTAGAGGAGGGTTAGAGTGTTCCCTCACAACAATTGAAGAAGAATCACCTTCATCAAAGAGAAGATGTAAGTAATAAAATGTGTCTCCCAAATCTACAATGTAGGATTCCACAAACAAACTACCAATGTCTGTCAAGTAGTCATCCCATGAAGCTACTGGTGGAAGACAAGGTATACACTGTTGCACTGAATCACAAGGCACTGAAACTGTCATAACACAAGTATCATCAGGTGCATCAGTCCATGTAGGAGATGGAGTATTAGCAATAGGTTCAAGAACCTCAAGAGTAGAAAGCACTCCAAGATTCAAGTAACCATACTCAATCTCCTCAAGTGTTTCCACACTAGGGTGAACTGAATCATCAATAGGAGAAAAATATGAGAAGGTGTAGAACTGAGAATAATTATCAACCTCCCCAACTGCAACAAGAGCCCTGCTATGCAAATCTCGAACAATGATAGAATCTAGTGTGAACTCTACACTCTTTCCTATACCACTATGTGTAATTTGATAGATGGAAAGGATGTTCCTTGACAAAGTAGGCACACATAGAACATCATTAAATGCTCCACCTTCAATGTCAATAGACCCCTTCCCACAAACTACTAGAGAAGTGTTGTTGGCCATCAAAATGGGTGGTGATGAACAAGAATCAAATGAAGAGAACATATCCTTGGAATAAGTCATATGATGTGATTCTCCTGAATCAAGAATCCACCTATCTGAATTGGAATCTGCAACTGCAAGAAATGCTTGCCCCTTGTGATTCTCATATTGAGATGATGTGGAAGAAGGAGAAGAGCTTGATGTTGTTGCCATGAGATTTGTACTTTTTCCCTTAGAAGAAGTGGAAGGGGATGAGTCCTCTTGATATGCAGCTAGCAAGTTGATGTTGTTCTTCTTAAGGATGTTTTTCAAATCATCAATTTGCTTAACATGACAACGACGCTCTTCATGACCAATCCTTTTGCAATATGCACATCTTGGTTGCTCCCTCTTGCTTGAATAGTTGTTCTTCTTTGAAGAAGATGAAGTCGAGCTTTATTGTGGAGGAGTGGATTGTTTGTTCTCTCCTTGTGGCTTTGGGGAAGACTTCTTTTGGTCCTTTCCTTTTCCTTGCTTATTGTTTAGACCATGATTGACCACCAATGCTTTTGAAGTTGAAGACTTGAGAATTCCCATTTTCATCAACTTATTTTGCTCAAGAATCAAAAGATCTATGAGAGCCTCAAAAGATGGTGATGTGGAGTTGCTTATTGTCAATCCTTGAGTTTGAAAAATTGTAACAAAGGCTGCATACTCAGTTGGAAGCTTGTCCAACAAGTTGAAGACCAATTGATCATCCTCTTTTTCAATACCACAATCTTTTAGTTGTGCTCTTAGATCATTTTCCTTAGTGACATAATCCTAAATTGTATCAAAATCCTTGGGATCAAGGCTTAAGAGATCATGTTCAAGTTTGTATCGCTTAACCTTATCAACCTTGCCATACAAAGCGACAAGCTTATGCCAAGCTTCCTTGGCTGTAGTACATTTATCAACATGGAAAATGAGATCATCTTAAATGAAATTTCTTAGTGTACCCAATGCCATAGAAGTTTTAGTGAGCCAATTCATATATGCAATTGGATATTCCTTAGGATCTGAAGGTGCAGTTATGGTTCCATCAATGTAGTAAATTAAACCTTTTTCCATTAGTTTAATCCATGCACGTACTTTCCATGTAGCATAATTATGTGTAGTTAAGAGTGGAACTTTAGATGAACCCATGATGGAATGCAAGAGAACAAGAGAGAAAATAGGAACAATAACACAGGAGATACCCCCCCAAATTCACTCAATCAAAGTACCCCCCCAAAAAAGATGATTTTGGCACTTTATAATGCAGTGCGTGCACAATAGGCCACTTGCAAATTGGATAAGTTGACTTATGATTTATGATTTACAACTTGCCACAAATAGGCTGATAATAGACTAGAACAAATAAGCAAAGACCTAAATTCAGATCTATGCAATATAAGTGCCAAATAGGCCAAAAAGGACATATGCTAAAAGTACAAACTCCACTCAAGAGTGCTTCAAACTGACTGCATATTCAAGTAGATGAAAAATCACGCACTTTGAAAAAAACAACACCTGAAAAGGAGTTCGTATGACCCTGAACGAAGCCTTGGAAGTTGCAAAAATGGTGATTGGACATGAATAGTGTTGAGAAACTAAAAATTCTGGAAAATTTATGCACCAAAATCAAAATAAAAAATTTGGTACCCTATACCTGCGCGGTACAGGTACAGCCTACAGACAAAAGTCTGCGGACTGTACAATACTCCTTTTTTAAAAAAAATTAAATAAAAGCTTTAAAATAAAAAACTGCAATATATATATATTGAAATTTTTTCAAAAAATTAATTGACAGAAAAATAAATAATTAAAAAAAATAAATTAAAAAAATCATACCGTCTGCAATGATGGTGGGCCATACGGCTTGGCCAGCAAAAAAAAATTTCCTCGAAAGACAACTTGCTCCGATTTGGACGATTTGGGAGTCGATTTATGGGTTTTTGGCTCTTCTAAGCACAATGGCGATGTCCTTTTTGGCTGAAGATGCTCTAAAGTGGTAGCTAGCTCTTGGATCTGGCAACCACCTCTAATCTTCAATCCTTTGTAAATTTTGCCTCCAATGTCCAACTAAGACGAAACAAAAGGAAAATTTGAATATCTCAGACACTCCGGACGCAATGGCGAGCTTAGATTTGATGCTACAAGCTCCCAAAATGCACCTGCAATACAAGGCCAAAAATGGAACCCTCTAAAAATCTCTCCAAAATGACAATCCAAAGGCACTCCAATAGCTCTGATACCATGTAAGAATTGGCTATGAAGGTAGGCACCCAAGATTTAGAGGCCTAATAGAAAGCACAAGCATAAGAGAGATAGAAACAATATGACAAGAATAAACTTTATTATGCCAATAATGCAAATAGAATGGAATGGTACAAAAGTACATAGGAGACCCCTTGGTTATATAGCCAAGGTGAGAATGTATAGAAGGGAATAAGATTATGACAAGTGTCATAATCTTATGACATGAGACAACTATGAAGAGCTATCACTCCACCTAAAGTGGAAAGGTGATAATGTGATAATCACCACAAAAGGTGGAGAGATAATCACATGATGTGTCCACAAAAGGTGGAAGTGATAAAGTAATGACATGTCAAGTCCACCAAAAGTGGAAAATCTCCAACAACCTCCTATGTGGTCCCTAAGTAAACTTAACTAAGGTGTAATTATGACCTAGGACAAGGTACAACACAATTAATTACACCATCAAATACAAACATTCAAGTGAAAGTCACATTTATTCATCCACTTACAATTTTGTTTCATCCATTTACTTGGTCCAATCCAAATGTATCGAAAGTGTTCCATCATCATTTATGCCTTTGCCAGTTTGGATAAAGGTTTATTTTATTTTTATTTAGGGGAGATGACCTAGTACTTAAGCATGTTTCAATAGTTGTGATAGTATTTGTTTATATAATGCCCAATATTTTTATCAATATTGGACCAATAGTTGTGAATTTAAAGTTGTTAGTGTTGATGATGACTACCCATAATTAAACAAAATATATTCCTTGAATCTAAAAAGCAACCAATCATGTAATGCCACATCAGTGCTCAATAAAACATGTTGTGAATGCACTAGTATTGTTCTCACTTTTTTTGGGGGTCCTTTTTGGACACCTTGAAAAAAATCATGTTGATGTGGCATCATATTTGATGATGTGGCCCTGAAACCTTAGTTATAATTAAGGGACTTACCAAATAAGTTTCTCTAAAAAATTGGAAGTGATTTAAAATTTCCACGTAAGATAATTAGAAGCGCGAAGATAGGATGCTCAACTACTGGATCCTCTCCCAAAACTCTTATTGTAAGGCTGAGACATAAGCACCACTAGCTTGACAAAGTTGTGTGAAGAGATAGGAATATACGCTTTACCGACTGATGACAGGTCGCTATCCAACCCCAAGAATGCGTAGAGCAGGCTACGCAACCTACAAAATGGAATGCTACAATGCCATGCCATGCACACCTGCACCAAATGAAGTACACACCCTGACCCATCACTTCATCAAAGGAAGTACAATCCATCAATCAGCAGTTGAATCAGGAGTTTAGTCGTCGGTTTGGTCACATCATCCACACTAATCGGCATTCACACTGATTTAATTGATTATCCACGTATTATTAAGTTAAATGATTTTTTTTAAATACATATATTAGTGAGAGAATTGATGAAAAGGTGTTTGGATGATTTAAAATAATTATTATTATTCTAAGGTTCATATTTATATTGAAGATTTATTACTAAATTTTAAATCATTAAAATATTTAAATTTTTTAATTGATTTTGAATTTAATTTTTATCTTTATTAATATTAATAAAAAAATTATTTGTAATTTTTATCAAGTTTGAAATGCTCTAATTTTTAATTTAGATTTAAGTTTGAAATTTATTTTAATTATTTATGTTTTTTATTAAATTATAAATAATACTTAAAAAATATTAAAATTAATTTTATAATTATTTGTCTTATTGAAATTTTAATTATTTTAGAATAATTATATTTATAATTTTTATTTAAATTTATGTAATAAAAATAATTTCAAACTTAAAATCTATATCTCTTTATCTCCCCCTCTCTCTTCCTCTATATCTCTCTACCTCTCCCTTTCCCTCTTCCTCTATATCTCTATATTTCTCTATCTCTCAGGCCCAAAGAATCATTAGCACAATGACCAAAGATGACTTATTTAAAAGATATTTGAGAGGGACCCAAAGATCCATTTGTGTTAGCCATGAACCTATAATCCTATATATATATATAATATATATATATATATATATGAATAAAATAGGAAAACACAACCTAAAAAATATAACTTTTTTCAATGTCAGGTTGAATTTTAACTTGGAAAAAATATACATAAACACTTGACTTATTTAATTGTAATTTAAAAATGAAAATTATGTTATTTCTTCATTTTCTCATTTCTTTAGTGTTAGTGGCTACACATACCAACCTATGGTATACATATAAGCTATTCTATATTTAAATTCCCTCTTCTCGAATTATTAGCATAGATTTATGTGAAACTTGACTTTTTTTCTTAATTTTATTTTTTGGATGTAGTTATTGATGAATTTTTCAAAACTTTAAATAAGCATGTCCATCTATTTTTGTAATGGCCAAAATGATTAGTTGTGGCTTTTCCTTCTCTATTTTATACAAGAGTATTTAATGAGATTAATTTAGTTAGTTAGAGATACAAATTATGTCCCCAAATTATAAAGGGTAGTATACCATTTTTTTTCAATTAAGTTTAAACCAACACTTTCTTTTTCCATTTCTCTATATATATTATTATATATATTATTAGTCTATTTTTTCCATCTAATTTCCTTTTTGATTTAAGCCTATTTCCTCTCCTTTTAACTTCTTGCTCTCCTACCCTTGGTTTGTTTATTCTCTTGCCACCTCTCTTCCTTTTAGGACGTTCATGTGCAATCTATATCCTTCCAATCCTCTTCTGAATGCATCCATAATTCTAATCATAGATTGAACTCTAATTCTTGTGATTATTATAGTCATATTAGGGTTAAACAAAATGTGATTATAACCACTAATCTATATTTTGGGGCAGCCCATAATATATTAAAATTTAATGTAACCCTAATTAGATTAAAACTTTATTCTAACCCTAATCCGACCCTAACCGTAATTCTAACCATGGTCCACTCCCTATAAATTATTATATTTAAAATATTATAATAATATATTTAATATATTACTAAATGAACCCTAACCTTAACCAAAATATAAGAATAATTAGAGGCTAACCCATCCCTAACCCGAAATGAATCATAATGTCAAACCTAACCCTAATCCTTATTGAATTGTAATAGTAATTGTAACACTATACAAATTCTAACCTTAATTCATCCTCGAACCCTCATACTAATCAAACCCTAACCTTGCAAATTGTAATTCTAATCCTAATTAATCATAGCAATAATTATAAACCTATAAGAACCCAAACCTTAATTCATCCTAGAACTCTAAGCCTAATTGAACCCTAACCTTGCAAATTGTAATTCTAATCCTAATTAACCATAGCAATAATTATAAACCTATAAGAACCTTGACCTTAAGTAATCGTAGAACCATCACACTAATTTAAACCTAACCTTAACCATAATTGAACCTTAACCTTGACAACATTGTAATCTTAACCCTAATTAAATTGTAATCTAACCCTAACCATAATAATAATATTATATAAATTATTTTAAAACAATATGATAAGTGTAAATGTAATTCTTTATTGCATTTTTCTTAAAGATAGATATGCTAGTTTTAAGTATATTAATTTAAGAACTTATTTTTATTTGTTATAATAAATTTCTTATATTTTCTTTGTGTTTAATTTTGCAATTGTTTAACATGAGATGTGCACTTATTATGAAAAGTCTTTCTATTAGATGCATATTTAAGTTTCTATATTTTTGTACAATAAAATATTTAGTGAAACCTTTTTCCTTTTTGAAATGTTTTCAATTTTATTTTAAAAAATGAATATTTTTTATGATTTAAATATATGAATTAGAAAACATATTTTTGTGTAATTGTAAATTTCAAATTTTTGTAATTTAATTTTCTAATTTCTAATTTTAAATAATTAATTTAAAAGTTTAAAAAAGAATAATTATTTTTCATTCTTTTATACTTTAATTAGTATTCTAGTGTCAAAAAAATATTTTATAATGATATCAAAGATTTTTATTTTATTTTTTAAATTAGTATATTAATGTATAAACTTATATGCAATAGTAAATTTAACAAAGTTCATTCATACTTAATTATTTAAATTTTAGAAACTTCACATATTTTTCAATATCGTATCATGATAAATAATATTTTTTATTGGAAAAGATTGCTTCAATAAGTCTATATAAAAAGAGATATCCTATTTTAAAAAAATCTTGAATATTTTTTAATTTAAAGTATATTAATTTTAAAACTTACTTTTATAAAATTTAGTAAGTTATTTTATTACATTTCTAAATTTATAATACCAAATATATATTAAAACTTCTAAATTAAATTTAACTTATTTTAACCTATATATTTATTTACGTATGTATAATTTAATTTACCTATATATTTATCCTATGTGTAATTTAATTTCTACCTATATATTTATCACATACAATTTTACTTGTTTCAATTTAAAATAATTTTTTTTTTTATTTTTTTAATAAAATAATTAATATATTAAAAATTATTTTAAAAACCTTCTCAATTTAAATATTATTAATGATTACTATGGTGCACAAATACTAAAATAAAGATATTTAGATAATATTGTTATTATTTTAATTTTATCTTGATTGTTATATAAAATATCTTAAGTTTATTAAAAAAATATAACCTGATAGTTATACATCTTAAAAATCTATATATGATAATTATTAATTTATTTGTATTAAATTTATAAAAATATTAAAAATACCTTAATTTTAATATTTTATAGAATTATAGGATGAAATTATTATTTCTTCTAAATAATAATAACTTATAAATATTTTTAATAACTTATATTTGGTATTTTAATAATCTATATATATATAAACTTAAAATAATAAATAAATAAAAATTGGCTTTCTATTCTACATGTATATTCTACAGCCCGCAGGCTGCTACAGAATGTCCTTCGTCTGACCGTTGGAGCAGGTCATTGGTGTGTACTTCGTTTGATGCAAGTGCGCATGTCATGGATGCACCATGTATGGATAGGCATACACTACATTGTTTTCAGAGGAGAGTTTAGGAAAGTGTGATGTACGCTAAGTTGACCGGTGGCAGCTTTTAGGGCAACATTTGGTTCTCCTTGTTTTTAAAACCATTTTTTTATGCATTTTGATTTTTTAAAAGGAGTGTAGTTAAATGATTTTTATATTTATTTTCAATTATTTATTTTATTATTTTTAGTCCCTGTCATGGCGACCCCTTGAACTTAACTAGTGATTAATTGTTTTGCTTGCAGCCAATCAAATTCTATTAATTTCTTTTGGCTCAAAATTTTTGAGGATAAGGGCGATTTTGCCCGCTCCATTATCATAGTGGGAGATGGAAAGGGCAAGAGAAAATGACAATTACTTTTAACTTAACTATTTTATTTACGTTTGCAATCTAAATTTAATTAATTGATAAATTTCCATATACTTTTACTTTTAACTTAATTATTCTATTTAATGGCAATTACTTTTAACTTAACTATTCTATTTACATTAGCAATCTAAATTTAACTAACTCTAAATGCTAATAAATTAAAACTATATTTTAAGATTAATTTTTGGTAATATTAATTTTCATTTGCCTTTGATAAATTAAAATATATTTCTTGAAATCTATTTTTGTAATATAAAATCATTAATACTAATTTCTTTTGAAATTTGATAAATTGAACAAAAATAATTTTCTTTAAAAAAAATAAAATATGAAAATAATTAATTTCTAGATAGTTTTAATATAATTACTTTTAAAATAATTTGATTATTTTAAAAATTAAACTGTATAATTTTTGCTAATACTAAATTAGATGCTAAATTAGTTTGATTTATTTTATTTAAAAAATAAATTTACTAAATCTATTTACTTTGTTAATAAATGTCAAATTCCTTTATAAAATAAAATTTTAACTAAAATCTATGTCTAAATAAATCATTCAATTTTAAATTTTCTATATAACTAGAAACAAGTACTTTGCATTTTTAATTTATTTCATACTTATGGTGTGCACGTGCAATTGAGGTATGAATTTTCTGGATTTAAAATTGAGGCTCAAAGTTTTTGGATTTGAAATAACTATTTTTTAAACTGTTTCTTGCATAATTGTTTTCTGATTTGAATATAATCAGATAGTTCATTGTGAATGTTTCTTCCTCTACAATTTGCAGGTGATTCAAGTACAAATTCATATTTATGTTCTGTGGGTAAAGGATGTTGGAATTATGAAGCCCAATCGATTCATCTCATCTGTCTAACCGTTTTATTCTTTGATGTTTCATTTCTTTCTTTTGTCCTCTCATATTCTTGATTGTAACAAACTTCAAGATGCTCTTTTGGAGTTGGATAGTTGAAATGTAAAAAGGACAGTAGTGCATTGAGTTGTTGATATTGTATTTTATCTAAATTAATAGAGTGCCCTTGGATGTAGTATGCATTTTCCATGAGTACATTTTGCAAATTTATTACCATTCTAAACATTTGTATTGGTCATATGCTCTTTTTTCCCCTTTAGTGCTTTTGAAGTGTCTTAGTGTATTGTTCTATTTTGAATAATAGTCAAAATTGTAAAGCAAGGATATCATGGGTGCAATGTAATTTTACATATTTTAAAGGTATTGTCAAGTTCTCTTATGTCTTGCCTGCAAATTTTTGTTTGTATCTTATCAATAATCTTTTTAAATAGTGAAGTCAAATGAATATCAACAGTAACATTTAAAAGAATGAAGTGTATTTAATATTTTAATTAGTGAATAACATACATTTACAATACAATTATGTCATATTCTTTCAAGCACTTTGTTAAATAGATTACACGTATTCTCCATGTCAATAATTGAAAGATCTTCTCATTATTTTTTATGAAATCCAAGTCTGTTTGATAGATATTCTTATTGTCCTAAACAACATAAGTTGTAGATAAAACAGTCAATTCAAATCAAATATGTAGTGTACAATTATTTATGAGTAAAATAACAAAATCTACTATTGGCAGCACCCAATTTTTAGAACACAACAAATTTTTTTAACAAGTATAACAACAATTTTAATTATTTGTGAATAAAATAAATATAAATTAAATTAAAGTAAAGTAAATTATATCAATATAATATATAGAACTATAATATATAATAATAAAATAGCATAAAATTTAATTTCTTAAAATAATTAATAATAATAATAAATTGATGGAGGAGCATCTAGTTCGAGGGTGTGTTTTGTGTTTGCAAAACATTCCATGATTTGTTGTGCCAACATAAAATATGGAAGCTAGAAGTTATTTAATTGTCAATGTAAATGGTGTTACTGTGAAATTATAAATTTTATATTTTGAAGAGAATTGGTGAGTCATGGGAGATTAGTTGTAAATTTTTTGTTTGTCAATAAATAAATTATTATTAATAATGATATAAGATAATAATATGGTTTTATAATATAATATAACTAGTTTTTAAAATATTATATTTGATTATATATTATATTAATTTATTAAATTCATATGTAATATATTAATTTTAACATGGAATTATAATAATATATACTGTATAATATGTAACATATATAATCTAATACTTTTTTTTAATTTATAAGAAATAAAATATTATATAAAAAAGATCAATGATTGCACTAATTTTTTTAAGATATTTTCCACAACAATGTTAATTTCATTATATTTAATTTTTCTTAAAGTAAAATGTTTGATTTTTTACTTTTTTTAATTTTTGATTTTTTTCCCCTCATCTCATTATTCCAAAGAAAATCAATTAAGCAAGGTTAAGGAGGGTATGTAGGTGAACTTCATTCAACTAATGAAAATGATACACCAGTTAAAATATTTGTTTTCTTTAATACATAAATTTGCATAATGTATTAGCAAATTTTCATATAGATAAAATTTATGATATATCTTAGTTAAGTTGATTTCCATATAATTGCAAGGGTGTGCAATAATAATGGGTGAGTGTTATAATTAATATTACATAAATATAATCAAAATAATCTAATTTGAAAATATTAATAATTAAGAATTAGGTTTAGAATTAAGTTTATTATAATTATAATTATATAGATTAATTTACAATTATAATAAAATTATTTTTTAATTAAATTATGATTAGAGTTATAGTTCACCAAAATACAATTAAATATTTTAGTAATTTAGAATTAGAATTAGAATTATATAATTATTTAACTTTAGGATTAGAATATATAAATATAATTCTAATTTATTAATTATTATTTTAAAATTTAAAATAATTATAAAAATAACTATAGATGTTTTAATCAATTATATTATAACCATATCTTATTTAATAATTATTTTAAATGTTTAATTAAATAATTAGTCTGAGAATTTTTATAATCAAATAATTAATTACAATATTAGTTTTATAAATTAATTAAATTATAATTCTAGAGCCCTAATTATTATTAATAATTATAATTCTAAAATCATTATAATTATGATTAGGTTTAGAAATAGGGTTAACTAGTTTAATGGTTAGAATTATAGATATGATTAGAGTTAGGGTTAGGATTATTGTTAGAATTAGGATTAAAAATAGGGTTAAGATAGAATTATAATTAGATTTCAAATTAATGTTAGAATAAGGGTAATAATTAGGTAATATTATGATATTATAGGTCAAATATTACCTATACTATAATAAATATATAGGTTAATCATATATATGATATATAAATATTATCTATATAGATAAAATATATAGGTTATGCTATTAATATAGGTTAATATATAACCTATAATTATAATATATATATAGGTTAACCTATATATTATAAATATATTAATATAGATTTTTAATTATTATATATAAATATTAATAGGTATAACCTATATATTATTATAATATATTTACCACATTAATGTGTCATAATAATTATAAATATTCTCTATTATAATAATATATTATAGGTAAATATAATACCTATAATATATATTTATGACTATAATAATTATATTACCACACATATATGATTATGTTTAAGTTATATATTAGATTTATTTACATTATTAATCATATTAAAATGTGATATTAGATATATAGATAATTTATAATATAATGGGCTATATATATATATTTGGTAATTTTTCTTCTTATTTACTAACTCCTCACCCAAGAAGGCTTAAAGGAAGCTATTTTTATGATGGCCAATAATAAAGCTCTTGGTTTAGAAAAATTCCCTTGTGAATTATACAAGTCCTTTTGGGATATTTTTTTTGGCAATGACCTTCATAAGTATTAAAATGGAAGAGAAGATAGGTCTTTGAGAAAATCTAAATCTTGATTTCAACAATAACAAATATAAAATAATAATATCTATAATATAAAATAATTGATCTTTGGGAGATTTCAATATATTCAATCTAGTTATTTTTTTTCTTATATTGTAATGACTTATAAATCCGTTATTTTTCATGAATGTAACTTCACAAAACTAACATTTTAGCTTTATTATTTATAAACTAATATTTTTTTATAAATTAAAACTTGTATGCGATCTCAATCCTTAGACCGACATCTTGTTCCTAAACAAATACCCATTCAAAAAATATAATAGGTGTCCATTTTAAAGCAGGTGTTCTAAAAAAATAAAATCCCATCCAACTTTTTGATTTTGTTTTAGGCTTGGGAATGGCTTGGTAACTCAACCCTTAGCCTTGAACTACAACTAAAAGACTAATAAGGCAATGTCAAGAGAAATAACTAACTTTGGCAATATAGCTAACAATTTTTTTCTAATTAGTTTATGAAATTAAAACTCATTATAGATCATAATGTCTAGTTTTCACATATGTAATTTTTAATGACTAGATTATGTTTTCTATTTTTTAATTAATTTCTAAGGTCCATAAACTTGAAAGTGGGACTTTTTTAATAACTTTTAATTTGGTAACTTTTTAAAAAAAAATTACATGACATCAATCTACAAAAAATTCTCTACATAATGAAAAAAATAAAAAAATTATTAGTGTAGGTCAAATTATGGTTGCCGTACATGATGTTTTCAAAAACAACAATTAGACCAACAAAAATCAATAAAAAATATATTTAGAAAAAAATTATAAAAAATATCCTTTGTTACACATCTTTCCCCAAAAGAAATTAGAAAAATAATCTTATTCTTAGTTTATCATTCAATAGATTGTTAGACCATAGCAAATTGACTATTTTTATTTTGGATAGGCTGCTCCTTGCTAGTGAAATGGTTAAGTGAGCCCAAAAAACTATCCAAAATGCCTTAATCATCAAAATTGACTTTGATAAAGATTATAATCATAATTTATCTCCTTTATACTTATTATACTAAAATGGTTGGATACAGACCCATGATACGCAATCACATTAGGACATTATTCATTGATGCTAATGCTAGAATTTTGGTCAATGAATCCCTCTCCCCTCAATTTAAACTTTATAAAAATCCATTTGCAAAAGTTATCCCTTGGCCACATTACTATATGTTTTAACTAAATTAATTTTCTTGGCTATCTTTTTTAGCATGCTCTATCCACTAATCTCATTCATGGGATTCCCCTTCTAAGTAAATCCAAGGCCGTCTACTCTCATTTTGTTGATGACAACATATTTTGTATTAAAAAATCAACCTCATAAATGACACACCTTAGATATTTTGGAATATTTTGCACCATGTCAAGTTGTAAATTGACATGAATAAAACTCAATTCTTAATCACCCAACCTACCCTCATCTCCCTTAGATTCTAATTGATTTTTTAATAAAGTTAAACATTGGTCCATCACTAGATATCTAATTGACTTGATTGGTAAATTGATGGAGAGATGGCTTAATTTTTTTAGAGAATTAGGTGAGAAAAATTAATAAATAATCTTCGAATTGGATGATAGAAAAATTTGATGTTAGTTTTAAATAATTTTTAAAAGGGAAAGAATAAAGAAATGATATGCAGACTAGTTGAAAGGGAAATATAAAAAATAATAATAAATTTAATCAAGCCAATGAAACAATCATTGACCAAGTTAGAGCCGTTCCAGCAGAAGAGTTAAATAGCAGCCCAATACTGAATATATAATACGTTATATTTGACTTTGGAATGTAATGGAGATAAAAAAATTAATATAAACACTTTAAAAAATATGCATTTTAATTCAGACTAATGTATAATATTCAGTACTGAGGTTTGGACAGCTCATAGGCAATGGGGACTTAATTGACTAATTCGCGAATATCCGGCAGATGGCTTAATCTCCACGTTGGCTGATAATAAAAATATATACTTACTTAAAATTATTGTAAGCAAGTGGAAGAAAAAGAAATAATCTCCAGGCTGGGTGACAGGGAAATAATAATAAATTTGTTTAAATCAATGACCAAGTTAGAGCTGTTGCAGCGGACTTTGATTTTTATGTTTATAAATTTAAAATCTTTAATCATATAATTTTGTGGTGAATTATTAATTATAATTTTAAAATTAAGATAAAAAAAATATATATATTATTTAAAAAATAGTTGAGTTGATATCAAAAATATGGTGAATCAAACATAATGTTAATTTTAAATTATTTAAACAAATTCATAAAAATGATGTGTGTTCAATTTTTATAATACATTTATAAAAGTATTTATTAAATAATGAAATATTTCAATTAAACCTCTAACTTGTAATTGTAATTAAATGTAAAATAATTATACTATTATACTATTATTTCACTCATGACAAACTTATTCCTTTTCTTGTTTCTTTCACATTTTTATATTCTTTTCATTATTATTTTTCCTATATTTAAATAGACTAAAGACCTAAAGTAAATCTAAACAAAGCAGTAACAAATTTAATTAAAAAATCATAAGATAATAAGCTAGAATTAAAATATAAATTATTTCTACCTTGCATTTGGAAACATAATACAATACAATAAAATATTAAAATTTGATATGATAATTAATATAACTCATCATTGATTCTCATCTTATAAAAGTTTTGAACCAAGTAAAATGTTATTTATCTAAATTCAATTTTGAAGATGTGCCTACAAATAATTCATATTTAACATAAATTAGATTTATAAGAATTAAGACCTATTCAAATATAATTCAACTATATGTTTTTTTTTAAAAAAAATTGATATGCAATATATCATTGGAAATCTTAATTTGCAAATTTTACATATTTTCTATTATGGAAAGACTAAAATTGTATGGCTAATTAGTGTTTAGATATATATAAGCCAATATGATCTCTACTTTTATTTGTTTTTACCTCTTGGAATTTTTGCTTAAGTTTGGTTTTTGTTGATATAAGAAAAATAAATAGGGAGAGTTTGAAAATATGGAGCTAGCTTGATTCTACCCTCATTCATCTACCCCTTAGATAAACTGATTTATAGTCTCATTGCATTATTTGTCTCTCATATATGCCATTTATTGAAACTTTAAACTTAGATTCAATTTTCTTTAATATTTTGGTTAAATATAAGGTTAGAGTATCAATTTATCATCCTTCCAATAAATTGGAGGAACATAAATCTAGTTTTTCAGCCAAACCCAATAGCTTGATTTGGGACACTACTTGTCTATTGACTATCATTAATGTATACCAAAATATAAAAATTGAAGATGCCTTCAATAGTCAGTATAAACCTACTATTTAAAACAAAAATCTTGCTATAAAACTATCTAAGGATTCCATATTTAAATGTTGGTCATAATGGGTGCACCCCCTTGCAAGATTAATCACACTACAAGAAGATATAAAAATCAGAAGGTTCCAAGCCTATTTGTCAAGTTGGAATAAATCCAATGCCACATTGTATGCTAAGTTCCATCATAAGCTTCTCTGCAATATCATCCCTTAACCATGGACCTTCATCACAAACCTTATCTTACATAAAAGGATAATTAACCAAATGTAGGTTGAGGTTGTGCAAACTTTCTTTTTCATGATGACCCCAGTTACATATGTCATAGACACAAGGTCATAAATTTGTTGCAGACTATCAACATCTAGTTTGAAGTCATCAAACTTAGGAAAATATTCAGGAGAATAGGAATTCTATAGAGAAACTTTCTCATAACTCATTCTTAGAAGACAAAACTCTAACCTGCTTTTGTTATTTACAAGAAGTTTCTTTAATGTCATCCTTATATTTCTTTAGACAATTATAACCCCAAGAGGCCATATTGATAGCACGACCATCATTTGGGGGAAGTAGAGGAAATCCTAGGAAATAAAGTACAAGGTTTGAACATAAAGTTAGTACTATGATCTTTCAAGATAGAGAAGTCCTCAACATCTAGTTTAAGTTCCTCTGAATAAGATCCCTGACATTCATCCATTTTTCATTACAATTCCTCTCATCCAAGCTTGATTGAATTGAGTGATGGTAATAGTATTCTCATAGACAAGTGTTTGCTCTTGGTATCCATGACACTAGGGGGAATGGGTATGGGAAGTGGGTTGGAATTAAGAACAACAAGGATCATATAATCTTTAACCAAACCAAGAGAATCCACATGTTATAACTAAAATTGGGACTTTTTTATGGCCTCGACTTAGCCTTTCTATTGTTTTACATGGCCCTTGCTTGAGTTCACTTCATCACATACTTTAGTGGCGAAGACAATGTATTTACACTGATGTGTCTGGATAAAATTTAATGGGAAAATGAAGTTCAATCATCATATTTCAAATATTTCTTGTGGTTGGGATGGCCAAAGGGGCATAAAGTCTTGTTTTAATGGTTTTCCAATTCAATATTTCATTACCTATTCTTTGGCATCAAAGCCACCATAGACTTTCCAAGAGTACATTGCATGTTGCAGCATGAACTTGAAGTACCAGTAGCCTCCAATAAGATTCTTATGTGCATGTTGAAGTACATTCCCAATCTCTTACTGTAACGCCCCATCGTGCAAAACCCAAAGGACAATTAAACAATAATTACTGCACAATTTTTTTTTATTTTAAAGTAAAACTAACATGCATGAGATGCACAAAAATTTATGACATGAAAGTTCATTTAAACAAACCCAATATCATTTACGTCCCTTGGGGTACACAAGGATACATTACGAAACTTAATTCCATACATCAATGATAAAGATTAAAAGCCAAATTTAATCCATGACAACACATACATATAAAACCATCAATAGGAACCATTCACTTAAATAAATACAACACTTTGAATAACATCTGATATGGAACCATATCCACACAAGGTTTACCAATGACAAAATATTACATTACATCCTTTTCATTACTTTACACTGTTCAAGTCTTACAAAGATACAAACATGTTTCCCAATATGGGCGGGAACCACATGACAAGATATAATGATACAACTCTAGAGTCACGGCAACAGCACCAATCCGCACCTCTCGATCCTTGACTGGGGACCCAATGGGGTGCTTAGCACATTCCACCCGACCACATGGGTCTGAAGACCCAACCCCCATGCTAAGGAGCTGACAAGAAAGAGACCTCAACCAAGAACATCCAAACAGGGAACCACAAGACTCAACGTCATACAAAAGTATCATAAAATTCAAGGATTACAATGACATAATCAACATCCATGAGTCAACATAATAACCTAAAGTCATATATCTCATCACATTAATCAAAGCAATAACCAATAAACAAGTAACCAAAGGATGATCATAAAATATTTCCAAATCAAACTGAAATAATAAACATAATACAATTCCAGAGGCAATAAGGAAACAAGACAAATGGGTGACAAGTAGAGAGTGTCATTGCATAGCTCTCATGGGATCTCCTAGCTCTTCCTCCAACTTAAGGCGCCGGCACCCATCTATGGATCTGCTGGCTCTTCCTCCTACATGAGGCGCCGACACCATAGGGTAACTCATGTGGACACGATTCCAGAGGCAACAAGGAAATACAAGGCACAAGGGTGTCTAGTGGAGAGTGTCATCGCATAGCTCTCATGGGATCTCCTAGCTCTTCCTCCTACTTGAGGCGCCGGCACCCATCTATGGATCTCCTGGCCCTTCCTCCTACTTGAGGCACCGACACCATAGGGTACCTCATGAGGAGCCAATAACCTCTCATGGGGACAAGGTTACGACTTTGCCAACCACAGCCTTCTCAGTCTATCATTAGTCTATGATAGCCCTAATGCATAGACGAGGCATCCAATATTTATTATCTTGTGTGTTTTACTACCCATCCCCCTAAATTCTATTTTTAGGTTATCACTTGTTTAACTAATCTTACGTGGGTTCTCCTGTGCACTTCCTCTTACCCGAGGCGCCGACCCCCATGAAGAGCCACTCTCCCTAGAGACCCAACAAACATCAAACCAAAATCCAAGGGTTGTACCAACAAAGAAACATGATATCTAATCTCAACATAAATACATGGGAGGCATTCCCATCTCGCCAAAATCACAATACAAAATTTCCAATAACATGGTACATCCCAAGCATAAGTTCAAAATCACCATTATGATCAAAATCTTAGCAAAGCCAAATCAATGAAGAATCAATAGGAAACATGATTACCGTCGCCTTTGGAAGTCAAAGAAGATCAACTACCCAAGAACTCACAAATGAGAGTAAGACAAAACAATACGAGTTTCCAAGTAAAATTCCAACACCAGGTAAAATTCCCTTCAACATCAAGATTAACTCAAAAGAAGTCGCACCAAGAGAAAGAGATCCATCAAAACCAAATCAACTCAAAGGATACCACATTAGAATGGAATAAAAAAAGAATTCAAACTTTAATTCACAACCAAAAATGAAATAGTCAATTCCAAGAATGTTTAACTCATCATCACAAGATACCCAAACAACAATTTCCCAACAACTTATGATCTGTCCAATAAACAACTTAACAATTTCAACAACCATGACAAAAAGGAGTAATTATTTGACAACCTTTTTAGTTACCTAACAAATTAAGGACAACAATTTTAACTATTATAACCACTAATATGTCATGCATCAACACAAACCTATTACATCAATAACTTCTAAAATGTAATAACAAGAATTACATGTTTCTATATATATGTAAATATTTCATGTACTTATTCCATAAGTTCATTGAGAATGACATTCTTAATCCTTTCAACTAGCCAATAGATCTAAATAGCTTTACATCTTACCTCAATAATTTACATAATTAAACAATAAAGTATCACCTAAACCTTACTTCTATAGATGACTTTACTTTCGTACTTTTCTTACGTTATTGAAATACTTACACTTTGATGCAATAATAGATATAATGAATCAAATTCACATTCAAATAATTACTAGAAATTCCTTTACACATCCTAAGTCAAAATACATGACGAATATACATCTATATATATATATACATTGGTACGGAGAGTAATACATATAGAAATAATTCCATTATGTCATTAGGAAAATAGTGAAGCCGAGTTATAAAGTAGTCATTCCAAAATAAATACATATATATATATAGAATACCGAGATACATATATGTAAAGGAGTCTTATTTAACAAGGAAGCCTATTTTGTTTCGTAATTACTCAACATCACCAAAAGCGTATAACCTGATTACAGAAGCAAAAGCAATAAGGAATCACCCCTATGAATCAGACTGATGAGTAAGAAAAAACAACGAATGACTAAACAGATGAGACCTCCTACAGTCGATACAACACATTAAGCGAAGGGGTATACAATACAAAGAATTTGACTTGGTGAATGAAGGCAGTCAAGTAATCTTAAATTCAAGACTTTTACTTACTATGTGAGAGAGACATACTAAGGGAAATTTCATTCGGTCCGCTAACATTTCCTTTGATTAGCTTTTAAGATTACTAAGAACCTCAGAGTAAATTCTGATTGTCATGCTGCAGCCATTCTCATCCTAAGTTTATTATAAGAGAAATAGTTCAAGGAGAAGTGTACCAAAACAGGTGCGATCTCCTTGTGAAGAACATTGATGACACTAGCAGAAACAAGCAAAGACTACCCCATTTACATTGCTATGCAAAGACAACTTTGAGAAAGGACACAACAGTATGAATAAAAAGGAAAGACTATGATCTAATATATATATGCCGATACTAAAATGAAATCGGTAGAGTCATCAGTAATCATCGGCCTGAGCAGAAAATATTACTAACAGAAGAGTACAGGATGCACACAAAATGGATCAAGCAAGGAAGCTCTCAACCTCAATGAAGTAATGAAGCATGTTGCCTCTAAATTCATTTCCAAGATTGCCAGAAGATTAGACAAATTATTTAAACCTTTGAACTTCCTATTATGTTCAAGCGCCATAGCTGAGACAGGTTGATAATAAAATTAGGGAGATTATTTAAACCTTTATAATTTCCTATTATGTTCAGCCGCTGCAGATGAGACAGGTTGCAAATAGAATCAGAGAGTTTATTTAAATCTATACACCCTACCATGTTCAAGTGCACCACTATGTCACGTTATCAATGAAACCAGAGAGATTATTTAATTTACTAGTTGCAGCTATGATAAGTTACCAAAAGTTTCAGGGAGGCTATTTAATTCTGTACAATACCGCAACTCTAAACGTTGCAACTGTGACAGGTTGCCAAGTATATTAGAAAGTGAATATTGGAATTTTGAAATATCGCCATCTTCTTGCATTATTGTCAAATCCCAAATGTTATCCCCAAGACTGAAGGGGAGAAGAAAGGTGAGGTGCAAATACGTGACTTAAGAGTAGGAGAAATAATGTACAACTTTTCTTTCAATTCAAGAGAAGGGTTGAATGTTTCGCTAGGCACTAGGGAGTATGGAGAATCAAGTTCAATACTAAGATTTGCATGACCAACGGTTACCAAATGGACATCCAACAAACAACAGCGATAGCTGCAAGTTTACTATGATGCTCTTAACAGAATTTATTCCCTACGAAGGATCAAGATAAATGTTCACCAAAGGATTCATTGATCAAATGAAAGGCACCTGAGACAGATTCCGACCAAGTGAAGAGATGACAATCATCATTTGTAAGGTATAAAGAGTAACGCATAAATTGAGTACAAAACATATCAACTGAAGCACGACTATGGCAACAATATTAATCATAACGCAAAGAGTTTACATACAAGGTGCAGGAAAGAAACGTTTTCATAGCGACCATTAACGGGCAGTCTAACCTTACAGCAAATCAGCAAATTTAAAATGAAGCCCATAGTGTTGAATGCCATAAAAATTACAACATACGAACCCGAGTACAAATCAAGACCAATGGCTGTAAGCAGAAGTAAATATGCATGAAAAGAAATGAACACACATGAGTAAATATTTGTCTAGATTCAATAATCCAATACCGAGTTAGAATATTCAATCAGATCGATCTAATCAAAGCTCAGGATAGCATAAGGTTGGAGGTAGCTATTGCCAAAAATAACACATTGAGTATGCCTTTCAAGTGGTCAAGCAAGCATGCAAAGTTAAGATGCAATGGGGTAAAAGCTTCCAACGAATCTCTCGGGAAAAGGAAGAAAAAACAGGGAAGCAACACCATCAAATTTGAGGGAGAAGGAACTGCGATCTCACATAAGTAAGGCAGACTTCGAACCAAGAGTTTCTTTTAAGAGTGAAGGAATTCCTTGTACCATAAGGGAAAACATAACCACTAAGAGCAACAATGAAACTCTAAAATTCAAAGTCTACAGACTAACAGACAAAGGGAAAAATACTTATTTACATTGTTCGAAAAACTAAAAACTATAGAATTACCACCAAACCAACCTAGAATCCTTCCTTCGTTGATGGAGATGGTGAGCGAATACGACTTCATTCACAGCCTTCGACTCCCATTCTTCCCCCCAATAAACTTCAGATTCTATCCGCTTTCGAACACCCAAAAAGAATCAAAATTCCCCTAGTTTCCACCCAAATAAATTAATAAAAACTCCAAAAAACCCGAAGATGAAGATTCCACAAATCTCCCATAAACCCTCAATTTCCTTTTTGACATCCTCGTCCAAGCTGTGCATGCGCTTGCATGCGATTCTTTCCATCTTTTCTCGCTTTAACATCAGTTCGAGATTTTATCATATTGATTTCTTTAGAAAACATTATTTTACCATGATTGAATAGTTATCTACTCCCAAGATAAATTGTTAATTATGATTTAAACAATACTTTTTTATAAAACCAATTAATATAATTATCTAATACCTACACCATTCATTTTCTATTTCACATAATTTGATTTATTTTAATTATATAATAAAATCCGTACACATAATATTTACAATATTGACTTAGTGATATATATATATACTTTGTATTTCTTAATATTGATTCATTTAGTTATTATTTTAATTCCCTGATTTATATAATCAATGTTAATTTAATTAGCCTAGTAAACAATTCCATTAAAATATTATGTTTACCGCCTAAACCAAAACTCTCTAATCAACAATAACACAAACAGACACTTACACAAAACCCAGAAAAGTCGCAATGGAGGGGCACTACATCCTCCCCCCCTTGGCTTTGACTTACTCTAGGAAGTCGAGCTCAAATGAAAACACAGTAAACAACAACTGACAACAATGTCAACAATCATACGACATCAATTGAGCAAAGAAATTGAACAACGTTCAAAGAAAATAATTGATACCAAAAATAGAGGTGGGGTTGGAACAAACCACAAGGGTGGGGTGACGAACTAGGTTGAGGAAACTTCCTTGTCAGTTCCTATTTTCCACATCAATCCCATTGGGTGTTTATGATGCTCGCCCTGTCCTGACAATACAGATGGAATTGAGGCTAATCCCTACAATCCTGCATACAAATAAATGTTGTGCACAATATATATATCACAAACATGTTGTGAGAGGAATTCTCAGTGTAATAGGACACTCACGAGCGAGTGATACCACACTGTCCCTCTCACCAGACCACATACAATCATCAATACAACACTAGTAACTTATAAATAACTTGTTACTGGGTAAGTACACAAAGTTGAGTCCATGAAACGTGGAAGTTTTTTCCCTTAACCAAAAAATTGAAATCGGCATCAAGGAAACGGGATCCCGATTTAATAAACGGGATCCCGATTTTTAAAAATCGGGATCCCGTTACGGTTCGGGATCCCGAGCCTGAGATGAAGCAGGATCTCGCTTTTTAAAAATTGAGATCTCGTTTCCCATTGGACTCCGAACCAAGGGAAACAGAATGGGATCCCGATTTGTAAGAAACGCGATCCTGATTATAAAATACGGGATCCCGATTTATAAATAACGGGATCCTAAGTTCTATAAATCAGGATCTCGTTTTATACTACTATTTATTTTTAAAAAAATAGTTTTCACTGCTTTGTGGACGGGACCCCGAGTTGTGGTGACAGTGACCCCACGACCAACTACAGGTACCCCACCTAAATGCCATTTTTTTTGCATTTTTTTATTTTGAATTGAAATTTTGAAAGAAATAAGTTAATTTAGCATGTTTTTTATTTATTTATTTCACGTTTTAATCATTTTTTTAACTGTTATAGTAGAATTCCATAATTGTAAAAATAGACAAAAACTTGCAATGAAACCTAAATGTTTTTTAATAAAAATGAAAAAAAAACCTCGAATTGTGTTTTAGAAATAAAATTTAACTTTTAAATCTTAAATTGTTCAATTAAACCCCAAAAAAATTGCATTTCAAAACCCTAGAAATTGAAATGAAATAAAACCATTGCATTTACAAATCCAAATCGAGCTTTTTGAAACCCTGAATTGAAATCAAACAAAAAAAATGAATTTGAAAACCCTAGTTTGAATTGAAACTTGAAAAAATTTCATTAAAACCCTAATTGTTTAAAACTAAACCCTAAATTGAATTGGAACAAAAAAAATTGGTAAAACCCTAAATTGGAAACAAACAAATCATTTTGATTTTGAAAACTAGGTAATTTCGAGCTCAAAAAATCATTAAGCATTGCTTAAATGTTTTAAATTTTATTTGCTTTGTATGGAAAAAATGATATATATTAAACTTTAGTTTCACTTTTAAATTATAATTAGATTAGAAATCAATATGTTAAAGAATGGTTAAAATTCATAAATTTTATCTTGATGTTTGTTTGCAAATTTAGTTAACAAATTTGTAAATCTAAACAACGTCAATCGATTCCAATTGACACTAACTTGCAAGTCTAAATTATGCCAAGGGGCCACCCAAACTTCACCCTAAGTTTGCTAAACCCTAGACCCTAAACTATAAAATCTAAACCCATAACACTAAAGCATTTGAAATTTATGAACCCTAGACCCTAATCTTTCATTGGACATACCTAAAATTATGTAGGTTCAATGTCAAGAATGGGTCTATTTGGTAGATTTATGAAAACTATTTTGAATATCTAGAATGCCATAAAAGTATAATTATAGCAATTCCAATTGGAAACACTTGGGTACATATATATCGTATGAAATTTAAATCTAGGAAGGTGTCTATCATATAGGCGAGTTGATAATACATGGAAAGAGGTTTGTATGGGAATATATGTATTAAGAAAAACATACCACATGACCTCTATAGGATTTTTAAGATGTGATCCTAGATAATAATCCACCCATCCTCAATCATAATGGATTCTTTAGCAATTAAGAGAGATTCAATTTAACCATAAAATTACCTATATTTTGATACTATATAGATTTATGTGGAAGGATAGAAATGCATCAATAAGGAGACCAAGATGGAACCATTTAACACCTACAAGGTACACCTATTACATGGGAAAGGGAGGAAGTACATCATGATAGTTTGGAGGAACTACATGCTATTATTACAATTTAGAGATCTAGGAGGATGATTCATATAAAAGAAATGATATTAAATATTTATATTATTTAATATATTATATTTAATATAATATATTAAATAATATAAATATTTAATATCATAAAATATAATATAAGATTACAAATAAGGATAGGTAATGTTACAATTTACTTGGGGTTTTAATGACGATTAGGCTTAAGATTCAATTAGGTTTGTAGTAAATAGTTAGGTTACAATTAGGAATATATAATAAATATTAATATAATTATAATACAAATATAAATTAATTTAAATATAATATAATATAGGAATACATTTAAGATTACCTAGTAAAGGTTATAATTTAATTAAGTTTCAATTAGGTTTGCAATTCAACTAGGATATGGTTAGGGGTGGGGATCATTTAGCATTCTATTATTGTTAGAGTATGGGTTACATTTAAGATTATTTTTATTTTTGTGATATGTATAGATTGATTCTTTTTTAGAATCATGTTAACTTTTTTTTATTAGAGGGGTAAACACTTTTGACCCAGAGCTAGATGGAACCAACGAGGCTATAGTATGACTAAATTTGGACCTCACTAGACATCTAGATCCCCTTAAGCCATCCTATCACCTTAAATCATAAATCGATTTCTTAAGGGGTCCCAATATGACAAATTTCTTAAAGGGATCAAAGAAGTTCTTAAAATTTGGTGAAGTTGCCCAAGGCAACCAAATTTAACAATAATAAGATTGTGCAAGATTATAATATGAATGAGATTTCATGATCTAGGTTGGTCAGTTGAAACAAGAGTAGATCTCAATCAACTATTCCACAAGAAAATGTTCTTCACTAACTTGCAAGTTCATTAAATATTTCAAGGGGCACTAAAACTTTACCCTAAGTTTTGTAAACCCTAAACTCTGAACTCTAAAATCTAAACCCTAAACACTAAACCATTCATTTTGTCCTACCCAACACCATAAAGTGAAATTTGGTTGTCTTAGGAAAATTCACCATATTTCATTCCCTTATGCCATGTAATTTTGTCCTAGGATCTTACTACATGTACATCCCCTTAAGTTATCCTATTACCCTAAACCCTGAACTCTAAAGTCTAAACCCTAAACCCTAAAGCCATCATTTTTTCTTAGGCTCTTAATGAAATTTGGTTGCCTTAAGCAACACCACCAAATTTCATTCCCTTATGCCATGTAATTTTTTCCTAAGATCTTACTACATATATCCCCTTAAGTTATCCTAAATCCCTAAAACCTAAACTCTAAAGTCTAAACCGTAAACCCTAAAGCCATCATTTTTTCTTAGGCTCTTAATGAAATTTGGTTGCCTTAGGTAACTCCACCAAATTTCATTCCCTTATGCCATGTAATTTTTTCCTAGGATCTTACTACATGTAGATCCCCTTAAGCTATCCTATTACCCTAAACCCTAAACTCTAAAGTCTAAACCCTAAACCCTAAAGCCATCATTTTTTCTTTAAAGGCTCTTAATGAAATTTGGTTGCCTTGGGCAACTTCACCAAATTTTATTCATTTGAACCATGCCATTTTCTCCTAGGACCTCACTAGACGTAAATCCCCTTAAGCCATCCTGTCACCCTAAATCGTAATTCAATTTTCTTAAAGTTCCAATATGACATTTCTTAAAGGGGATCAAAGAAGTTCCTAAAATTTTGTGATAAAACACTTTAAAGGCCCAACCAAATTTAACAATAATAAGATCCTGCCCAAGATTATACAAAATATCAATAGTTAATTGTATTTTCATTCAAATAACATGTGCCTTAGACATACAAATGAGGCTTACATATAATTTTATCATTTGTATTCAATTATTTAAGGCCATTTATATTGAATGGTTTAAAGATATTTCCTAAACATGTATCTTACATCTTGAAATTACAACTCTAATGCAGGTTCACTCATATATTAAAGATCACATGGATCCATTCAATAATATTTGCAATCCACCTCCATGCCATCCATCTCCAACACCTTCACCTCCTCAGCCCTCCACCTCGTAGCCCCCCACCTCCACCCCCTGAAATCAATGAGCATGCTCGTTTGCAAGCACAAATCAATGCTTTTGCTAGAACCATCCAAGATCAAATCAACATTATTCAAAATGAAGAATGTGTCGCACCTCCTGTGAGGATGTTTGCATCTAGGATGCAAACCCTTGTTGATGCTGTCAGGGCTATGGATAGGATCGTAGATGAGCATCGACAATGCCTAGAGGAGAGGAGAACTCCTAATTTTGAAAAGGAAAACACAAAGAAATGAATATCTATGCAGTAGAGAGCCATAATAGTTTATAAATTGAAACAATGATCTTAAATAGTTATGAATTTATAAATTTGGTGAACGATGGATATTTTGTGTGATGAATTTATAAATTTGGTTCCAAATGGATATTTTTAGTGACATGAATTTATGATTTTGGTTCTACATATGGATATTTTTTAATGACATGAATTTGTGGATTTGGTGGAATTATGAACCTAAATGAATAGTATATAATAGTATATATTTTATGACTATCTACTACTAGATCATGATTTCTCACAGCTGAAAAATTGTAATATATATGTGTGTGTGTGTATTAGACATAAAATGAGATTTTGCGAATGTTTCAAGTTTATTGTTTAGTATGTATGTGCATGTATTAAAAATTTGCATAATAGTTCTTAAATTTTGAAATTTGTATATGTATGTATGTATAGTTTAGTTTAATGATTTGTACGCATGCAAATTATGCATCATATTTTTTATTTTAAATGTACATGTGCATACATTTAATTTTTAATTTTGTATGGACATGCTCTTGAGTTGAACAATCAATGTATATATATGTGCATTTCAATTAAATATATGAGCTTAATATATATGTTGCTCATCCTATTTCAATTAAATATATGATCTTAATTTTGTATGCACATGGACTATTTTGTATGATTTAAAATGCAGGTGCACATTATATCAAGCATATATCATGGATGATTTTAACATTGATGATATCATCAATCCACCACCTGAGCCACAGCCAGATCCACCTCCCTCCTCCCCTCCACCTCCACCTCCACCTCCA
>VDFB02000003.1:185616590-186006806 GCA_007258455.2 Sequoia sempervirens
GTTTTCATTTTCATTTTCATCTTCATTTTCATTAACAAAGCGGTTCTCATTTTCATTTTCATCAACAAAACGGTTTTCATTTTCATTTTCATTTTCATCAAAAATATAGGTTTTGTTTTCATTTTCAAGAAAATGATCATTTTGATTTTCATTTGCAACAAAAGATTTTTCTTTTTTGTTTTCAACAAATTCTATAAAAGTTTCATCTCTTTGAATATAGTCAATGTCAACATCATTATATCCAGCATCTTGTAAATCTTCTACATACAAATTTACCATTTCACTAACATGTGGATTTGAAGACGTACCTGGATTTGTGCATATTGAAATATTCTCCATAGCATTCAAAGAGGGATTTGAAGACATAGGACTTGTTTGTATAATCATATTCTTCTTCAAATTGACTCCTTGCAAATTAGCTTCATCTACAACTATGGTATCTTCAATGTTTTCATCTTCAATAGTTGTTGAATTGGTTGCTCCACCATCGTTCATTGATTTTATTCTCATTATTCTTTCTCTTTGTCTTTGTTTCTCTTTTTCTTTATTTGCTTCAACTTCTTGAGGAGTCAATGTCTTTCTTCTCTTATTACGAAATTTATCTCCCATAATTATAAAATTCTCAAGCACAAATGAATGTAATAATGAAATGCTTCAAAATATTCAATCCAAATTGGAAGTTGAATACCTATTACGGAAAAGATTCTTCCTGTGTTCCTCAAAACAAATAGAAAACTACCACAATTCCACTTTAAAAATTGTTTTCTTCATGCTTCCTTTGAAAAATTTAATCCATATTGCAAATTTCACTTCAAAAATGGTGTAGATGACGCTCCCTTTGATAAAATCAACCAAAAATTAAATTGACCACCTGTAAATACAATAACTTATGAAAAATAATTGATTTTTAGTGCTCTCGGCCGTACATATGAAGTTGCAAAGTTGCAAACTTGACAGTAATTGTGCACAGTGTTTTTAAATAAAATAAACGGGATCCCGTCTATAAAACGGGATCCCGCTTATTATTAAACGGGATCCCAATTACAAAACGGGATCCTGTTTATTAATAAGCAGGATCCCGCTCTATAATCGGGATCCCGTTCACTAAAATTGAGTGTGGGAGCCGTTGTAAAGGCAATGGGATCCTATTACCTTTACAACGGTCGGAATGGGAACGGGATCCCGATTATAGCATGGGATCCTGTTTATGAATAAACGGGATCCCATTTTATAATCGGGATCTTGTTTTTTTAAATTTGAATTTTGTTTTGCATCATGGGTGGGTTTTTGCCAAGGTTTTTGGTTCGGGAAAAGCATTGGAAGTCTGAACCTAAGCCTTCAACCTAGTTTGACCTGCAAGTTGAAAGCCCTAACAATGTCAAAGAAAAATACAGACTTTGGACATATGGTTGACAACCTTTTTTTCAAAATTTTCTGACGAAATTAAAACCCATTTTAGATCAAACAATGCAGATTCTAAATATATAATTTTTTTTGCAATTGAATTATTTTTTCTATTTTTCAATTAATGTCTAATAAAATTGGTCCATAAACTTTAAATATCGAGAGTTTTTTACTATTTTAATAACTTTTGATCAACATAACATTTTGACAAACGGATTGCACGAGAGAAAACTTCAGACAATTCTTTTCAATTTGCAAAAAAAAATCAGAAATGATAAGTTTAGGTCATCTTATGCATGTCGTACATGACGATTTTTCAAAACGACAGATCTGCCTAATAAAAAATTAACAAAAAAAAAATATTCAATAAAACATTACAAAAAAATATCAAGAGCAAGCTTCAATGAGTCATAAAACTTTTCCCAAAAGGATTTAGAAAAATATGATAATTAAAGTCAAAATATGGATGTCGTACATGTGCATGGTATGGTAAAAAAAAATGACTTTTAAACAGTGGTTTTTAGAAATTCCTATTAAAACTCAATTTGTACAATCTGGGTATTGAAATAAATTACATATTTGGAAACTAGACTCTGAGCACTACATTTTATGATCAGTGAATTTTTTAAAGATTTCATCTCTAAGTGCCTCAAATTTTAAGGTCAAATGTGTCAAATACTGAAAATCAGGGAAAACACTTCCACTTTTTGGCCAAAAAGTGGACTCAACTTCTTGCACACACCCTACTTATTAGTTAGAAAGGTATTCTCATATTGATCCAATCAATAAATCTAGTTCAATATATGTATTAGAAAATGAATTACGACTTGACATTATAAGTATTTATTTCTATAGATCCAATTCCATTACCTTTATTGCTGAGTTTACGAAGCCAATTACCTGTGAATCATTAACTACCATGGAACAAAACACATTAGTATCAAGAATTCAAGCTAATTCTTTATCTTAAAATGTTATACTTTCATAAAATTGGAGTATAATTATCCACTCAAATACACTTTTTTTTTTTGCTAGAACTCTTCATTTTCACACAAAGCACTCTACTTCAATCATTATTCAACACCAAATCTCACAAAAATTTAAAGAAAAGGAAAAATTTTACACCTTCATAGATTCAGGAAAACATAATCTGTCATTCAACGACAACAAAATGGAAAATTCCACGCACACTTGACATATTCACACACATAACTAACATCATTGGAAACCACATCACACAACAACACAAGGGTCCATAGTGCATCCCTGATAGGAAGGATATCGGTGCATTGCGCACTACACCGAGGGTCCTATCCTTTCCCATCAGTTTCCTGCACCATTGACCCGACACCATCTAACGGAACAAACTCAAGTTCCCAACAATGATAGCAGAAAAGTGGAACTCAAGACTCAAGGGACTAAACGCAAGGTTACATAGTGAGCACACATAGTGCCCAGAGTATGAACCTAGGCTCTGAAACCATGATGTAACGCCCCGTCATGCGAACCCCAAAGGACAATAAACAATAATTACTGCACAATTTTTTTTTTTTAAGTAAAACTAACATGCATGAGATGCACAAAAAGTTATGACATGAAAATTCATTTAAACAAACCCAATATCATTTACGTCCCTTGGGGTAGATAAGGATACATTACGAAACTTAATTCCATACATCAATGATAAAGACTAAAAGCCAAATTTAATCCATGACAACGCATACATATAAAACCATCAATAGGAACCGTTCACTTAAATAAATACAACACTTTGAATAACATCTAATATGGAACCATACACACAAGGTTTACCAATGAAAAGATATTACATTACATCCTTTTCATTACTTTACACTGTTCAAGTCTTACAAAGATACAAACATGTTTCCCAATATGGGCGGGAACCACATGACAAGATATAATGATACAACTCTGGAGTCGCTGCAACAGCACCAATCCACACCTCTCGATCCTTGACTGGGGACCCAATAGGGTGCTTAGCACGTTCCACCCAACCACGTGGGTCCGAAGACCCACCCCCCGTGCTAAGGAGCTGACAAGAAAGAGACCTCAACCAAGAACATCCAAACAGGGAACCACAAGACTCAACATCATACAAAAGTATCATAAAATTCAAGGATTACAATGACATAATCAACAACATCCATGAGTCAACATAATAACTTAAAGTCATAAATCTCATCACATTAATCAAAGCAATAACCAGTAAACAAGTAACCAAAGGATGATCATGAAATATTTCCAAATCAAATTGAAATAATAAACATAATACAATTCCAGAGGCAATAAGGAAACAAGACAAATGGGTGACAAGTGGAGAGTGTCATCGCATAGCTCTCATGGGATCTCCTGGCTCTTCCTCCAACTTGAGGCGCCGACACCCATCTATGGATCTCCTGGCTCTTCCTCCTACATGAGGTGCCGACACCATAGGGTAACTCATGCAGACACGATTCCAGAGGCAACAAGGAAATACAAGGCACAAGGGTGTCTAGTGGAGAGTGTCATCGCATAGCTCTCATGGGATCTCCTGGCTCTTCCTCCTACTTGAGGCGCCGACACCCATCTATAGATCTCCTGGCCCTTCCTCCTACTTGAGGCACCGACACCATAGGGTAGCTCATGCAGAGCCAATAACCTCTCATGGGGACAAGGTTACGACTTTTCCAACCACGGCCTTCTCAGTCTATCATTAGTCTATGATAACCCTAATGCATAGACGAGGTATCCAATATTTATTATCTTGTGTGTTTTACTACCCATCCCCCTAAATTCTATTTTTAGGTTATCACTTGTTTAACTACTCTTACATGGGTTCTCCTGTGCACTTCCTCTTACCCGAGGCGCCGGACCCCATGAAGAGCCACTCTCCCTAGAGACCCAGCAAAGATCAAACCAAAATCCAAGGGTTGTACCAACAAAGAAACATGATATCTAATCTCAACATAAATACATGGGAGGCATTACCCATCTCGCCAAAATCACAATACAAAATTTTCAATAACATGGTACATCCCAAGCATAAGTTCAAAATCACCATTATGATCAAAATCTTAGCAAAGCCAAATCAATGAAGAATCAATACGAAACATGATTACCCTCACCTTTGGAAGTCAAAGAAGATCAACTACCCAAGAACTCACAAACGAGAGTAGGAAAAAACAATACGAGTTTCAGAGTAAAATTTCAACACCAGGTAAAATTCCCTTCAACATCAAGATTAACTCAAAAGAAGTCACACCAAGAGAAAGAGATCCATCAAAACCAAATCAACTCAAAGGATACCAGATTATAATGGAATAAAAAAATGAATTCAAACTATAATTCACAACCAAAAATAAAATAGTCAATTCCAAGAATGTTTAACTCATCATCACAAGATACCCAAACAACAATTTCCCAACAACTTATGATCTATCCAATAAACAACTTAACAATTTCAACAACCATGACAAAAAGGAGTAATTATTCGACAACCTTTTGAGTTACCTAACAAATTAAGTACAACAATTTTAACTATTATAACCACTAATATGTCATACATCAACACAACCCTATTACATCAATAACTTCTAAAATGTAATAACAAGAATTACATGTTTCTATATATATATAAATATTTCATGTACTTATTCCATAAGTTCATTGAGAATGACATTCTTAATCCTTTCAACTAACTAATAGATCTAAATAGCTTTACATCTTACCTCAATAATTTACATAATTAAACAATAAAGTATCACCTAAACCTTACTTCTATAGATGACTTTACTTTCGAACTTTTCTTACTTTATTGAAATACTTACACTTTGATGCAATAATAGATATAATGAATCAAATTCACATTCAAATAATTACTAGAAATTCCTTTACACATCCTAAGTCAAAATACATGACGAATATACATCTATATATATATATACATTGGTACGGAGAGTAATACATATAGAAATAATTCCATTATGTCATTAGGAAAATAGTGAAGCCGAGTTATAAAGTAGTCATTCCAAAATAAATACATATATATATATAGAATACCGAGATACATATATGTAAAGGAGTCTTATTTAACAAGGAAGCCTATTTTGTTTCGTAATTACTCAACATCACCAAAAGCGTATAACCTGATTACAGAAGCGAAAGCAATAAGGAATCACCCCTATGAATCAGATTGATGAGTAAAAAAAAGCAGCGAATGACTAAACAGACGAGACCTCCTACAGCCGATACAGTACATTAAGCGAAGGGGCATACAATACAAAGAATTTGACTTGGTGAATGAAGGCAGTCAAGTAATCTTAAATTCAAGACTTTTACTTACTATGTGAGAGAGACATACTAAGGGCAATTGCATTCGGTCCGCTAACATTTCCTTTGATTAGCTTTTAAGATTACTAAGAACCTCAGAGTAAATTTTGATTGTCATGCTGCAGCCATTCTCATCCTAAGTTTATTATAAGAGAAATAGTTCAAGGAGAAGTGTACCAAAATAGGTGCGATCTCCTTGTGAAGAACATTGATGACACTAGCAGAAACAAGCAAAGGCTACCCCATTTACATTGCTATGCAAATACAACTTTGAGAAAGGACACAATAGTATGAATAAAAAGGAAAGACTGTGATCTAATATATATATGCCGATACTAAAATGAAATCGGTAGAGTCATCAGTAATCATCGGCCTGAGCAGAAAATATTACTAACAGAAGAGTACAGGATGCACACGAAATGGATCAAGCAAGGAAGCTCTCAATCTCAATGAAGTAATGAAGCATGTTGCCTCTGAATTCATTTCCAAGATTGCCAGAAGATTAGACAAATTATTTAAACCTTTGAACTTCCTATTATGTTCAAGCGCTGCAGCTGAGACAGGTTGATAATAAAATCAGGGAGATTATTTAAACCTTTATAATTTCCTATTATGTTCAGCCGCCGCAGCTGAGACAGGTTGCAAATAGAATCAAATAGTTTATTTAAATCTATACACCCTACCATGTTCAAGTGTGCCACTGTGTCATGTTATCAATGAAACTAGAGAGATTATTTAATTTACTAGTTGCAGCTGTGATAAGTTACCAAAAGTTTCGTGGAGGCTATTTAATTCTGTACAATACCCCAACTCTAAATGTTGCAACTGTGATAGGTTACCAAGTATATTAGAAAGTGAATATTGGAATTTTGAAATATCGCCATCTTCTTGCATTATTGTCAAATCCCAAATGTTATCCCCAAGACTAAAGGGGAGAAGAAAGGTGAGGTGCAAATATGTGACTTAACAGTAGGAGAAATAATGTAAAACTTTTCTTTCAATTCAAGAGCAGGGTTGAATGTTTCGCTAGGCACCAGCGAGTATGGAAAATCATGAACAATACTGAGATTTGCATGACCAACAGTTACCAAATGGACATCCAAGAAACAACAACGATAGTTGCAAGTTTACTATGATGCTCTTAACAAAATTTATTCCCTACGAAGGATCAAGATAAATGTTCACGAAAGGATTCATTGATCAAATGAAAGGCACCTGAGACAGATTCTGACCAAGTGAAGAGACGACAATCATCATTTGTAAGGTATAAAGAGTAACACAAAAATTGAGTACAAAACATATCAACTGAAGCACAACTATGGCAACAATATTAATCATAACGCAAAGAAATTACATGCAAGGCACAGGAAAGAAACGTTTTCACAGCGACCATTAACGGGCAGTCTAACCTTACAGCAAATCAGCGAATTTAAAATGCAGCCCAAAGTGTTGAATTCCATAAAAATTACAACATATGAACCCGAGTACAAATCAAGACCAGTGGCTGTAAGAAAAAGTAAATATGCATGAAAAGAAATGAACACACATGAGTAAATATTTGTCTAGATTCAATAATCCAATACCGAGTTAGAATATTCAATCAGATTGATCTAATCAAAGCTCAGGACAGCATAAGGTTGGAGGTAGCTAATGCCAAAAATAACACAATGAGTATGCCTTTCAAGTGGTCAAGCAATCATGCAAAGTTAAGATGCAATGGGGTAAAAGCTTCCAATGAATCTCTCAGGAAAAGGAAGAAAAAACAGGGAAGCAACACCATCAAATTCGAGGGAGAAGGAACCGCGATCTCACATAAGTACTTGGCAGACTTCGAACCAAGAGTTTATTTTAAGAGTGAAGGAATCCCTTGTACCATAAGGGAAAACATAACCACTAAGAGCAACAATGAAACTCTGAAATTCAAAGTCTACAGACTAACAGACGAAGGGAAAAATACTTATTTACATTGTTTGAAAAACTAAAAACTATAGAATTACCACCAAACCAACCTAGAATCCTTCCTTCGTTGATGGAGACGGTGAGAAAATATGACTTCATTCGCAGCCTTCGACTCCCGTTCTTCCCCACAATAAACTTCAGATTCCATCCGCTTTCGAACACCCAAAAAGAACCAAAATTCCCCCAGATTCCACCCAAATAAATCAATAAAAACTCAAAAAAACCCAAAGATGAAGATTCCACAAATCTCCCATAAACCCTCAATTTCCTTTTTGACATCCTCGTCCAAGCTGTGCATGCGCTTGCATGCAATTCTTTCCATCTTTTCTCGCTTTAACATCAGTTCGAGATTTTATCATATTGATTTATTTAGAAAACATTATTTTACCATGATTGAATAGTTATCTACTCCCAAGATAAATTGTTAATTATTATTTAAACAATACTTTTTTATAAAACCAATTAATATAATTATCTAATACCTACACCATTCATTTTCTATTTCACATAATTTGATTTATTTTAATTATATAATAAAATCCATACACATAATATTTACAATATTGACTTAGTGATATATATATACTTTGTATTTCTTAATATTGATTCATTTATTTATTATTTTAATTCCCTGATTTATATAATCAATGTTAATTTAATTACCCTAGTAAACAATTTCATTAAAATATTATGTTTACCGCCTAAACCAAAACTCTCTAATCAACAATAACACAAACAGACACTTACACGAAACCCAAAAAGGTTGCAATGGAGGGGCACTACATCCTCCCCCCCTTGGCTTCAATTTACTCCCGGAAGTCGAGCTCAAATGAAAAAACAGTAACACAACAACTGACAACAATGTCAACAATCATACGACATCAATTGAGCAAAGAAATTGAACAACGTTCAAAGAAAATAATTGATACCAAAAATAGAGGTGGGGTTGGAACAAACCACAAGGATGGGGTGACGAACTAGGTTGAGGAAACTTCCTTGTCAGTTCCTATTTTGCACATCAATCCCATTGGGTGTTTATGATGCTCGCCCTGTCCAGACAATACATGTGGAATTGAGGCTAATCCCTACAATGCTGCACACAAATAAATGTTGTGCACAATATATATATCAAAAACATGTTGTGAGAGGAATTCTCAACGTAATAGGACACTCGCGAGTGAGTGATACCACACTGTCCCTCTCACCAGACTACATACAATCATCAATACAACACTAGTAACTTATAAATAACTTGTTACTTATTAGTTAGAAAGGTATTCTCATACTTATCCAATCAATAAATCTAGTTCAATATATGTATCAGAAAATGAATTACGACTTGACATTATAAGTATTTATTTCTATAAATCCAATTCCATTACCTTTATTGCTGAGTTTTCAAAGCCAATTACCTGTGAATCATTAACTACCATGGAAAAAAACACATTAGTATCAAGAATTCAATCTAATTCTTTATCTTAAAATGTTATACTTTCATAAAATTGGAGTATAATTATCCACTCAAATACACTTTTTTTTTTTTGCTAGAACTCTTCATTTTCACACAAAGCACTCTACTTCAATCATTATTCAACACCAAATCTCACAAAAATTTAAAGAAAAGGAAAAAATTTACACCTTCATAGATTCAAGAAAATATAATCTATCATTCAAGGACAACAAAATGGAAAATTCCACGCACACTTGACATATTCACACACATAACTAACATCACTGGAAACCACATCACACAACAACACAAGGGTCCATAGTGCATCCCTGATAGGAAAGATATCGGTACATTGCGCACTACACCGAGGGTCCTATCCTTTCCCATCAGTTTCCTGCACCGTTGACCTGACACCATCTAACGGAACAAACTCAGGTTCACAACAATTATAGCAGAAAAGTGGAACTCAAGACTCAAGGGACTAAATGCAAGGTTACATAGTGAGCACACATAGTGCCCAAAGTATGAACCTAGGCTCTGATACCATGATGCAACGCCCCGTCGTGCGAACCCCAAAGGACAATTAAACAATAATTACTGCACAATTTTTTTTTTTTAAAGTAAAACTAACATGCATGAGATGCACAAAAAGTTATGACATGAAAATTCATTTAAACAAACCCAATATCATTTACGTCCCTTGGGGTACACAAGGATACATTACAAAACTTAATTCTATACATCAATGATAAAGAATAAAAGCCAAATTTAATCCATGAAAATGCATACATATAAAACCATCAATAGGAACCATTCACTTAAATAAATACAACACTTTGAATAACATATGATATGGAACCATATCCACACAAGGTTTACCAATGACAAAATATTACATTACATCCTTTTCATTACTTTACACTATTCAAGTCTTACAAAGATACAAACATGTTTCCCAATATGGGCGGGAACCACATGACAAGATATAATGATACAACTCTGGAGTCGCTGCAACAGCACCAATCCGCACCTCTCGATCCTTGACTGGGGACCCAATGGGGTGCTTAGTACGTTCCACCCGACCACGTGGGTCCGAAGACCCACCCCCCATGCTAAGGAGTTGACAAGAAAGAGACCTCAACCAAGAACATCCAAACAAGGAACCACAAGACTCAACGTCATACAAAAGTATCATAAAATTCAAGGATTACAATGACATAATCAACATCCATGAGTCAACATAATAACTTAAAGTCATAAATATCATCACATTAATCAAAGCAATAACCAGTAAACAAGTAACCAAAGGATGATCATGAAATATTTCCAAATCAAACTGAAATAATAAACATAATACAATTCTAGAGGCAATAAGGAAACAAGACAAATGGGTGATAATTTGAGAGTGTCATCGCATAGCTCTCATGGGATCTCCTGGCTCTTCCTCCAACTTGAGGTGCCGGCACCCATCTATGGATCTCTTGGCTCTTCCTCCTACATGAGGCGCTGGCACCATAGGGTAACTCATGCGGACACGATTCCAGAGGCAACAAGGAAATACAAGGCACAAGGGTGTCTAGTGGAGAGTTTCATCGCATAGCTCTCATGGGATCTCCTGGCTCTTCCTCCTACTTGAGGCGCCGACACCCATCTATGGATCTCCTAGCCCTTCCTCCTACTTGAGGCGCCGACACCATAGGGTAGCTCATGCAGAGCCAATAACCTCTCATGGGGACAAGGTTACAACTTTGCCAACCACGACCTTCTTAGTCTATCATTAGTCTATGATAGCCCTAATGCATAGACGAGGCATCCAATATTTATTATCTTGTGTGTTTTACTACCCATCCCCCTAAATTCTATTTTTAGCTTATCACTTGTTTAACTACTCTTACGTGCGTTCTCCTGTGCACTTCCTCTTACCCGAGGCGCTGGCCCCCATGAAGAGCCACTCTCCCTAGAGACCCAACAAACCTCAAACCAAAATCCAAGGGTTGTACCAACAAAGAAACATGATATCTAATATCAACATAAATACATGGGAGGCATTACCCATCTCGCCAAAATCACAATACAAAATTTCCAATAACATGGTACATCCAAAGCATAAGTTCAAAATCACCATTATGATCAAAATCTTAGCAAAGCCAAATCAATGAAGAATCAATAGGAAACATGATTACCCTCACCTTTGGAAGTCAAAGAAGATAAACTACCTAAGAACTCACAAATGAGAGTAAGAAAAAACAATACGAGTTTCAGAGTAAAATTCCAACACCAGGTAAAATTCCCTTCAACATCAAGATTAACTCAAAAGAAGTCGCACCAAGAGAAAGAGATCCATCAAAACCAAATCAACTCAAAGGATACCACATTAAAATGGAATAAAAACAAGAATTCAAACTTTAATTCACAACCAAAAATAAAATAGTCAATTCCAAGAATGTTTAACTCATCATCACAAGATACCCAAACAACAATTTCCCAACAACTTATGATCTATCCAATAAACAACTTAACAATTTCAACAACCATGACAAAAAGGAGTAATTATTCGACAACCTTTTGAGTTACCTAACAAATTAAGTACAACAATTTTAACTATTATAACCACTAATATGTCATACATCAACACAACCCTATTACATCAATAACTTCTAAAATGTAATAACAAGAATTACATGTTTCTATATATATATAAATATTTCATGTACTTATTCCATAAGTTCATTGAGAATGACATTCTTAATCCTTTCAACTAACTAATAGATCTAAATAGCTTTACATCTTACCTCAATAATTTACATAATTAAACAATAAAGTATCACCTAAACCTTACTTCTATAGATGACTTTACTTTTGTACTTTTCTTACGTTATTGAAATACTTACACTTTGATGCAATAATAGATATAATGAGTCAAATTCACATTCAAATAATTACTATAAATTCCTTTACACATTCTAAGTCAAAATACATGACGAATATACATCTATATATATATATATATACATTGGTACGGAGAGTAATACATATAGAAATAATTCGATTATGTCATTAGCAAAACAATGAAGCAGAGTTATAAAGTAGTCATTCCAAAATAAATACATATATATATATATACATAGAATACCGAGATACATATATGTAAAGGAGTCTTATTTAACAAGGAAGCCTATTTTGTTTCATAATTACTCAACATCACCAAAAGTGTATAACCTGATTACAGAAGCAAAAGCAATAAGGAATCACCCCTATTAATCAGATTGATGAGTAAAAATAAATAAAGAATGACTGAACAGACGAGACCTCCTATAACTGATATAGCACATTAAGCGAAGGGGCATACAATACAAAGAATTTGACTTGGTGAATGAAGGCAGTCAAGTAATCTTAAATTCAAGACTTTTACTTACTATGTGAGAGAGACATACTAAGGGCAATTGCATTCAGTCCGCTAACATTTCCTTTGATTAGCTTTTAAGATTACTAAGAACCTCAGAGTAAATTCTGATTGTCATGTTGCAGCCATTCTCATCCTAAGTTTATTATAAGAGAAATAGTTCAAGGAGAAGTGTACCAAAATAGGTGTGATCTCCTTGTGAAGAACATTGATGACACTAGCAGAAACAGGCAAAGACTACCCCATTTACATTGCTATGCAAAGACAACTTTGAGAAAGGACACAATAGTATGAATAAAAAGGAAAGGCTGTGATCTAATATATATGCCGATACTAAAATGAAATCGGTAGAGCCATCAGTAATCATCGGCCTGAGCATAAAGTATTACTAATAGAAGAGTACAGGATGCACACGAAATGGATCAAGCAAGGAAGCTCTCAACCTCAATGAAGTAATGAAGCATGTTGCCTCTGAATTCATTTCCAAGATTGCCAGAAGATTAGACAAATTATTTAAACCTTTGAACTTCCTATTATGTTCAAGCGCCGCAGCTGAGATAGGTTGATAATAAAATCAGGGAGATTATTTAAACCTTTATAATTTCCTATTATGTTCAGCCGCCGCAGCTGAGACAGGTTGCAAATAGAATCAGAGAGTTTATTTAAATCTATACACCCTACCATGTTCAAGTGTGCCACTGTGTCAGGTTATCAATGAAACCAGAGAGATTTTTTAATTTACTAGTTGCAGCTGTGATAAGTTACCAAAAGTTTCAGGGAGGCTATTTAGTTTTTTACAATACCCCAACTCTAAACATTGCAACTGTGATAGGTTGCCAAGTATATTAGAAAGTGAATATTGGAATTTTGAAATATCGCCATCTTCTTGCATTATTATCAAATCCCAAATGTTATCCCCAAGACTGAAGGGGAGAAGAAAGGTGAGGTGCAAATACGTGACTTAAGAGTAGGAGAAATAATGTACAACTTTTCTTTCAATTCAAGAGCAGGGTTGAATGTTTCGCTAGGCACCAACGAGTATGGAAAATCAAGAACAATACTGAGATTTGCATGACCAACGGTTACCAAAAGGACATCCAACAAACAACAATGATAGCTGCAAGTTTACTATGATGCTCTTAATAGAATTTATTCCCTACGAAGGATCAAGATAAATGTTCACGAAAGGATTCATTGATCAAATGAAAGGCACCTGAGACAAATTCCGACCAAGTGAAGAGACAACAATCATCATTTGTAAGGTATAAAGAGTAACACAGAAATTGAGTACAAAACATATCAACTGAAGCATGACTATGGCAATAATATTAATCATAACGCAAAGAGTTTACATGCAAGGCGCAGGAAAGAAACGTTTTCACAGCGACTATTAACGGGCAGTCTAACCTTACAGCAAATCAGCAAATCTAAAATGCAGCCCATAGTGTTGAATGCCATAAAAATTACAACATACGAACCCGAGTACAAATCAAGACCAGTGGCTATAAGCAGAAGTAAATATGGATGAAAATAAATGAACACACATGAGTAAATATTTGTCTAGATTCAATAATCCAATACCGAGTTAGAATATTCAATCAGATCGATCTAATCAAAGCTCAGGACAGCATAAGGTTGGAGGTAGCTAATGCCAAAAATAACACATTGAGTATGCCTTTCAAGTGGTCAAGCAAGCATGCAAAGTTAAGATGCAATGGGGTAAAAGCTTCCAACGAATCTCTCGGGAAAAGGAAGAAAAAATAGGGAAGCAACACCATCAAATTCGAGGGAGAAGGAATCGCGATCTCACATAAGTAAGGCAGACTTCGAACCAAGAGTTTGTTTTAAGAGTGAAGGAATCCCTTGTACGATAAGGGAAAACATAACCACTAAGAGCAACAATGAAACTCTGAAATTCAAAGTCTACAGACTAACAGACGAAGGGAAAAATACTTATTTACATTGTTCAAAAAACTAAAAACTATAGAATTACCACCAAACCAACCTAGAATCCTTCCTTCGTTGATGGAGACAATGAGCGAATATGACTTCATTCGCAACCTTCGACTCCCGTTCTTCCCCCCAATAAACTTTAGATTCCATCCGCTTTCGAACACCCAAAAAAAATCAAAATTCCCCCAGTTTCCACCCAAATAAATCAATAAAAACTCCAAAAAACCCAAAGATGAAGATTCCACAAATCTCCCATAAACCCTCAATTTCCTTTTTGACATCCTCGTCCAAGTTGTGCATGCGTTTGCATGTGATTCTTTCCATCTTTTCTTGCTTTAACATCAGTTCGAGATTTTATCATATTGATTTCTTTAGAAAACATTATTTTACCATGATTGAATAGTTATCTACTCCCAAGATAAATTGTTAATTATGATTTAAACAATACTTTTTCATAAAACCAATTAATATAATTATCTAATACCTACACCATTCATTTTCTATTTCACATAATTTGATTTATTTTAATTATATAATAAAATCTGTACACATAATATTTACAATATTGACTTAGTGATATATATATACTTTGTATTTCTTAATATTGATTCATTTAGTTATTATTTTAATTCCCTAATTTATATAATTAATGTTAATTTAATTAGCCTAGTAAACAATTCCATTAAAATATTATGTTTACCGCCTAAACCAAAACTCTCTAATCAAGAATAACACAAATAGACACTTACACGAAACCCAGAAAAGTCGCAATGGAGGGGCACTACACTTACCATTCCACACACTTTAATACTTGGTTGGGCCCCAGCTTGAACAACAATCCAGTGACTAGTTGGAATGCCTTGCTTTCCCATGCTACCCTTTAGTGGTTTCTTGCTTGTAATCCATGTATATTATATGAGGTTTTATTAATACTTGAAAGAAAATAGCAATCAACATTAATTAGAAAGAGGCAGTGATAAATATTGATAGAGGGAATCCATTCATATTTGTGCTCATCAAAAACTTGTTGAGTTAACTTGGGATGAAAAAAATCTCACAAGTAGTTAAATTGTGTTACAATAATGTCTAATGAGATGATAGAAGATTTGGGTTTGAAAAGGATAACATACCCAAATCCTTATAAGTTATCTCAACTTCAAAATGGTCAACAAATATTGATAAATGAACAATGCTTAGTTGATTTTTAGATTGCTTGGTATAAGGACAAAATTATCTCTGAGAAAAATACATATCTATAAATTTATAAGTATAGATGTTTAGTCTATAAATAAATACACATTGATTAAGGGTGGACTACATTATGTCTTCTTTAAAAAGTTTTTGACATGTTAGAATATGGGCCATATTCTATTGAATAGCTCTAAAATTGAAACATAGTAGACTATCTTTATTTAAGTATTAATTTAAAGTTTTAAACCATGTTTCCAAAAAAATTATGTAGACTAGATAGCTACTCAAAACAAAAAGAATTTTCTATGCAGATTTTACTCATGAAGTAGATATTCTTATTGTTGCAACAGGTGTGCCAAATTTGGTTTGTGGTCATTAGCTAAAACCTAGTGTAGTACTAGTTGATCTTGGCTTAAATGCAGTAAAGGTATGGCAACTTCCAACTTTCTTTTTCAAAAAAAATTTGTAAGTAAAAGATGGTTAATATATAGCAAATTAAAACTATTGCTTCCACTTTTGCATGATCCTAGTGCTAAAGGAGAATACCAAAATTAGTCAGTCATGTTTCCTATGAAGAGGCTTCAAGAATAGCTTCAACAATTAATCATCTACCATGTGGTCTTGGTCCAATAACTATTGCAATGCTTTTTCCCACTACTCTACAATCATCAAAATGGGCATATGGGTTCAATTGATATTTTTGATGTTTGATTTAGGCCTTTTGCAATAGACTTCACATTATAAGTTTTATTAGGCTTATAAATGAGTTATCTAAATTACTGAATGGAATAAAAAGATCATTTTCTATCGTAAGGCATTTTTTGGAGACATTAGGAACCTATAAGAGGACTTGGAACTATATGCTTTCATTTTCATTTGTGCAGAAAACTGTAACATTTAAGCAAGTTGGTTATACATGACTCTACGTACAATGAAAGTTCTAAAGATCTTCGCTTTTTGAAAGAGGATATTTTATCATATATGCTAAATGGTTAAGGAAATATTTAAACTCATAAATATTTACATAATGCTGGCAACATGTAAATTGTGCTTTCTTCATGCCTAAAAGCACAACAGAGCATGAGAATTTTGAAGTGAGCAAAATTATTTTGTTATAAGAGTCATTTTCTAATGGAAGACAAAGTTGACTCTATCAAATGATCAAATTCCTAAATTTAGGTGACAATTTCTTTATCTTGACCAATTGTTCCTAAAACATTGTAAACTCAACAAATAAAACAAAACTATTCTATAACTTTCTGGCAGGAACTTCGCTGCTCTGCAGCTCTTGTTACTATTATCATGAGGATTTAAACACAAAAATAGTGGTTAGCAAAAAAAAAAATGTATTAGGATAATTTCCTAATTAAACTCATTTTATATTAAACCTTTATAAATTATTATTTGATAAAAAAAATTTAGCAATTCCAAACCTTTATATTACTATAATAAAAATAGGAAATAATTCACTAACCAATATAAAAATAGTATCTAACTCCCTTATCAAAAATAGGAATTTTTACTATATCTATTATAAAAACCTTAATATCTAAAATAATAACATTATTAACTAGAAAAATATCCACTATAAAATATCTAAGGAAAAATTATATATTTTTAATATCATTAATAAGTACTTATAATTGATGTATTATAGTATTTTAATCTAATTCCAAAAAAATATCTATTATAAAATTTAATATCTAAACTAGATTTAATATCTAAGGGAGTTTTTTTAGTTAAGGTTTAGTATTTTAAAACTACTTTAATTACTGTAAGTAAAAGATAGATTTTCCCTTAATAACTATTAAGGAAAAGGTATAATTCTACTTTACATATTAGTTAAAACCTAATTCCCTTCATTATGTATAATAACTTTAAACATAAAGTAGTATTAAATACTACTTAATATCTAAGGTTTTAACTAATTCCCTTAATAATGTTTTAGTAGAATTTGTTTTGGTAAAATATATATTATTACCCTACAATATCTATAGGGAAAATAGTAAAATAAAGGTTATTATAAGGAAAATATTTTCTATTTTTAGTTAGATATTATTTTTATATTAGTTCACTAACCAATATAAAAATAATATCTAACTCCTATTATTTGCCTATAAAATAGTAATTCCCTATTATTAACTAAACCTTCATAGTAATATTAAGGGAATTTAATATTAGTTAACTATTGATAAAATAAGGGAAAGTTAATAAGAGAATTATTAAACTAATAAAAATTTCCTTTTATTATTGTTTTAGTTGATTTAAACCAATAATAGTATTATAGTTATAAAAATTAATAGGTTTTAAATAGGGTAAACTTTAAATATTATTGAACATTAATTAAAATACTATTTTTATTATTTATCATTTTATTTGAAATATTACTTTGTATTGTTTTGGTTAGTTTTTCACCTCCAAAAGATCCACTTGAAATTTAAAATTTGATAATGGTTTCAAGCTAACTCCCTTTCCACTAACCACTATTATTATGCATTTTACCTTTTTTTTTACCTTAAATATTTATAGAAGAATGTTTTATTTCCTTATAAACATAACAAAACAATATCAAATAAAAATGACAAGGATTTAAATTTTAGTGTTTCAAATTTGCATGTGAAATACATGTTCAAAAATATTATTATCTATATTTTTTAGGGTTCTAGATATTACACTAAATGGTTTTTTAGTTTAAAATGTAAAAAATAAAAATATATGCCTAAAAGGTAGATTTAAATGTTTGTCCATAATCAACTCGGAGTAAATTAACTAGTGTAATATCTAGTTTTTAGATTTTAATACACTAACTATTGGTAACAAAATTTCTATCTACTGGGCAAAAATGTGTGCTAAGGAATTATTAAATTTATGCAATTTTCTATAGATCTACTTAATATCTAAATATTACAATTTTAATAAGTTTAAAAATATTATTTTTGGAATTAATGTTTTAGTTTTTAGATTTTATTAAAAACTAGATATTTATGTTTAAAATCTATTAAAAATATTTATTTGCAATCTATGAAATTAATGCCCATTGAGATATATTTTTAACATAATTATTTTATTTTATTAAAATTAAATAAGAGGTTGATTACAGTATAAATTTATTCTTCCAAATTGATTATGAACAACCATTTAAATCTACCTGATGGTTGGGATAAATTTGGCACGTCCCACCAATTTTCTACCAACGGACTTGGACGGATAGCAGACTGGTCGGTACAGGCTAATAGCAAAACAATTAGCAACAGGTCTGTCAAGCATGGCAGGGTATGGATGCCCATCAACCCATCGGTGCAAATTGTGGCCTCCATAGCCAGTGCCTTCTGGCACTTTGGCAGCAAGAGTTTTTTACTTTGCCGCCAATGAAGATTTCTGAATATCTTACTTCAGTACTTACTAGAGTTGATAGAGGTGGTAAAATGATGTCGCTGGAGAAAGAGGATGGCAACAGTAAATTAATTTTGACGACTTTAAAAATCTCTGACATTCCAAAAGTTCGTGCCAAATTTTTATAACGTGAGACAAATTTCCAATCACCAATCACCCATCAGTCAATTCAAAGCTTTTTGGTTTCTCTGTGCAAAAGTGCTTTAAGTTCCCATCACCTACGAGATGACCCATTCTCCACTTACTTTTCCTTTTAACGGTCTCAATAGGTGAATAGAACATGAATGTCTTTAGATGGAGATCATATCGTACCTGCTACTTACAGTTGTTCCCCTGAAAATCAGTGGCTTAGACTTAAAGTCTCACACCTCATGTGAACGGGAAACCTGTATAGAAGCTTAAAACATTGGAATATGGTAAAAGGACATTTAAAGTTATTTTTCACATATTTTGTTGTTGTTGAGAATTGTGTCTCAACCTTACAAGCTTTTTCCAGAAAATTCTAGAATTTGTTTGTGGTAGTTCTCCACATGTTTATGTGTTGGAAAAAGGTGTATGAGTTGTTAAAAAATGTGCCTTGTCCCTAGTAGAATATAGGAGGGCTATTTTTAGAGTATAAACAACTCATTGTATAATTTTTATGGGGATCTAAACTAGAGGACAAAATTATAGACGAAAATGCTATTTTAACTTGGTTGTTTTTCCACCTTGGAGTTACAAATGACAAGTGGGTAACATGTGGCATGGTTGTTTAGCCCATGGTTTTGGCCCATGGTTTTGTAAAACCACAAATGGTTTCCAGGTTGTAAATCACTATAAAAGGAGGGCTTGGGGAGGTGTTTGAATCATCGAGTTCAGTTTGCAAGACTGGGTGCTAGAAGGAGTCTCTCCAAGTCTGAGTTCGAGTTGTGGTGATGCGCTCCTGTAAGAACCTGCATTGCAAGTGTATTGTAATCTTCTTGATTTGATAATACATTGTGCGGGTTTTGGAGGGTGGGGTTTTTCTCTCGGAAGGGTTTCCCCACAGTAATTATTGTGTTATGTGTTTATTGTGATATTTCATTTATGCATGTTTATTTGTCCATTGAAATCTCTGTAATAGTTAGTTGAATTTGCATAATCGTCCTCTCAAGATTAGCGTAGGAAGCAATTCCACGCACCTTTGCTTCCTTACAAGTGGTATCAGAGCTTGGCCAGTTTTGGTTCTATTTGTTGGGTACAGGGTTTTTTGAGCTAATCAAGGTTTGAGTGGGAGCTTGTGCAGAGGTTTTCATTTCTGTATTGCAGGATTGCAAAAATGACAAGCATATCGGGGAGGATTGATGTAGAAAAGTTTTTTGGCACAAACTTTGAGATGTGGAAGCTTAAGATGGAAGATCTGTTAATTGATCAAGATCTATGGGATGCAGTGGATGAGAATACGCTGAGGCCCGCAGATCCAACTTTAGCTGCACAATATGATGTGACTGATAGAAAAGCTAAAGGTATCATCAGATTGTGTCTTGCAGATTCAATTCTGATTAATGTCCATGAAGAATCTACTGCAAAGAAGCTTTGGAAGAAGCTAAGTGAGATCTACCAAGCAAAATCACTTGTGAATAAGATTTTCTTGAGGAAGAAGTTGTATTCCTTGAGAATGAAAGAAGGTGGACAAATTTTTGAGCATCTTGAAACATTCAATATGTTGGTGACTCAGTTGACCTCAGTTGGGGTTAAGGTGGATGAAGAAGAAAGGTGCCAAACTTTGTTGTGTTCATTGCCAAACTCATGGGACAGCCTTGTCATGGCCATAGGGAGCACTTCAGTTGTCTTGAAGATGGAGGACATTGTTGGTTCTCTACTTTCTGAGGAGATGAGAAGGAAGGTCTCTCTGAATGCCAAAGAGGCTTTGAGTGTTTGAGGAAGACCAAAAGAAAGAGGCAAGAACGAAAAGCAACATGGCCTCTCTAAGTCCAAGAATAAGGGGAGATCAAAATCTCCTGGTAAGTCCAAGGCAATCTGCTGGAATTGTGGCAAACCTGGACACTTTTGAAAGGACTGCAAAGAGGAGAAGAAGAAGAAGAAGAAGAAGAAGAAGAAGAAGAAGAAGAAGAAGAAGCAAGATTCTGATTTTGAGTCCGAGAAGGAAGATGGAGATGCTTTCATCGTAGCCTTGACCACTCATGCAGGTGACAATGCATGGTTGATAGACTCAGGTGCATCTTTCCACATGACTCCTAATAGAAACTGGTTTAGTAAGTATGAAAATTTTGATGGTGGTAAGGTGTATTTGGGTGATAACTCTGTTCTTGATATTGTTGGTCGTGGAACTATTCATGTGAAATTTTCTGATGGTAGAATTAGAAGATTTGATGGTGTCTTGCATATCCCGGGACTAGCAAGAAATTTGTTATATGTTAGCAAACTAATACATGTGGGTGTGCTTGTACAGTTTTCTGAAGCAGGTGTGAAAATGGTAAGAGGTGCTATGGTAATAGCAAGAGGAAGCAGATTGGGTACATTGTACCAGCTTGATGCATGCACGGTTGAGTGCAATAGTACTTCTGATAAGATTGTGAAAATGACTACTTTGTTGGAGAAGGAGAGGGTTTCTCTTTCAATAGATGGTCGTGGTTTTTGGGTACCCAAGGGTGCTCTATCTACCGAATCAAAGTTACTTGCAGAGAAGACCATGTTATGGCACCAAAGACTCGGCCACATAGGTGAGAAGGGTCTACAGACCTTGAAAAATAAAAACCTTGTTGATGGGTTGAATGACTGCAATCTTGAGTTCAATTTTTGTGAGCATTGTATCTATGGTAAACAAAATCGTATTCAGTTTTACTTGAGTTCTCATAAGTCTTCATGTATTTTGGATCTTATCCATTCAGATGTATTTGGTCTAGTTGATGTTTCTTCTATTGGTAGATCAGTTTATTATGTTTCTTTCATTGATGATTTCAGTAGAAGAACATGGGTTTATTTTCTTAGGAGTAAAGCTAAAGTTTTCAGTCGTTTCAAAGAGTTTAAAGCAATGGTTGAGTTGCAGACTGGAAAGAAGACAAAGTGTTTGAGAACTGATAATGGTGGTGAATATTGCTCTAATGATTTTGACACATTTTGTAAAGATTGTGGTATTAAAAGAGAGAAGACGACTCTATATTCTCCACAGCAGAATGGAGTTGCAAAAAGAATGAATAGGACCTTGATGGAGAAGGCTAGGAGTATGCTGAGTGGAGCTGGACTGGAACAAAAGTTCTAGGCTGAAGTTGTTGCCACTGCCTGCTACCTGATAAACAGGTCTCCTACATCAGCTCTTGTTGATAAGACGCCAATGGAAGTGTGGTCAGGCCACAAGCCTTCACTTAGACATCTGAGAGTGTTTGGTTGTGAGGCATATGCTCATGTGCCAAAGGAGAAGCAGACAAAATTGGACAACAAAGCTGTCAAATGTATCTTCATTGGATATAGTTATGGTGTGAAAGGATACAAGCTTTGGGACCCTGTTGCACAAAAGGTATTTTATTCTAGAAGTGTTATTTTTAGAGAAACTAAGCCTACTTCTGTTATAATGCAGCCAGAACAGATGGAAGAAAAGAAAGATGTGATTCAACTTCCTGCTACACCTGAGAAAGTTGAATCGAGGCCCTTAGAAAGACAAGATGTTGAGGAGAGCTCTACGAGTTTTGAATCATCAGAGGAAGAGGGAGAACCTGAACCTGAACCAGATCTTGTTTGAAGGTCTAGTAGACAGAGGAAAGCACCAGAAAGGTATGGATATTCTCTTGATGATTGGAGGTGTATATTTGCTTTGAATGCTAATATAGATGAACCAAGATCTATAGAAGAGGCTCTTGGTATGAATGATTCAAAGTCTTGGAAAATAGCCATGGAAGAAGAGATGGCAGCTCCTAAGAAGAATGACACATGGGACCTTGTGCCATTGCTTGAAGGACGGAAGCCTGTTGGTTGTAAATGGGTGTTCAAAAGGAAGATGGGTTCAAATGGAAGCATTGAGAAGTATAAAGCACGTTCAGTTGCAAAAGGTTACTCCCAGGTTGCAGGAGTTGATTATGGTGAAATCTTTTCTCTTGTAGCAAAAATGACATCCATTCGATTTTTACTTTCTATTGCAGCTGCTTATGATCTAGAGGTTGAGCAGATGGATGTGAAAACAACTTTCCTTCATGGAGATTTGGAGGAAGAAATTTATACGACACAGCCAGAGCACTTTGTGATGAAAGGTAAAAGTCATTTGGTTTGTAAGTTGAAGAAATCCTTGTATGGTTTAAAACAAAGTCCTAGGATGTGGTACCAGAAGTTTGATACATATGTTTTGAGTTTGGGATTTGTGCGATCTAAATCTTATCACTGTATATATTACAAGTCTGATGATGATTATTTCCTAGTTATTGCCTTGTATGTCAATGACATGTTGTTTATTGGAAAAGGAAAAGGTTTGATTGCAGAATTAAAATCCCAGCTCTTAGCAAAGTTTGAAATGAAAGATCTTGGTATAGCAAGGCATATTCTGGGAATGGAGATTATAAGAGATAGGAAAAATAGAAAGCTTTGGCTAGGCTAGAGTAAGTATGTTGGTACTATTCTGAGAAGATTCAATATGCAGGATTCCAGACCATTGAGTGTTCCTGTTACTATGGGAACAAAGCTTTCTAGCTCACAGTGTCATACATCCCCATTGGAGATGGAAGAGATGAGTCGAGTACCATATCAGAGTGTTGTTGGAAGTTTGATGTATGCTATGGTCTGTACAGGACCAGACATTGCCCAAGCAGTGGGAGTACTTTCCCGTTACATGTCTAATCTAGGAAGAGCACATTGGGATGCAGTAAAAAGAGTTTTCAGATACTTGTGGGGTACCTCAGAGTACTCTATTTGTTTCCATGGAACAGGAAACAAGCATTCCTTGGATATTCAAGGCTACGTGGATTCAGACTAGGCCGGTGATGTTGATAGAAGAAGATCCACCAGAGCATATGTGTTTACATTATTCGATGGTGTAATCAGTTGGATGAGCAAGCGACAAGCTGTGGTTGCTTTGTCCACTACAGAGACAGAGTATAGGGTAGCTACTCATGCCTGCAAGGAAGCCATCTGGCTAAAGAGATTGTGTTCAGATATAGAGTTCAAATAGGGTGCAGTGATAATTTATAGTGACAGTCAGAGTGCAATCCTCCTAGCGAAGAACCCAACATTTCATGCCAGGACCAAGCACATTGATGTACAATATCATTTTGTGAGAGATATGGTCGAGGACGACAGGGTGAAGCTGGAGAAGGTGGAGACTTTGGTGAATGTTGCTGATGCATTAACTAAGCCCGTGAGCATAGAGAAATTCAGATGGTGTTCAGAGTCTATGGGGCTCTCGGCCCCTAGCAATTAAGTCCATGACACTTTGGATCCCCTGACTCTTGCAAGGTGTTTGACAAGTGGGAGAATGTTGAGAATTGTGTCTCAACCTTGCAAGCTTTTTCCAGAAAATTCTAGAATTTGTTTGTGGTAATTCTCCACATGTTTATGTGTTGGAAAAAGGTGTATGAGTTGTTAAAAAATGTGCCTTGTCCCTAGTAGAATATAGGAGGGCTATTTTTAGAGTATAAACAACTCATTGTATAAATTTTATGGGGGTCTAAACTAGAGGACAAAATTATGGACGAAAATGCTATTTTAACTTGGTTGTTTTTCCACCTTGGAGTTACAAATGACAAGTGGGTAACATGTGGCATGGTTGTTTAGCCCATGGTTTTGGCCCATGGTTTTGTAAAACCACAAATGGTTTCCAGGTTGTAAATCACTATAAAAGGAGGGCTTGGGGAGGTGTTTGAATCATCGAGTTCAGTTTGCAAGACTGGGTGCTAGAAGGAGTCTCTCCGAGTCCGAGTTCGAGTTGTGGTGATGTGCTCCTGTAAGAACTTGCATTGCAAGTGTATTGTAATCTTCTTGATTTGATAATACATTGTGCGGGTTTTGGAGGGTGGGGTTTTTCTCCCATAAGGGTTTCCCCATAGTAATTACTGTGTTATGTGTTTATTGTGATATTTCATTTATGCATGTTTATTTGTCCATTGAAATCTCTGTAATAGTTAGTTGAATTTGCATAATCGTCCTCTCAAGATTAGTGTAGGAAGCGATTCCGGCAACCTTTGCTTGCTTACATTTCTTCGTTATAGTGTCTTATTAGTACTATTATTTAGAAAAATGTTCTATGTAATGTGATTACTAATAATTCATAAAACATGGAAATTTAAGTCTGATGATCGATTTGGGGTTATTTCTATGTTCTATGCTATTAATTTTGGTCAATTTTATATGATACACAAATATATTCGAAAGGATAAAGTGATGATTTGATTTGAGATAGTGAATGTATAGAATTAAGTGTAAATGAGAGTAAAATATATGAATAGGGTTATGAGTCAAATCTAACATAAGAGTATACCTCTTGCTAACATGTTATATCATTAAGACACATCAAATCAAGCACAAACTAAATGAAAAATAGTTGGATTGTGCTAATTTCACTATTATAACTATATGATCAACAAAAAGTAAACGATATATAATTTAAATATTAAGAGAACCAAATTTTATGAACATTTACATATTGTGATAGAAAAGGTAGTAATGCTAAGAGTGAAATTATGACAAAAGAACATCGACATGTTAAGAATTAGAATATATATGTGAAGAACATAAAATATTAAGTTGTCCTTTCTTTTCCCAAAATAATATACCAGAGTTTGTTCATTTATAGAATCTAAAAATCTAAACAAGTGTTTGAGAATACTTGTACAAAGGTTTTAGTAGGCTTGGGTTCTTTTCTAGCTTGTTATGGTGTTCTGTGTAACTTCATATTTTATTGTGGTGTTGTTATTTCATTTTCCTTTATAATTCACCCTTTGAGGACTAATTTTCTTCTCCCCTTTATATATTTGTATTGTTCAATATAGAAAATATATTTTGTTTCAAAGATGTTTATTTATAAAACATGACACATTAATAATTAAAAGGTGAGATATCTTCCATAATGAAGAAAAAGAAAAATAATTTTATAATGATGAAATTTGCATACACATGTCATTCACATTCACTTTTGTCTCTATTGTGAAATGAGTTCTTTGATACTTAGACATATTGATAAATTTGACTTAATTTTGTGCAAAGTTTGGTCACTTATGTTATCCACCTACCTCATCACACATCATTTTATAAACTTACAACTTGTTCCCTTTCACACATTCACACACCTTATACATTCGTCCTAACAACTTATTATCTCTCCTATGTACACACTTCTTCCCATGTACATGTCATTTATTGATATCTAGCCACTTTTCTATCCCAAGACTAGTTCATAATCACAAGGCCATCCTCATAGCTCCAAACTCATAGTACCATTATTAAAAAAAAATCAAATGCCACCAACTTCCCACCTTTACCATTCCTATCTAAAATTTGTCTTAATGCAAACTTATGTGATGTGTTTTTGTTTCCTTGTATTTAAAGGCATTTATTACACTTGTTTTAGTAATATAGAAATCAATCAAATAATAGATATATATCATTCACATGTACATACTTCAATCAGTGCTCTAAAAGCAATCTAATGTTGTATAATCACTCTAGAAGAATTTGCGTGATAGAAGATTGTTATTTTTTTATATTTTTAAAAATTTACAAATTGTTCTAAGTGAAATCTCATTGTGACTCAATGGCCATCCTTAACATTATTTTTTACCATTAGGTCATGTAACTATTTAAATTAAAGCTTGGAAAAGTCAAATGTTATCAAGCATACTAAAGAATTGAGATCAACAAAATACAATGACAAGTTCATAATTATGGATTATTTCAAAAAACCTTGATTCATCTTGGAAAGAGTTTCCATAATTTTTTTCTTCTAAGATAATCGACAACACAATACTCATTATTCCTAACCTTGAAACTTACTAGATCTAAATCTTCATCAATTTTTGTGCATTCATCACTAATTGAACTAAATATACTTATTTTATATTTAGTTTCACACATAATTTAATTAATAAACTTAATGTTCAAATAAATTAAATTACATATATAATTAATTTAAATTAATACAACTTATATAAATATATCAAGAGGTCTAATACAATGGTAATGAGGGATGAAATATAATATTATGAGTGCAATAACAAAAAATATTAAAAATTTAGGAAAAGGTGTTGTACATCTTGTATAAAAATGAAATATTTGAATTATGTAAAATAAATATTTATTTATGATGCATTTAGATGATGTGTTTAGCCACATTAAATATTTATTTTGATTATATGTAATATTCATAAAATAATTAAATATTATTTTAAAAAAATATTTAATGATATGAAGACATAATGTTTAAAATTTAAATAAAAATTCAATAATTTTATGTACTCATAATTTTAAGACACGTGATTTTATCTTACCATGTGAGAAACAAATTTCCAGCTGGAAGCTAGCGCAACATATAGGCATAACTTATCCGCTAGATAAAACTCTCAACTGATTGTTTTAGCAGAGTCCATGTCAATCAATTAAAGATTTATGTTTATACGTGCAAAGTGCTTTCAATTTCCATCGCCTACGATCTGACCCACTCTCCACATGCCTTTTAAAAGTCTCAATCGGTGAATAGAACAAGAATATCCTATCGTACCTGCTAATTACAGCTGTTTCACTAAAGATCAGTGCCTTAAACTTAAATTCGTAGAACATCATGTGAACAGAAGGCTTGTACCTGCTAATTCTATGGAGTGTCTACGGGAAAATCTTTAAATCGAAGTCTTAAGTTTACACAGCAAGTATTCAAGACGATTCATTTAATCTGGACGGTTAACATCCAATCACAGCAACTGTCATTTTCACCGACATCTTCTCTCATATATTCATGCGGCTTTATCTGTACTCAAGGTCCGCTCACTGTTTGAGGCTTGTCATGTATTTAATATGGCATCCCGTACGCATTAAAATTTCAGCAAACTATGCGTTGGATTATTCTTAATTTTTTTTAATCGATTCTTACTTTTAGAAAATCATACTACAAATTTGTTGTTTATTTAATTTTAATATTATTTGATAATTTTATAATTAATTTCAATTTATAGTTTTAAGTATAATTAATATTTTGAGTTAGAATAATTGAAGTAAATTTTTATCTCTAAATAATTGTATTTGTCTCTTACAAGTTATAATAAATTATAAAATTTGTGAACCATTAATTTTTTTAAAATCACATAATGATTAATTATGTTATTAAATCAAATAATTAAAAATGATATTTAAAAATAATAATAGAACATTTTAATATAGAGTTTGAAAGTATAATTTTAAAGATAAATAAGATGTAATCATAGATTTAACATCTATTATATATTTTTATTTTTATATTAAAATTTAATTTTAAAATTAGATATTTAAAAAGGATTTAACATCTATTGTATATTTTAATTTTATACTAAAATTTTATTTTTAAAATTAGTAATTTAAAAAGTAAAAATGATAATAAATCAAAGATCCTTAAAATCTTAAAAAAATACTAGCAATGTCTTATAGTAAATTTGGTAAATGTCACATTATGATATTGCTATCAGATTCAACCGTGTAGTTTCAAGTCAAACTCATTGATCCATGTTTCATGAGTAGTGGTTCAACAAGAACCTATCTCTCATGATATTGAATGGTCCACTTAGCACTCATTGCATCTAGGTGATGCTCACAGAGGTGAAGCACTGGTCCGTCCCGGGAGGTCACCCATCCCAGTATTGCTCCAGCTCAAGCAGCTTAACGGGGAGTTTTCTCCAAGGTTAAGCCCGGCAGTTGTTACCATTGCAAAACCTTCCAAGTGTTGTGCCTTATGAACCATTCATAATAGAGCCCCTTTGCTCATCATGAACCATTCACAATTTGACTCGGTGGAAAAATACCTCCTACTTATCAATTGATGAGCTAAAGGGGCTCTATTATGAATGGTTCATAAGGCACAACACTTGTTGAAGGTTTTGCAAATGGGGTAACAACTCAAGCGGGCTTAACCTTGGAGAAAACTCCTGGTTAAGCGCGCTTGAGCTGGAGCAGTACTGGGATGGGTGACCTCCGGGACGGACCAGTGCTTCACCTCTGTGAGCATCACCTAGATGCAATGAGTGCTAAGTGGACCATTCGATATCATGAGAGATAGGTTCTTGTTGAACCACTACTCATGAAACATGGGTCAATGAGTTTGACTCGAAACTACACGGTTGAATCCTGATAGCAATATCATAATTTGACTCGCTGTGGAAAAATACCTCCTACTTATCAAATGTCACATTAATTATATAAAAAAAAATTAATACTAAAATGGAATTAATTATAATTATATAACATATACTATATTTATATTATCATACTTTTATATTATGCACATATATTAGATATTAATATATATAAAATACGCCGAGAGTTATCATCACAATATCTTGAAAACTTCTTTTTTAAAGAAAAGGGGTAAAAATTTATTAAATCAGCCAGCAAAGTACAACGAGCATGGGGCGCAGGCCCGAAAAAGAGAACAAAACCCGAAAACCAACAAAAAGAAGCCCCTGAAAGGGGCACAACTAATCATCCATGTCTTCCTTGATCAGACTCTCAAGATCATGCACACAATCTAGAGGCAGATGAGCCCAATCTCCTACCTTCCATCCCTCCAAGCAATCAAAAGCCCACTTAGGCAGGCAATCAGCAGTCTTATTCCACTCATGGGGAACATGACAAAAAGAGAATGCATCCAAAGAAGCACTCAGACTAAGAATCTGTCTACCCACCACCGCCAACTATCAATCCACATCCTTCATTTGTTGCATATTCAACATATCCACCACAACCTGGGAATCAAACTCGCAAATAATCATGCCCGAGATTTCCCCTAGAAGGCCCATTAGTATTGATCTTAAGAGTCCCCAGAAGTGAAAGGGGGGGAACCACTTGCCCTCCCTACAAACCTTCCTTTTAGCTTTCCTGCTTCTAACCTGTTGTTTCTTACAAAGAGCATCACTAAAGCCCGCACAAAAAATGTTCAAATTTTGAACCACTTGCACATCTTTAGGATTGATATCCTCAAAGATATCACACTTCACAGCTAGGGTCTCTTGAAGCATATTTATTACTTGAAGCTACACCTATTGAACCATCTTCTACCTATCCTAAAATATCATGTGGTTCCTTTCCAACCACACCTGCCAGATAATAAAGCTTGGACCAATATCCCAAGCCACATCAAGAAAGGGAGTCTTAGAAGGAGGTCTGCCAAGACTATTCCAGAACTCAACTAAAGAGCTAGCATGAACACAAGCATGTTTACAAGCTCCCCACCACCAATGCCAAATAACTTTGGTGAAAGAGCATTGGAAAAAGAGGTGTGAGCTATTTTCTTCACTTTTATTACATAAAACACAGATAGATGGCCCATGAAAGGTGTGAGCTATTTTCTTCACTTTTATTACATAAAACACAGATAGATGGCCCATGAAAGCCCCTCTCCTAAAGATTCTCCCAGGTAAGACATTTATTTTGCACCACAAGCCACAAGAAAAAATTACATTTGGGCCAAGATGACTTATTCCAAACATGCTTCCACCAAGAAATGTCCATCTTATCAAAAGTTTGTCTTTCCAGCTCTTGATAACCAAAGGTTACAGAAAAATTTCCTTTCGGATTAGGTCCCAAACCAAGAATATCATCTCCTCTTAGACAGTTACACACTCTACCAGCTAGTATCCTAGCAAGGGCTTCCCTCTCTTCCTCAGAATCCCCTGGAGGCCATTCACTAGGTTCTTTCCATCTAAGAACCTCACCACAACCCACCCTTAAAGTCACCTTAAAATCCTCAACTTTACTCCAGCCTGCTGCAAGAAAGCTGTCACAAAGAGATTGAAGGTGAGGGTATTGAGACAAGATAGGAGGGAACCCATCCCAAGAATCCTCCAAGAACAAAGCTTCAGAGCCCCTATTACAAATCCAAAAAAGTCCCTTTTTAACAAATTGTGCTCCTCTCTTCAAAGTATCCCAAATCATGAATCCCTTTCCTGATAAATTGTATCTTGGTACATCTTTCCCTTCCACTCCACCAAGATACTTAACATTAAGGATTTTGGCCCATCCTTGATCCTAGCTTATGCACCATCTCCAAAAGAGCTTAGCAGCTAGAACACTACCATTCAAGCTCTTTTTCTGCAAACCAAGGCCACCATCAGGTGCTTTGATTTGCACACACAATCCCATTTGACTAGACTCAACTTAGAAGAGAGCAAGTTACTAGTCCATCAAAACTGCTTGGAAAGAGCATCAAAATCCTTAATGAAGCAAGCCAAGGCAGTCTACACAAAACACTTGTAGATAGGAAGTGCCTAGACCACAAACTTCAAAAGAGTCATTCTGCCAGTAGTTGAAAGCCACCTATGGGTCCAATGGCTCACCTTACTCCACAACTTATCTAAATTTTCCTACCACAGACCCCCTGACAGTCTATGGACTAAAAGATGAATTCTCAAGTATACAAAAGGAAGAGTTCCAATTTGAAACCTCAAGATATGGGCAATCCGAGCTTGAATAAGAGTAGGGGTATTAAAGAAAAAAATATGGGACTTTTCTTCATTAATATATTGTCTTGATTCTTTCACATAAATATCCAAAGCTCTTTGAAAACTAACTGCCTCCTGAATTCTAGCTACACCCATCAAAGTAGTGTCATCTACAAATTGGAGGTGGGAAGGAGGAATGCCATGCCCCCACTTCCAACCTTGAATCAAACCCTGACTAACTTGAGAATTGAGAAATCTCCCCAAGCCTTCAGCCATCAAAATGAAAAGGTAAGGGGAGAGAGGATCCCCTTGCCTAAGGCCTCTATTCACACTAAATAAGTTTGTAGGCTCACCATTAATCAAGATGAAAAAAGAAGGTGAGATAATACAACTCATTACCTAGCTAATCCAGTCACTCCCAAAACCAAAGGCCTTGAGAACTTTTTGCAAGAAATTCCATCTGACCCTATCATAAGCCTTGGCCATATCTAGCTTTATGAACATAGCTTTCTCCTTAGAGGCAACCATAGAATGCACAACTTCAATAGCTATGATAATCCCATCCAAAATTTGTCTTCTGGTAACAAATCCCCCTTGCTCCTCAGAGATTAATTTATTGAGCCATGGCTTTAACTGTTCAACAATCAATTTTGTCATTATTTTGTACGCCACATTGCACAAAGCAATAGGTCTAAAGGAGTTAAGAGAGTTAGCTCCTTCCTTTTTTGGAATGAGGGAAAGGAAGGTTGCATTCAAAGCTTTAAGCATCTGCTTATTTCTAAAAGACTCCTGCACCACTTCAAAGAGATCCATCTTGATTATGTCCCAGAAAGCTTGAAAGAATTATATAGGAAAACCATCCGACCCTAGGGCTTTACCCTTTTTCATTCAAAACACCACTGCTTCAATCTCAGATAGTGAAACGGGCTTAATAAGAGCCTCATTCATTTCAGGTGTGAAAATGGAAGGAATGCAATCAAGCACCAAATCCTCCTCAACCCTAGCAGCATCAAAATCTTCTAAAAATAGATTCCCAAAAAATCTAGTGGCTTCTTGAGAAATCTCCCTATGCAAGGAAACCAAAGTCCCTTCAGTCGTCATGAGAGAATTAAGAACATTCCCATGTCTTCTATCCTTAACTGTATTGTGAAAGAACTTAGTGTTTATGTCTCCTTCTTGGAGCCAATCAATCTAAGCCTTTTGCTTCCAGTAAATCTCCTCCCGAAGCTCCCATTCCTCCAATTCTCTTAGCACAACAAATTCTTCTCTATATAGAACATCAAAAAAACCCTGCTCTCTGATTTAACGAGTAATGGTGTCCACCCTCAACGTAGAATTTCTTTTAGCTGTGAAGAGGTTTCCAAAGCACATCCTATTCCACCTTTTCAGCTAAAACTTAACATACTGTAATTGCTTGACAAAGGAAAACATAGCGGTGTCGTAAGTAGGCTTCCCTTTCCTCCACCAAGCAAGCATATGATCCTGAAGAGAAGCATCCCTTAGCCATATAAGCTGAAAATTAAAAGAGGGATTCTTTGCCATTCGAAACTTAGTAGCTAACAAAATGATTGGCCAATGATCTGAACCTCTCCAATCCAAAATCTCTGACTTGGTACTCCAACTATCTGCCATCCAGAAGCAAGACACGAGAAACATGTCTAATCTTTCTGTTATAGCCTTCACCCCACATCTTCTATTATTCTAGGTGAACAAACCATTGGATAGTATAACATCCACAACCTTCAAAATTTCAATGTTACTCCTCAAAAGTCCCACAGAAGGGTTGAGCCTAGGATTACCTCCTCGCTTCTCTTCTAAACTTAAGATTGCATTAAAATCTCCTGCCAGAATCTAGGGGAACAAAGGAGCAATAGAACACACATCCTATATGTGACCAAAGCAAGTATTTTCCCATGAAATCAGTTGGAGCATAAACATTAATGAAAAGGAGATTCTCACCAGCCTCACAACAAGTGGCCACCAAGGAAATATAAGACCTGCTAGAGATCCACCAAAGTGGCATCAGCTTGCGAAGATCCCATAAAAAAGCTAAGCCTCCAGAACATCCTTGAGATCTAATGCATTGACAAAGACATCTATACCAGATCTTAGCAGCCATGTTGAACATCCTATCAATAGATAACTTAGTTTCCTAAATAAAAACCACATTAGGAGAATAAGACTTAATCAATTCCCGAATAGCCTTTTGTCTAGGGATGCTATTCAACCCCCTTATATTCCATGAAAGAACAATCATTTATGGGATAGAGAAAAGTAGGAATCAATGGTCTTCACAAAACTAGACTCCACTAAAGTCTCTCTGATTAACTTCACCTTTTCCTAGTCTTTCTTCCTTCCCACCTTAGGAGGCTTATCTTAAGCATCTTTTTTAAAGGCTTTTTGATGAATGCCTAAAACAAGAGGGGGACCCTTTCCTTTGCTCCCCTCTTGTCGATCCTTCCCAGCGCTAGACATAGAGTGGGTAGGAGCATAAATCTCCTACAATTCCTTGCATCCACTTGCTCCCAACTCATCCATAGGCCCCACGGAAGTAGTTGTGACCATCTGCACCCCAACTGCTTCCTCCTGTGGATCAGTCTGAATGACATTGTTCTCATCCCCACCTATTTTCCCTGACTCCAAAAGATCTTGGCCAACAGGCATATTAGCAATGGTTCCATCAAACTGTTCTAGATCATCTAGAGCATAAAACCTATTGAAAACCTCATCCGCTTGTCTGTCCTTAAAGGTCCTCTTTTGGCCCCGACCCTTATTACAAGCTCTTACAGGAATGAAACCCTCCTTATCCTCCCTCATGGGGGCTTTCCCTTTATCTTGATTAGGAGGTGCACTGGCCAACCCCACTTTTGAATCCCTAACAGGTTTAGATTTGGGACACATCCTCTGCAAATGCCCATATTCATGACAAAATTGACAACGAAATGATAACATTTCATAATCAAGTTGTTGAATCCATGAGCTTGATCCCAACCGAATTTCCATGGAATCAGGCAAGGGCTTATTCAAATCAATTTCTACACATACCCAGGCATAGGTAATTACCTTCTTTTCCATAGTCTGCCTTGAAGGCCCAACTGGTTTTCCAAGCTGGCTTGCAACTAAGTTGAAAATGTCCTCTCTCCAAAATTCCAAAGGAAGCCATGGTAACCTCACCCAAACCAGAACCCATGAGGGAAGCCCTTCTGTAGGATTAAATCCAACATGCTAGGGCTTGATGAAATGGCCAACTTGATTGTAGAAATAGGGACCTCCTTCAAATATTTTATTTCTGTCTGACATGCAAGTAAAAACCAGTGCCTGAAAATAGCTGTTAGCTGCCAACACTACATCCATATCACCCTTTGGACACCAAGTATGTCGAGCCCATGATTTCAGAAAGGGAAAAGACACACGGATCCCCAGAAACTTATAGATCAAAGCGTGTTTTAAAAGATAATTGATATCATCCACCACAGACTCGGGCTAGATCTCAAAAACTGACCTATTATCACTCTTGGGTGAAGCCACAATAGTGGTTTACAATTCAAGTGAGGAAGGAAAACTCACAAAAAAATACCCTAAAGCAAAAAAAGTGATTTTAGGGGTTCGAGTGAACCCATTAGAGGTTCGCCCAAACTAGGGTTCGACTGAACCCCTTTGAATTTTGACTGCCAAAAAACCAAAAAAATTGCATAGCAAAGGGGTTTGAGCAAACCAAGGTTTGAATGAACCTTGGTTTGAGCGAACCCCTAAGGGTTCGTACAAACCCCCCTTATCCCTCATCCCCCCTGAGACACAAAATAACCTAAATTTTGGCACTTCGGAGCTTGGGTTGAGGATGAAAATGCAGGAATCTTCACAAACCCAACTAGAATCAAGTAGTCCTCAATATGAGCTATCCAATGAATATAATTTTAATATGTTTTGGTTTTATTATGTATTTGTTTTTTTAGTTTTATTAAACATAGGTTTTTCATCAAAAATGAAGGTCTATGTTCTGCACATGTGGAAAAATAGCAGATTATCAAAAAAAAATTTGAACAATATGAGTGCACCAGATATATAAGTCCTTGATCCAACAAAAAAGAAATTGAATTTCAATATATACAAAAAAAGTTACGTGTTATATGATCACGTTATGTTTGAATTGTAATTGGTTTGACTTCGAAACTTGATTAAGGAAAGAGTATTCAATAAAAAACTATCTAACCAAGTGGAAGCACTAAATATCAAAGTTACAAATCTAAATTCGAAAGAATTAGAATTTTACCCGTCATGGAAAAAAAGTTATGCATTATATAGTGTGCATCACTTTTTAAAAATGTCATTTTCTGAAAAAAGCCAGTTTCTGCGGGAGATGGAAAAAAAAGTACAATCTGATTCCAAAATTTTTTAAAAATATATTTTTAGAATCTACAGACAAAATGTGACGAGACTCTAGTTTGCATCATCTTCAAATTCCTCACGGTTTAGCTGCTATAGGTGTCTGAATGTGAAGATTTAGTTAAAAATAATAATTTCAGTGTCCAGTTTGGCCAAAAATTGTAAACCACTATTGTGGGATCACCCTCTTGGAAAGACACCCATTCACCTTTAAAGGCCTAAAACCTCTAGATAGATAAGAAGGCTCTCCCATTCTAGATCCATTCTCACCAAAAATTAGATTCTCATGCAAAAGCATTGATGGATTGCTTCCCACCACTGTATCCTTAAAAGACAACCCCATCTCGCCAGAAGAAACCCCTCTCGGATCCATGCAAGGCCCCAAACAGAAAACCCCGAAGGGGAAACCACAATCTCACCTCCACTAATTGAAACCACGAAATCACAACCCCACTAGGGCATGTTGAGAAAAAACCCCACGCCCCACCTCAGAGGGTGCCCCCACCAATCACTCACAAGAAAAGGAAAGAAGGCGAGCAAAACTTAGGAAAAAAGTTGATGAAAGACAAGACCAAGACGAAACACAAAGAATGCATAAAAAATAAGAAAATACACCCCTACGAAACAAGAATGACCCCCCACCAAAAAGCTCCCCCACCGATAGTAGATTGAAACACATGCAAAGGCAACTGAAGAATGAATGAAGGAAGATGCGGCCTGTTACCAGCCATAGGCCTCCATACCCCTCCCTTAATCATTTCACTGTATTCAATCAATATCTTGAAAAGTTAGATATAAAAACAACCTTTCTATTTTATTTTTTCCTCTTTTTGCATGCAAATCATTCACATTCTAAAAGTAAACTAAATTCTAATTTCAAAAAAGTCAAAATATTTTAAGTAAAAAAGCTTTTGATTTTAATCTTTTAAATAGGTTGTTAGGAGAAATAAACCTCTACTTCTAAATTTTTTAGTTCAATTGAATTTTATTATTTGTATGAATGTAAAAAAAAGATATCAAATCGATTATGTTTTAAATCTGCTTGAAAAAGTGTTTACATACAATGAATGTAGTTATGCCAGTTGCATGTCATTTGAACGTCAAATTCAAGCTAAAGAGTTTTTCCTTACATTGAATTTTGTTTTTTGGTGGATGCCATTGTAATATGCCTCTTGGTGTAATGACATGATATATATTATAAAAATGTAAATCTAATAAATAATATATAATAATAAATAGTAATAATTATGAATTATAATAGTTTCATATTTAAATTTAATCATATTTGTTATATAATATATATATTAATTATCATGTATTATTAGATATATATTATATATATAACATATTGTATTAAATTTGTGTGTTAATTGAATTTGTACTATATAAAGCTATACTACTTATTACCTATAATGAATTTATTTTATATAGAATCTAAATTAATTGATTGTGTTAATTAAATTTGTGCTATACATAAAGATATATATTATATTTTATATTGTATTAAATTTGTGTGTTAATTGAATTTGTACTATATAAATCTATACTACTTATTACCTATAATGAATTTATATTATATAGAATCTAAATTAATTAATTATGTTGATTAAATTTGTGCTATATACAAATATATATTTCTTATAATAAAACTATACTAATTTAAGTTAGCTTAAGTAATAATAAATTAATGATCCTTAAAATCTTAAAAAATATACTAGCAATGTCTTATAGTAAATTTTGTAAATATAAAATTAATTATAAAAATTTAAAAATTTAATATTAAAGAAAATTAATTATAATTATATAAAAAGTACTATAATATATTATAATAAATAGTAATAATTATTAATTAAAATAGTTACATATTTTAATTTAATCAAATTTGTTATATTATATATATATATATATATATATATAGATTAATTATAATTAATTTATATTATATAGAATCTAAAGTAATTGACTATGTTAATTAAATTTATGCTATATACAAATATATATTTCTTATAATAAAACTATACTAATTTATGTTAGCTTAAATTTAAGGAAGGGTTATGGAACAAATATATGTATATGAACAATTTAATATATATTATGAAACTATTTTTACACCGAAGGCGTATCCTTATTTGAAGCTCACTGAGCTTCTTTTGTCTATCTATGGAAGATGATCACATGTAAGGCTTGCAGGATGATTAAAATAATCATCACCATTCCTCTCACATCAAAATAATCGCCACATTTCTCTTGCCTTTTTCTTCGATGTTTTTCACTTAACTGTGTTTTATTTGTTGGCTTCCATTGTGGATGGCATGCTTGTTTACACACAAGTGACACAATGTTGCCTCCACGCGGTGGAAGATAACTCCCAGCTCCCTAAGAAAACCCTAAAGCTAGGAAAAACATAAAATCATGGCTTTTGGCTTTATTTTATTTTTATTCTCATTTTACTTCCCTCTATAATTCTTGCCGCTCAAGAGGAATGTATTTGGCTACAAGAAGGTCCCTGCAAATAGAGGTGACTTCCCAGCAGAGTATTGCATGTGACCCCGGTTGTTGGGGATGATGGTGGCTGCGCATTCTAAGGTAAACAAGAATTTTCACTTGTCTTAATGTCCTTTGTGCAAACATATTGAGGTGCCTAGGGTTGGTTTGATTATTGTATTAATATCTTAAAATCTTCTCTCATATGAGAATTCTTGCGTAGGATTTGAAGCTGGTCCACTCTTGCCTAGGGTTTTATTATTGTATTAATATCTTAGTTGCATATATTATTGGTCCATATTAAACTCTAAAAACCCTAGGTTTATGTGGTTTTCCAATACTTTCTTTTAAATTTTTAAACCCTAGATTCATATTGTACTGTGCATCAGGTTTTGAGGTTGTGTAGAAATGGCCGAAGCTGCAAATGGGGGATCAAAACCCTCAAAATAATCTGGTGGAGGCTACGAAATAAACATATAAATATTCACTAAAAGGTTGAAAATTTTGTACGACCACTGGAAATAGCATAGCCAGAGCTTCTGGGGCGATTGCAAGGCGATAACAATTTTTTCCCCTCTGCCATCTAAAGATTTGTTTTATTCGAGGTCATTGGCATTAAATATTTACAAACATTCTAAGGCTACATGGAGATGAAGTTGACCATCTGAGATAGCCCACGACCTATCACAAGGTTTGTATCGCTTTGCTTGTTTTTGGTTTGCAACATTAATTTGTAGAATCTACAGAGAGCATGGAGTCAAGATATTGCACATTTTGCAAGAAGAAGCCTTCTTTCCTGACAAGAAATCTTGGAACTGTTAGTAGGGTTGTCTCAAGTCTATTTTTTTTTGCTTTGTTATAGTTCACTGATTCTATGATATGTGTAACCATATCCAGATATTTATTGGGGAAGAATATTTAGAGGGAATTAGAAGTTAAAGTTTTCTGCAATAATATAAATTCTTTTTCCTTAGAAGGAATGAATTTAATAAGTAAAACATGATATGTAATTATGTAATTGGAAATATTGTTATGTAGGAAGATGGGAAGACAATGGGTGATCCTACAATATTGGTTTGCAATTTTTGGCCAAACTGGACATTGAAATAATTTTTTCTAACTAAATCTTCACTTTTGAGCACCTATAGCAGCTAAATCATGAGGAATTTGAAGATGTTGCAAACTAGTGATTTGTTGTAATACCCCTCCTCTTACTGTTTGGATTTATTAATTTCTATGCTTTAACTTGATACGTTGATACTATGATGATACTATTTATGGTTTGATTTGGTTGGTTTGAAGTTTGATGATGTTATTCCTTTAATGGACATGATCATTTGATGTGACATTATTAGTATGATTTATGATACTCTGTGTGTTGATTGGATTATTGTTTATTCAAATAGTTGTTCATTAATGTTTTATATGTCGATATGATGATTCTATGGTGATCATGTTATTTGAATTCAGTATTATTTTATAATGCAATGGTTTAATAATTAGTTATGATGCAGTAGTTAAGTATCATGTTATCTTATGATCAATTTGGTTAGAAATGTTAGTTCGTCATTGATATTGTAATTGTTAGAATAGACTAGGTGAGAGGATAGTGTAGCATCACTCGTTCACGAGTGCCCTACTACACTGCAATTCCTTCTCATGATAGGATGTTTGATTATATATATATATACATGTGCTACTTGACATTTATTTGGATGCAGGATTGCAGGAATAAGTCTCGTTTCCATCTGCTTCGGCAGGACAGGGTGAGCAATAAATTAACCCAATGGGAAAAATGTTGAAAAAGGGAGTAGGTTTGGAAGTGTCCCCGTCCCAAGTCCATCGTTGTTGTGAGTCATGTGTCATGACTGAAGTGTTGTCCTTGTTGTTATGCATTTTGATTGTTGAGTACTTATTTATGGTTAGTGTTCAAATAATTAATCTTATTTGATAAGATAATTAATTAAAGCTGTTTTGTTGTTTTGATTTAATTGTGAGTTAGTAAATGGTTAAATTTAAAAATATTATAAATTAAAAAGTGATTTAATTAATTAAAAGTGCAAATAATTATAATTAAATTAATATTGTTAAGAATAATTAGATATTATCTTTTTATTAATATTAGATTAGAAAATCATGTGAGGATAATTATATATTATATTTTTTTTTATTAATATTAAATTAGCAAATCTTGCATAGATAATATCTTGATTTAATAAATTATTTTAATTAAAATTTTAGATAAGTGTGAGCTTTTAAAAGCTGGAAAAGGACCAATAAGAAAGGAGGCTTTTTGAAAAAAAGAAAGCGGAAGAGCTTTATTGAATCTTTATCTTTGATTTATTATTTTTATGAGGGAATTATTCACACACAGGAGTTTTGGCTCTGTTGTTTTGGATCTGGAAATAAAAATAAAGGAAAAATAGTTTTGTTTGGTTTTTGGGGATAAAAATTATTGTGGTTGAAAGAAAAGATAGATTCAGAAGAACGTTGAAGGCAGAAGGTCGAGAAAAGAGCTACAGGCAAGGATTCAGGAAGAGAGCTGCAGAAGGAAATCGAGAGGAGCTGAACGAAGGACTCCAGGTTCCATAAAATTTATTATTTATTCTTTTTGTTCTATAAAGAAAATCATGTCTGTAATACTTTAAATCAATATTTTGTTTGAAAGAGGGTTTTGTTTGGTTGCGTTATATTCTTGATTGATTTCTATTGAAAACTAAATTAAATCTTCGGTAGTTCGTTAATACAATATGGTTGAGAAAAATACTGTTCTGAGAATGAAAATCATTTTATTATCGGATGGAATTTGTGTGCCAAAAATTAATAGTCTCTGATACAAAATTGATTGTCTTTTTATTCTATTATAATTTTAGGGATGAATATATATATATTTATGCATTTACTAAAACAAATATAGAAGTGTATATAAAATAGATATATACATAATCTATTTTATTTTTATTTTTTTAATTCTGAGTTTGTATAAATTCTTGTGGTTCTGTTTCTTGTGAAAGAAATTAGATTACATTTAAAATTTTTAATTTTCATAATATATGTCGTACGAAATATTTATGAAAATAAACAAATTTTATGTCTATGTATCATGAATTTTCGTGTACAGAATATTTATAAAAAAATTTGAATAGAAATTAAGATATTCGTTTGAGAAGATAAAAAAAATTATAAATGAAATGGTATATATATAAAATTAAAATATACGTATTATAAACTAAAATATAATATAAAACGAAATTATTATTATTATTGTTTTTTTTTTAAAATGCGTTTATTTTTTTCGTTTAGAGTTCCGTGCCTGGGTGTTTGGGCAAAAGTATGGATTTTAATGTAAATGTAAATAAATTTAAAATAAAATAAAAAAATTATGAAATTTTTATTGGGGAAGGACCCCTGTACCCCTGCGTGTGACTAAGGCCATGGCAGTTAAGGACTGCTGTACCCAGCAGCCCAAGTGGCTGCTGGCACGACAACCCTTGGCTACTGTGCACGGCCATTGGGGAGGCCGCGACCTCCCTAGTGGGAGGTACACAGCCTCCTCAATGGAGGCGCAGCCCCCACCACCCACAGTACAAAGTACTGTGGGATCCTCCGTATTCCGTGCGTTTGATTAGAATTTTAATTCATTGGAAATTTTTCGTGCGATTTGATATTTAAATTTATTTATATTATTTAATTTAAATATATATATATATATATTATATATTATTTAATATATATTTATTATATATTAATTATAATATATATATATATAAATTAATTAATAGTTAAATTATATAATATGTTTTAAAAGGAAGATTTTAATATATAAGTATGATTATATATTATGAATTTAATGTGATTATTTTACAAATTATAGGAATATAGTTTAGTTGAGGAAATTGGAAATAAGCTGTGTGATTATAATTAAACCGAATAGTTAAAATTTAAAGATATGATGTTATAGTGTAATTGTGCGAATTTGAATTAAACAATGTGTTCTGTTTTGAATCGAATATTCTCGAATTGTTGATTTATTTGTTTGATGAAATTATTGAGTTTTGGAAATATTTCTATATGTAGTTGTTTTTTAAAGTATTTGTTTTTCTTGAGGTTATTCGTAAGTCTATTGTGGTATTCTCTTCATTGTTGTATTGTGTCGTATGGGAAAACCCTAGGTTTGCCTCACCTTTTGTAAGAGTTTAAGTTATTGTTAAGGGCTTCCAGAGATGGATTGCTTTTCTATTATGTTCCTTTTATTCTCCATGTCGGGCAAATGGGGTTAAGGGTCTATGTAAGTCTTCCAGAGAAGTTCTCTAGAGTGGGATGTTTTGTGTAGAGGTTCAATTTATGGATTGTCTTGGGAATGGTGTGGAGTTGTACTATGATGTTGTACCCGGTTTCCAGGAACGGGGATTTGTGCCTCCTGGAAAATAGGAGAGGGTAATGAGATTTGTACCTCCTTTGGAAGGAGTGTGTTTTCGTATTTGGTTTCCTCCAGTGTTCGGAGTGAGTTTCCTTGTTTTGTTTCCTCCTTGGATTGGAGAGGTTATGTTGTCTAGTTACCTATTGTGGTATTGTATCTTGTATGTTGTCGATAGGAGAGTGGCTCTTTGTGGGGGTCCGGCACACAAAGGGGCGCCAGGGTAACTCACCTAGAGTTTAACTAAGTGATAATCTAAAAGAATTAATGGGGATCTCTCACACTAATAAGATAAAGAATGTCTCTCTCGTAAAACAAGTGAATGATAAGGCTCGAGATGAGATGGGACGCATAGTTTTGCGTGAGGGTCCGACGGCCGGTAGAGGCAAGCCAGGGTAACCCAGGATGGGGGTCCGGTAGCCTAGGAAGGTTGAGCCAGGGTAACTCATGGAAATTTATGCATGACACTCTTCCTATGTCGACAGTTAATCAGTTATTGTGCGATGTTCATGATCTTTGTTCTCTGGAAGCATTGTAACCTCGTGTTAAGTGATATTGTGTTTGTAGTTGTTAAGTGATATTGTGTTTGTAGTTGTTAAGTGACTTTGTGATTGTAGTTGTTAAGTAATATTGTGTCTGTAGTGGTTAAGTGATTTATTGATTCCTCTTTGGTTATTGTTGGAAATAGTCTTTGATATGGTGTCTTGAGTTTCATTGATGTATTGTCTCCCATGTGTGTTGGGATGACCTTGTTGTATATTGTATAGGTGGTTATTGAGATGTATTTTCAGTCAATTGTATTTTACTACCACTTGGATGTAATGTTTATTCAGGCCATGTATTTATTCAGGAACGATCATTGGTAATAGTTGTGTTAAGTTGTGTTATTTTTGTGGTAATATAAATGCTTCATATCCTTATAGTATCTTTTTTTGTCATATGTACATATGTTATAAATATGGTTATTGTTTAATAGATATTTTAAATGGTGAAGTGGGAATGAATAGATTTATGTAACTGTTTAACTATTGTTTATTCTATTGTCTTGGTTATGGGTTAGAATAGTAATGTCACCTCGTGTACCCCAATGGAATTAGTCATGTAACTTAATACTTTGTTTTATTGGAATACTTAAATACAATCTTATGTTCGTTTTAAAAAAAAATTGTTCTGTTGTTATTAGTTCCTTTGGGGTTCGCATGGCGGGGCATGACATTTGTGAAATTTTGTTTGTAGATTCTAAATATATGTTTTTCAAAAAATTTGGAATCAGATTGCACTTCTTTTTCCACCTCCTTTGAAAACTAGTTTTTTTAGAAAATAGCATTTTTAAGGAGTGACGCTCACCATATAATGCATAACTTTTTTTCCATAAAGGATAAAATTCTAATTCTTTCGAATTTAGATTTGTAACTCCGATATCTAGTGCTTCCAATTTCTTAGATGGTTTTTAATTGAATATTTTTTCCTTAATCAAGTTTCGAAGTCTAACCAACTACAATTTAGACAAGCAAACCATATAACACGTAACTTTTTTTGTATGTATCGAAATTCAATTTTTTTTGTTGGATCAAGGACTTCAATATTTGGTGCACTCATATTTTTAAATTTTTTTTGATAATCTGCTTTTTTTGTCCACATGTGCAGAACAAAGAGCTTGATTTTTGGTGAAAAACCTATGTTTAATAAAACTAAAAAAAAACAAATACATAATAAAACCAAAACATAATAAAATTATAGTTGTTGGATAGCTCGTTTTGAGGACTACTTGATTCTAGTTGGGTTTGTCAAGTCTCCTCCATTTTCATCCTCAACCCGAGCTTCAAAGGGCAAAAATTCTTTTTTTTTTTTTTGTGTCAAAGAGCAAGGTGGGAAAAGGGTGGTTTGAGCAAACCAGTGTTTGGTCGAACCCTGGTGTGAGTGAACCAGGGTTCCGTTGAACCTTGGTTCGAGTGAACCCCCTTTCAAAAGGGGTTTTCCTTATCTTTTTTGGTGGGAATGGTGAGGAATCTCATTAAATGGGTTCACTTGAACCTAGGTTCTAGCGAACCCTCTTTCGCTTCGTTCGAACCAAATAGTTCACTCAAACCCCCAAAATGAATTTTTTTTCCATGGGGTCAATTTTTTTAACTTTTCCTTCCTCACTCTGGACAATTGTAAACCACTTTTGTGGGTTTACCCCTATACTAAAAAAAATTTCAAACTTAATTCAAGATTCAATGGGGGAGCCTTTGCCTGCTACAAATCCACTTATTGTGAAAGAAGAGTACACATTTGAAGCTCATATTGCACTATTATTGCTAAGCATATTGCAACATGCAAAATCATACATATTCATAACACTAAAGGAATTTCAACCAAATGAAATTAACAAGAACAATAAATAAATGAACATAAAATAGAAAGAAGAGAAAGCAATAGGTTGTGGTGTTCATGAAAGTGAAGAAACAAAAATGGACAAACATCCTTCTTTCCAAAGGCTGCAACACCATTAAACGATAAGAAATATGTATTGTAAAGAACAAAGGATGTGATTCATCCAAACAACTACAAACAAACATCATGAAATGTCACACATGCTACTCAATAAGAGATGATCAGATTGCTCTACTAGCACATGGATGCCTTGTTACATATAAATAATCATGTAAGCAGCTAAAGGCCCCTCAAATTAGGACATATTCACAGAAACTTGGCAAAAGCCAATACTATTGTGCTTTGGTGAAATGGGGGTTGTAATATTTCATAGGCGGGAACTAAAACTTTAGATATAACATTTAAATAATATTTATATAGGGTGGTTTCTAGAGAAATAGATAACAACTTTGAAATGAACTTGTTATATATATTATTATATAGTTATATATATTATTATATAGTTATATATATTATTATATAGTTATATATAATATTAATATATTACTATATAATTATTTATAATATTAATATATTACTATATAATTATATATAATATTAATATATTACTATGTAATTATATATAATATTAATATATTACTATATAATTATATATAATATTAATATATTACTATATAATTATATATAATATTAATATATTATAATAACATATTAATAATATTATTATAAATAACATAGTTATTATTATCAAATAATAATTCAAATATAATATTATAAGAATTTATATAATTGTTATATATAATTTTTTTTTAGGCGAAAGTGGCAAGCCACTATAATATATTATATATATAAATAAAATAATACAAAATCTGGTTCTGAAGAGCATACTAGTAGGAAAGAACTAGTAAGAAAACCTCTAGTTATAGCTCAAATAGGATAAAGATTACATGTTTGTAGAGTCCAAATTCAAAGATTATACTAAACATGCTGATATTTCAAATTTCAGCATTCTATTTCCAGAACACTTACTTTAACTGACTCCATACAACGACTTCTATATTAAAAAAACTAATAATATTTCTAGCCCAAGACTATCATATTAAATCCCTTACAAAAGACCCAATATTATTATATTTAACCCCTTTACAAAACACATAAAATACCCTATAATTTTAAGTCAAAAAATCCCACAAAAATATTGACATTACTCTTTCCTAGAATCCCCATTTACTAAATTCTCATCTTGCAATTCCATTCAAACTACCAGCTGAAAACCTCTTTCAAAAACCCTTCTTCCTCCAATGGATGCTCTAGGGAATTGCATACACAAGGCCAATCTTGCATTGACAATGCTTGTATTCACCTGAGATCTATTTGCGAACTGGTTGTGTACATTTTGTGCATAGTAGGGACCATGAGCAGGAAAATTTACCCTAAGTTGTAAATCCAACTATAAACCATTACTTATCAGGTGCGAAACATGTGATTGAAGGAATTCCCATGTGTAATATTTCTCTTTGATATCCAAATCCATTATAGAGTAGACACTGCGATGATTCTTTCTCAAGGCACACAACAAGATATTATTGTTTTTGTACTAGAGAGCAACCCTAAGGCATAAAATATCTCTTCAAAACCCTGGCACCTTTACAAAAAATACTTGGGAAATAGGCCACCAATAAACCCTTCTCCACTAAAGAAATTATATTGTTGCACTGCTCAGAGTATGGCATTATCTAACAGGAATTGAAACTTGATGAAATTTCTAGCCAAGTCCTCAATTTTGCTCAAGGACTGAATCAAATCTAGTGCATTTGAGAGAAATATGGATATCACCTGAGATGGAAAGAGAAGGTGTCGAGCTCATGGACTGGTAATAGCGATTCCCAAAATTATTCGAATGCAGTCCTCTACCCCAGGGTGCAGTCCACCCTAAACTTCATTTTGAGAGCGTCATGGGTGATGTATTCTTCAATTGGTTTCTCCCACAACTTGACAGGAAAGGACACCTTGAAGTTCCAAGGGCAGAGAGCCATTTTGTTGCTACTTCAATAATGTATTACCATTGCTGATTTACTAAAAATTACAATGCTTTCAACTCCCTTCTTGTTGCGAGATTCATTTGTGTAAATAAATTTCTTAATCACCTTTTTAAAATTGAATTCTTCCTATAACATGATGTATTATCATGATGAAGAGAAGTGTGAAGGACTAAACATTTAAATCAACCTTTCTCTCTTAAATGTTGGCTCATGTAAAATGAAAGCTGAAATATTTGGTGGCAAAATTTGCACTTCAGAACATGATTATAATGTACTTGCATCATATTAAAAATATTAGGCAACTAACAAGAATGAAGTGACGTGACCAAGTTGGAATATTTGGTCAGATGCCAACATCATCAGGTGGTAACTGAATGTCTTTTGAAGCTAGTGCGAACACCCATATAATTTTATAAACCATCATTATTGCATTCAACCTCAAAACATATGATTTAATTCCAACTCACTACTGGCTTTCCATGTGTTGTCCATGGTGGATGCTATCTTGCTCACAATAATATGAAATTATACCCCTTCCAGTATTGATATTTCAAATAAATCATCATTCAAATGACCTTTAGAAAAGTATGCTTCGCTCCTTCCCTTAATTTATATTTAGAGTTAGGAAACACTTTCTGTAATTATAATTTCCTTCAGTTGTGGGAAATCATCCAGGTCCATATTATTTTCCAAAAAGAATAATTTGTTTCTATCACAACCCATATTAGCTAAGTAGTCTGCAAGATTGTTACCCTCTCTATATACATGTGAGATATGATAGCTTTCAAATTCTTCTAATAGATATCATACAATCTGTAATACATATCTTATAAACCAAGTGAAGCATGATTTTTGTTTGCAAGAATTTATATCACTATCAGTGAATCACACTCTACATGAATGGCTTTAATCTGGAGATGTCTGGCAAGAAGTAGACCTTGAAGAAGTGCCAAAGACTCTGACATATTATTAGATCCTAGAGGAAGGATTATTGCTCTAGCTGCCTTGACAACACCTTTTGAGTCCCTAATACAAACACCTAATCCAGATATGCCAGGATTGCCCCTAGATGCACCGTCAAAATAAAGCTTATAGTAACCCTCCATTGGTGGTGACCATTTAATTGTACCTCTATCTAATTTTGCATTGTGAGGCTGCTTCATGCTCCCTTTAAAAGGAAACATTATATATTTCCAATTCTCCAAAATGCTATTATCCCATGATGAAAAAATTTCTCCCACATTTTTATGATCTTGGACCCATGTGTTTACCATCTTCAAAATTGACTTTTCAATCAAAACTTGGACAACATGTGAGGAAGATGAGGATTTTTTGAAAATGTGCTTATTTCTCTCCCACCATATAACCCATACTACCAATGGTGGTATAGCTTTCCATATGCATGCAAAGAATGAATTCTTGTATAACACAGGCCAGGTAGAAAATAAATCCCAAATTGAGTTCGGTAAGGGAGAATAATAGTTCAATTTCTCCAAAACAAATAACCAACAGGACTGAGCAAAAGGACATTGCAGAAATAAGTGATCATGGTCCTCAATAGCTTGATTACATAAAGTACAACTAAAAGCTTCTGCAATTCCTAGCTTAGTCAATCTATCACTTGTTAGAGCTCTCTTTCTCATTATTAACCATGCAAAACTGCTTGCCTTTGGTAATACAACACTGTTCCAATAGAATGAGAATTCCCTCTGAGATTGAGAGGTATCATTCTTGTTAAGTATTGCCTTTTACCCTTGCTTGATTAAATAAGAACTAGATTTGGATGGTGCCCATATTACCCTGTCAACCTTCCCTAAGAAAAAAATATTCTATTATTCATGAGCTGTGCCAATAGATCTTGTTGGATTTTAGGTATTTGTTCTAATAAAAAGTCTTTCCAAACAACTCTCCCTGATGGAGGCTCAACTGATTTAACATAATCTATCAACTTTGTTCCCCACACCTATGACAACACTAAAATTGTTGATTGTAGTTCTTGGAAAGTTCCCAAAGGTGGATGACCATTCCATGAGTCCGTCCAAAAGTTAACTCCATCTCCTTTATTGACCTCCCATGAGATATATGATGTAGTCACCTTTCTACAGGAGATCATGAAATTTCACATGGCTGATCCTTGAGGAGGATTAGATACCGTGAAAATTCTCTTAGGATCTTGCCTATCAAGATATTTCGCCCTCATCAAGGAACACCATTTAGACTCTGGTTTAGTATACATTTTCCAAATGAGTTTCTCACCAAATGCTTGATTATGTTTTGATATGTCATGCAAACCCACTCCTTTTTGTTTTTCTGCCACCATATTGTCTAATGATATTAAAGGAATTATTTTGACATCATTCATATTTCCTCTCTAAAGAAAACTTCTTATTATTTTCTAGATTTTGTCTACTACTAAATTAGGAGCCCTTAAGACTAAAATGAAATAGTTGGGTAAGCTCTCATATTTTGAAAAAGACAGTCATCAAGCTTTCCAAGCACAAATTCTTTGTTTTATTCTTTCAATGACCTCAATCTAGTAAGTTGGTTTATTGGCTCCCATGAAAAATGGGATACCTAGATACTTGCAAGGAAGATTCGCTTCTTGGAAACCCAAAATTTTGATAATTTTCCTTTTTATAGCAGCTCTAGTATTGAACACATAGATTTTTGAATTTTGTGCATTGATTCTTTGTCCTGATACCCATAAATATTTGTCCAGAAATTCTTTTATTTGAACAATTTATAAGATGATTGCTTTACCATATAATAATGCGTCATCTACAAATAGATTATGGGTAACTGACACATCTGTTTGTGGAATAAAAATTCCTTGCCATAAGCCCTTGGAATGCTTCTCTTTTATAGCCCTACTTAATGCCTTTGCCATAATTATAAAAAGAAAAGGTGACTTGATGGGTCACCTTGTCTTACACCTTGCATTTCCTTAAAGAATTCACAAGGAGAGCCATTAATTATTACTAAAAAATGGGCACTTGATAGACATGATAAGATCCACTTAAAAAATTTCTTACAAAAACCAAACTTATCAAGATCCTTAATGAGAAAATCCCAATCCACTCTATTGTAGGCTTTCATCATAATTAATTTTATAATGAAAGATGATAACTATTTTGATTTGATGGAGTGAAGAACTTCATGTATTACTAATGCCCCTTCTGTCATTTCTCTTCCTGAGACAAATCCTCCTTATTCCTGAGATATGATCTTTGGGATGAGAGGTTGTAACCTCAGGTAAATTGCCTTTGTAAATATCTTATAAATTGTGTTATAGAGTGAAATGGGTCTAAAATCTGCAAAGGTTTTTGGCTCCTTTACTTTTGGGAGTATGGCTATATTTGTGATGCTGAAATGTTTCAACATTGTTCTTGATCCGCGTTATTCCTCCAGGGCCAAAAGTAAGTCATATCCCAATACATCCCAACATTTCTGAAAGAATAATGCTGAAAAAACATCCGACCTTGGAGCCTTATCTAGAGACATTGAGAAAACCACTCCTTAGTTCTTCGAGTGTAAATGGTTTGAGCAATGAATCATTGTCACTTTGAGAAATAAGGTTTGGTACTACAGAAAGTAACTTCTTTTCCTCTTGTTTTCCCTGAATAGTAGACTTGTGGGGAGCAAGAAGATCCGTGAAGAATTTCACTCCCTCTTTTTGAATTTCTTCTATATTACTTCTTTGATTTCCTGAGTTTATCTCTTGAATATAAAATATTTTTTTTGAAGCTCTTTTCTACTGAGCTGAAGCATGATTTTTTTTTATATTGCGATCCCCCTCTTTTAGCCATAACTCTCGAGATTTTTGTTGCCAATATAGTTCTTCTCACTTTCCCAATTCTACCCACATCTGCTAAAGCTCCTTTTGTTTGTCATATGTGATAGCATCCATCCCATTTTGAATAATGTGCTCATGAATATTTGCTAATTGCTTGGCTACCTCTTCCTTTTGAGCAAAAATATTTTTGAAAGTCCTCACATTGTAGTCCTTTATCTTTCCTTTGAAATATTGCATTTTTTTGAAGAACTAAAACATTTTTGTGCCATTTTGAATAGGAGCACTTACCCTCCATTGTTTTAGTAGAGGTAGAAAATGGGGATGTCTTAGCCACATCTTCTCAAACTTGAAGGATGGTTTATGAGCTAGAACCCCTGTTGGTTTTGTTATAGGTATCAATATAGCATAATGATCGGACCCTATAAGTGGGAGGATTTGTGAAGCCAAAATAGAAGATGCACAAACCCAATCTTGAGAAACTAGGAACCTGTCTAATCCTATTGCGATATGACAAAAGTATATCTTACAATTTTTCCAAGTAATTCATATTCCTTTCTCTGGAAGTATATCCCTCAAGGAATTATCTAAAATGAAGCATCCAAAATCTGCCATTGTTTCTGGAGGTGGGAAAATTCCTCCTTGCTTTTCATTCAGAGACACTATTGCATTAAAATCTCCTAAAACAATGATTTTTTGATTTCCCAATCTCTAAATTAAGGTTGTCAATATATCTCAAGTTTTCTTTTGTCTTGTGTAGCTGTTGGTCCATACAAACTGAGAAGCTTAAATTGAAGATCAAAACTTTGCACGTTCATAAGTTGCCAATTATTATTAGAATTAAAACTTCTACTATGATTGTGCTTGGGTTCCATAGAGATATTAGACCCCTGGAGGCCCCTTGTGTAGGTTCCAAATTAGCTTTCCACTTGTTCCATTTGGAAACCGTTGAATCAAATACTTCCTTTGATAACTTAGATTCTTGGTGTAAGAAAATATCTGCCCCACTAGCGTCAATCTTATGCTTGATTTGGGCTATTTTGTCAGGGGCATTGATTCCCCTAATATTCCATGTTATAATCTTCATTATGTATGAGGAGAGCAACATGCTCTCCTTGGTCTTTTATTGATTGTGAATCTCACATACAATGTGGCATGCATGCCTGTTTCTATTTCCTTTTTTAGTTTATCTTCCTTCGATTTCCTTCCTCTTTTGGCTGGAGTCTTTTTTACTACCACTTGAGAGATGGGAGTTTGAGCCAAGGATAACTCCTATGAAAAATCAAAACTAGCTCCTATATCAGACCCCAAATCATTTTTTTCCTCAGAGCAAGCCTAAATGGCATGAAAGTTTTGTTGCACTATTTTTGCCCTTGCATCCTCATCCTCATGAAGAATCTCATCTACTATTTCATCAAAGAGCTTTGAGCCTATGGATTCAAGCAACTTTTGTGCAATGTTGTCAAGTTTATTAGGAGAAATTGGATGCTTAGTTTGGGGTTTATTTGTAAGCTCGAGCATTGCTTGCTTGTGATATTCAGAAGTACAGGTTTGGGGTTGATCAGTAAGCCCAAGCATTTCCTGCTCCTGATACTAAAAAATAGAGGGATTTTTTATATTGGCTATCCCCTGTTTAGATTGTGGACTTTCCAATTCATAACATATGCTCTTTTCAGAAATCTTCAGAGAAGCGAAAGCCACATTAATAGAAGGATGATGCATTTCCATGTGGTTTTTTGCAGAACAGAAGAGATACTGAATAAGGTGCTGAAATTGTGTTAATGAAAAAGAGAAACTAAATGGAGCAGGTGTTATTGTACCCATTTTATTACTCTTACTGCAAAGCTTGATGGAAGAGTCTTCACCCTGTGAATATTCAATTTTTTCCTCCAAGCTTGTTATCTCTCTTGATATTTCCTAAGATGTCTTACCTTAATTCTCCCTTTTCCTGGAAACAAGATTAGAATTTCCTGAATTGTTGTCTACATTAGTGAGAGCAATTTTTTTATATTTTTTCCCCTTGATTACTTAGCTTTGTCACCCTAATAGAAATTGAAGCTTTTTGAGACTCTCTTTCCTTAGAGGATTTATCAATGAGAGGGCAAGCCTTAACCATGTGTTCTAAATTATGGCATTGAGCACAATAATTTTGGCTATTTTCTATTATTATCTCCTGCTCCCAAATGCCATATTTTGACTTAATGTTTAGCTAATTTGGAAAGGGTCTTGTGGTATCCAATAAGATGCAAACCCTAACTAGAAGGGATGGATTAGCAAAAAACTCTTTATCGCGTTTGAGAAAGATCCCTATTTGATTAGCCATGAATTCTATAAGGTTCAACTTTCTATATTCAAAAGGTAATGAGTGCAACTGCACCCAAGCTGGCATGAACTTTGCTAAAAAAATACTGGGTTTAAAGTTGGGTGTCCATAGATTCATGCATAAACCATAGCCTTCATAGATCCAGGATTTGACTTTGAAAAATGCATCTCTTTGATCTTTATTTTGAAAGAGCACCACAAAAATCCCCTCCTTTTTATCTAGATAAAAAAATTTGAAACCCCTTCCCATTCATCAAATAACAAATCTTTTAGGAGCTCAATATCAATAATTCTATCCCAAAACTTACAGATTAGGGCTCGGTGTCAAAGATCAGAGACTTGGTTTTGAAGCTAATCATCTAAGAATGTTATGGCAACCATAATTTTTTTCGCTGGTGAACCACCATTATGTATTTTGACATGTTTCGCATTTGGATTTTCCCCAACTCCATTTTCCCGTGCTAATGGACTTTGCTCCAGACGTTCACCTTTTGGATCATCTTTTCGTTTCCACTGTAATACTATTTTCTTCTGATTTCTTGGCTTTTTTTTCTTGTATTTCTTCTTCTTAGGGTTCCCAGAGTTAGGGAGGTTCTGCGAGGCTCGTGCGTGTATCTCCTGGTTTTCCATGTTTTGCAATGTTGAATGACCATTCTGTTCACTTTGAATAGATCAATTTTGAGACTGAGGCTCTTGCCGATGATCCAAAACCCTATTTTCCAATCTTGTCTTAGCACCAGAGTTCCCATTCTTCTTATTTTATTTTGATTTTGGATTGAAGGGAACCCCTTGAGAGACAATATTGTGATCTGCATGTGGATCATTGCATTGATTTGTGTCTTTAAGCCCTGCTTCCTTGACCTACAAATATTTGGGTTGCTTGTTCCTCGAAGATTTAAACACAACCTCTGCATCTTGATATGACCATTGCAAAAAAGCTGATTTTTTCTCATATTCTCTATTTTGAAATCTTTGTTAAATAATGCATCCTCTTCATAGATATCAACAATTGGTTGACCATTTTTGATGAAAACCCTATGGGCTGGTACTGGTACCCAATTTGGACATGAAAATATTTGTATTCTTCAATATGGTCCATTTGCATTTCATTTACCTTGATTGGCAGTGGGACCTCAGGATTGAAAAGTTTATCTATTCTAAAGTGTTGTGCCATGAGGTCAAAATTCTCTACCTTTTTTTGCAAATTAGCCGTTTGTCTGCCATTGTTGGTCTACCATTTTTTAATATATCTAACCTCAAGGAGGTTAGGGGAAAAGTCCATTCCTATACCCTAGGTCAGAAGAGTAGGAACTGGCACACAATATAACTAACCCTTGCCTTTTCCCACTAGGAAGCAGAGTCGAACCTGTGACCTCGAGGAATGCAAACCCCAAGCCCCATCCAACTCTACTACAAGTGGAAGCTTGTTATATATATAAAAAATATTATTCTTTATCATATAATAATTAATTATAAGGTTATCATATAATTATTATATATATATTAATATTCTAAATATATTTGTCATTTATATATTATAAAACTATATAACATAGTTAATAATATATAAGATAAAATTTTATATGATCAATATATATTATATAATATACTTATTATAAATAACTATAATATAAGATGATTAAATTCATCATATTATATCATAATTTTATCATTAAATAACTATAATTTTTTTTTTGATCGGTAAGCAAGATGATTGTATTGATATTTAGAAAAGTAAATACATCATTCAGGCCCAAACTGGGCATTCTTCATGACTTCAACAGAGACAAACTAGACCTAGACACCAACCAAAATTAGCAGACCGAGTGGACGCATCCACCATTAACCAACATTTTCACCAAAAAACTTAACCCACCCGACACTTACAAAGACCAAATATAAAGATTACCATTCATACCACCGAACCCAAGAAAATTAAACATCAACAAAAAACCCTAGCCAAACCCCTATCACCAAACATTCTGTTGGGAAAAAACTTGGAATTCCCTCTTCCAGGCTGAGTCTTCAACAGACACCAAGGGAAATTTCTTTTTTAGAAACTCAACTCCTGCTACATCCAAGCGTCTATGCTCAATAAGAGCCATGCCGTTAACATCCAACAGGAAGGAAAAATAGCTTACCAAGGCATTTGGATCATCTAGAAGATATAGGTCCTGCGGTCATGGGATCCCTTTACCAAGTCAAGTCGCGACCAATGCTCTATCCAAGCGAACCAATATGTCTTTGCGAAAGAGGCCCTACATTATCACCCTTGCATCTGCTTTTGAAACCCCAACATCAAGCAATCTAGCCAACACCCAAGAAGAAATATCTAAATCCAAATGGTATCCTTCGACATCCTCCATAAATGCTTTCCCAACTAGGCATTTGATAGCTACGAAAGATAGATAATCTGGGTAGTGGATAATGTGGTGCAACCAAAGAGAGGAGATTGGACCTTCAAAGGCAATTTTCCTTTTGCAACTTTTCAACTACACTGGCGTAACCATCCCTCCCATCTCCAACTCCTTCAGAGAAACCAGGAGTATAAACCTACTCATGGCACACGTAAAGCTCAAAAAACCATACCATCGATTAGTTTGGAAATAAAACATCACCACCCACTAAAATTAAGGCCTAGGAAAATGTGCTTGGCCACCATCCTTTGCAACCTGGTGAACGTCCTTGAAAGGAAAAAGCATGTCATGTAATGCCGACAAAGAATGATGAACTTAGCCGAGAAAGTTCCTTTTAGATGTGCAACCAACTCACCCTCCTGCCAACTCATTCGTCGACCCAACGCTTGACACCCAACCACTCCACATCAACAAATAGGGGATGGAGTGGCGCCCTCCCTACCTCCCACATTAAATAACTATAATATTAATATATATATTTATATATATATATATAATTTAATAATTATTATATTATATATTATTAATAACATAATTATATATAAATAATAGTATATATTATATATTAAATAATAGTATATATTATATATTAAATATAAGTATATTATATATTAATAACTATAATTTTAATACTATATATTTAAAAATAACACATATATAATACTTATAGTCATTTTATTATATATATTAATTATATATATTAAATATTTATAAAACTATACTATAATAATATTATATTAATTTAACTATAATATATATTACTTAGAGAAAATTTTGGTCTATTTATTCATGCACTGCACAAATGTATGCAAACAATACACCTAAATTTTCCCGAATTGGCCTTCCACACCTCTTCGACATACCTATTACACACCAAGGTGTGATTGCCAGTATATAATCTTTTACCATTGGAATACGATAAAAGGACATTTAAAGTTACTTTTCACTTATTTTTTCGTCCATATAACATGTCTTTTAAGTACTATTACATAACAAAATGTTCTATGTAATGTGTAAAGGTTGATTAACAATAATTAGTAAGACTCTAAGATGAAATATTAAAATTTAAATATGATGATGGATTTGGAGGGTTGTTTCTATGTTATATTTTACATCCCACAAATATATTTGAAAGGATAAAGTGATGATTCGTGTTGAGAAAGTAAATGCATGGGATTGAATGTAAATGAAACTAAAATACTTGAATAGGGTTATTAGACAAATTTAACACAAGAGTATGCTTTTTGCTAACATTTTATAGATAATTAAGCCACCCACATCAAAGAAAGCAAAAGTAAAATGAAAAATAGTTAGATTGTGCTAAATTCACTATTATAATTATATGATCAACAAAAAGTAATCAATATATAATTTAAATATTAAGAGAACCAAATTTTATGAATATTTACATATTGTTATAGAAAATATAGTAATGTTAAGAGTGGAATTAAGACAAAACAACATTAACAAGTTAAGAATTGAAATCTACATGTGAAGAACATAAAATATTAACGTGTCTTTTCTTTTCCCAAAATAGTCTACAAGTGTTTGTTGATTTATAACATCTAAAAATCTAAAGAACTATTTGAGAATACTTCTACATAGGTTTTGGTAGGCTTGGGTTCTTTTCTTGCAGGTTATGGTGTTCTTTGTAACTTTATATTTGACTATGGAATTGGTGTTTCCTTTCCCTTTGTAATTCTCCCTTTAAGTACTACTTTTCTTCTCTCCTCTATATATTTGCATTGAAAAATATAAAAAATATATTATTTCAAAGATGTTATTTATAAAACATGGTGCATTAATAATTAAAAGGTGAAATATATTTCATAATGAAAAAAATGTAAAATAATTTTATAATCAAAATTTTGCATACACACGTCATTAACATTTAGTTTTGTCTATATTTTGAAAGGAGCTCTTTGATACTTAGACATATTGATAAATTTGACTTAATTTTGTGCAAAGTCTGGTCACTTATCTCATGTTATCCACCTACCTCATCACACTTCTTCTTATAAACTTACAACCTATTCCCTTTCACATATTCACACAACTTATACATTCATCCTAACCACTTATTATCTCTCCTATGTGCACATTATTACCATGCACATGTCATTTATTGAGATCTAGCTACTTTTCTATCCCAAGACTAGTTCACATCACATGGCCATCCTTATAGTCCCAGACTCATACTACTGAAATTAAAAAAAAAAAAAATCAACCAACTTCCCACCCTTACCATTCCTACCTAGAATTGTATAAGCACATTTATCTATGTGATGTGTTTTTGTTTCCTTGTATATTTAGATGAATTTAATTCACTCATTTTAGTCATATATAAATAAAAAAAATACATATATATCATTCACATTTTAACACACTTCAATTGGTGCTCTAAAAAAATTATAGTGTTACATAATCACTTTAGATAAATTTAAAATCTTGATTGTTATTTTTAACATTTTTAAAATTTATAAATTGGTCTAGGTGAAATCTCATTGTGACTCAATGTAAATCCTTTACGGTATTATTTCCACTAGGTCCTATTTAGATAAAACTTGGAGAATAAGTCAATGGTTATCAAGCAAACTAAATAATTGAAATCAATAAAACACAATAACAAGTTAATGATTATGGATTATTTCTGAATATTTTGGCTCATCCTTGAAAGAGTTGGCATAAAAAAGTTCTTCAAAGAAATAAACAACCCAATACTCATTATTTGTATTATATATAGAGTGAATACAAGTTACAGAGCCATGAGGAGCAGTACTACTACATACCAATACATTTTTCAACAAATTCCATCAACATACAATTACAATTGAAAGCCAAATTTTAGTAATAGAGGACCCTGCTAAGTGATTACAACTTGTAGACTATTATATATACCCTGTTGTTCAACAAAACACAATCCCAAAATGCGGCTACCCAATATCTTTGTCAAAACAGACCCAAGTTGATATTCACACATTCCATTCCAAGCTGATACCTACACATACCATTTCATACCTTCAATCCATAAAGGTACCCGTTGTCCAAAAACCATGCTATTTCATGCTGACCAAAAACCATGTTGTCTCAAGCTCCATGTCAAGTGGCAGATTCCTCACTTCCAGCTAGGTGTTTCATCCCAAGAAGTGTCTCAGTCACCTCTATTGTTGGCAACACAAGGACATATAACTGAGAGGGGGGTGAATTAGTTGTCATAGAAATTTAAAACTTATTCAACTTATTAACTTTATTCTCAGATCTGATTAATAACCATGAAAGGATAAATCATCAAAACATCAGAAACACACATAAAACATAGATTTTTTATGTGGAAACCTTGTTAGGGGAAAAACCACGGTGGAGGCCAGTCCACAAGATCATACCCTGTTAAAAGTATAAGAAATGAAAATATGGGGAATGCACTTGCATTCAGGCACATTGCTTAGAGCTCACTGCTCAATTACAACAGGGCTAACCGCCCAAAGGAAGATACACTGTCTTATAGAGAGAATCATATTACATCCATAGGGATTTGAACTAATAGAATAGCATCTGCTAATGCCTAATCACAGTTCTGATTAAGTGCATGAACACTTCTTTACTTTTCTTTACTCTTCTTCACACTCTGATATGCCTTCGAATGATTTAGATCAATATTCACACATATACATACAAAAGAACACTCTGGCATACACTCACACACTTCAATTCAAATAAGCAATCGCTCTTATATATCTGCAATAAGAAATTTCATCCCTTCAAGTCGACCTCAACAAAATAATAAAATGAATATAAACTATCAGCCCAAAACACTAAAGATTATTAATGTGAATCAACCAAGGTCGGCCACAACTTAGTGAAGACCCAATATCCAATGTGAAAAAAATTCAATTAATTACTCCTCTAAGATCCACAACATGCTACAACCACCATGTTGGCCAAGAAAAAGAAAAACATGAGCACGCAAGAGAAAATCACCAACCACGAGCACAACGATCAATGCAGATGTGCAACAATGATAGAGCATGATCTAGAAGCATCCAAAAAAATCATGAATCACCAGAGAATCATCTTCAACAACTAAACTAACTGAAATCGCATCATCTTCAATTAGCAACACCAACTAAAGCAACAAAACCAAACTGTCAGAATGGAAATATTCATAACTTGATCAAATATTCTCACAGATCTCTGAAACTTGACGTGGATAAACTAGATACACTCAGTGAAAAAAATTTTAGTCCACAACCTCTCATCATCATCATACAGAACTTACCAACATACTAAACTTCACTTCACTAGTGACAACCTGCAACTCATTCTATTACAATTTTCTCAATATCCTCAACATATACAACTTCTAATGAATTAATGCTAATAATGTTGACATCGATGACAACCACATATCAACAACACAACCACAACATCCAAAAATCTCCCCCTTTGGAATTGATAGCAACACATGATGTGAAAAACACCATCAACACAACTAACTCTTGACACTTACTCCCCCTTAGGTTCTGACTCATTTTCTCCTCAACTTTTTCACACAACTCTTCTCCCCACATGTCTCTTCTCTTCACAGTTTTTCACACGACTCTTCTCACCCTTTGACATCAATGGAAAATATTTATAAGCTCCACACAAAATTTGAACCACATATCTGAACATCTGACTACTCCCCCTGAGTAGCAACCACCACAACATCTATCTGAAACAAGATATGACTTTGAAATGCATGAATTGATGCAATGCAATGCATCTTTAGTTTTGATTAGGAGGGGTAATCACCCCTAACTGAACCCTATGAGATACTCAAAAGTATCCGTAGGTAATGGCTTGGTAAAGATGTCTGCAATCTGTTCCTTAGTAGACACATACTCTAGTCTGACTTCCTTTTCAATCACCTTTTCTCTCAAGAAGTGAAACTCAATAGATATATGCTTTGTCTTTGAATGCAACACCAGATTCTTAGAAATGTTAATAGCACTTGAATTATCATAGAATATAGCAATAGGCTCATTATACACAACTCTGATATCCTTCAACATCTGTTTCATCCATAGGACTTGAGTACAACTGTTAGCAGCAACAATGTATTCAACCTCTACAGTAGATAAAGAAATGGCATTCTGCTTCTTACTTAACCATGAAATCAACTTCTTACCAAGAAAAATGCTCCACCACTAGTACTTTTCTTGTCATTTACATCTCCTTCCCAATCAACATCAATAAAGGCACTCAAAGTAAGATCATCATCTTTAGGATGCCATAGGCCAAAGCCAACTGTCCCCTTCAAGTATCTAAAAATTATCTTCCCAACAGTCACATGAGATTCCTTCTGATCAGCTTGAAATCTTGCAACAATACATACAACATTCATGATATTAGGCCTAGTTTGAGTTAAATACAATAATTTACCAATCATTGATTTGTATCTAGTTTGATTTGCCTTCGAAGAATCATCTTTTTTTGTCAACTTACATTTGGTCACCATGGGTGTACCAACTAGCTTTGAATCTTCCATACTGAACATCTTCAACAATTCCTTCACATACTTGGATTGAGATATAAAAATCCCTTTATCTAACTGAGTAATTTGCAATCCCAAAAAGAATTTCATCTCACCAATCATTGACATCTCAAATTCACTCTTCATATCATTAGCAAACTTCATCCACAAACCATCATCTCCTCCAAAAATGATATCATCAACAAAGACTTCAACAATCAAACCTTTATTACCATTCTTGAAATACATATTACTATCAACAGTACCTTTGTTGAATCCAAACTTCAACAAATACTTGTCCAATCTGGCATACCATGCTCTAGGGGCTTGCTTGAGTCCATACAATTCTTTCTTCAATCGACATACCATATCTCCCTTATCAATCAACTGAAATCCATCAGGTTGCTCAACATACACCTCTTCTTCCAATTCATCATTTAGAAAAGTTGACTTGACATCCATTTGATAAACCTTGTAGTTCTTGTAAGCAGCATAGGCAAGAAATAATCTTACAATTTCAAATCTAGCAATAGGGGAAAAAGTCTATTCAAAATCAATTCCTTCCATCTGTGAATATCCTTTGCATACCAGTCTTGCTTTGTTTCTAACTACTTCTCCTTGCTCATTCAGTTTGTTTCTAAAAACCCATTTAGTTCCAATGACATTCTTATCCTTAGGTTTGGGAACAAGAATCCATGTATTCTTCTCAATCTATTTTAGTTACTCTTTCATTGCTTCAACCCAATGCTCATCTTTACATGCTTCATTCACACTAGTAGGCTCAGTCTTTGAGATCAAGTAGTATTCTTTTGCAATCTTTCTCCTAGTTTGGACACCTTTGTTCTTATCTCCTATAATATGATCTTCTAAATGATTCAATCTTACATACCTAATAGTCTTCTTACGTTGTTCTTCAACTTCAGGCTCTTGTGTTCTCTCTTATGCAACTTCACTGGTTTCTTCTTCCTCTTGATTTTCCTAATCCACCGAAATGATTTGCACTTGATTTTTAATCTGAACTTGCTTTCCCTTATTTGTACTGACATTCTGATCATCAGAATTATATCCATAGGTTCTAGATGGTGTACCTAAGTCTTCATCAACCTTGACATTTGCACTTTCAACCATTTTCCTCAATCTTTTATTGTAACACCGATAGGCCTTGCTATTAGTAGAATAACCCAGAAAGATACCTTAATCATTCCTAGCATCAAACTTTCATATGTCTTTGTCTCTCCTGATATAACATTTGCTTTCAAATATCTTGAATTATTTAACAGTAGGCTTTTGACCAGTCCATAGCTCAAAAGGGGTCTTACCAGTATCACCTTTGATTTGTACCCGGTTGAGTGTGTACATATAAGTACTCATAACTTCTCTCCAGTAGATATTCAAGGGACATTTCTTTCCAACATCATAGTTCTAGTAGCATCTTCAATTGTTCTGTTCTTCCTTTCCACAATTCCATTTTGCTAAGGGGTCCGCGGTGTAGATAATTGTCTCTTTATTCCATGTTCTTCACAAAAGGAATTAAATTCACTAGAAGTGAACTCACCACCTCTATCTGATCTCAGACATTTAATCTTCAGACCTATCTCTATCTCAACCATAGCCTTAAAGGTCTTGAACTTTTCCAGTGCTTCAGATTTCTCCCTTAAGAAAGTAACCCACACCATTCTTGAATAATCATCAATGAGTAACATGAAATACCTGTAACCTTGTAAACTTCTAACCTTAGAGGGACCACACAGATTAGTATGAACAAGCTCCAACAATTCATTTGAACAATGTTGTTTGCTTCAAAATGAAATTCTAGTTTGCTTTCCTAGTTGACATTCCTTGCATATGGCATTAGTAGGTTTCACCAACTTAGCTATATCTCTCACAAACTTAGTAGAACTTATCTTGACAATATTGTCAAAGTTAACATGACACATTCTCCTATGCCATAACCAACTTTCATCAACTTGAGAAATCAAACAACTTTTACTAGCAGAACTCAAGTGAAATATATTACCTTTTGTTTTTGTACCTGATGCAATTACATTTCTAGAACTCAATATTCTTCACTTTCCATCCTTGAACTAAAGATTGTATCCCTTATCAACCATCTAACCAATGCTTAAAAGATTATGCTTGAAGCCTTCCACATTCAGGACATCGTCAGTATTATGCTTACCATCAAGAGAAATGCATCCTCTGCCACAACACACCAACTGTATTATCACCAAATATCACAACACCACCATCATACTTTTCCAAGCTCACAAACTTAATTTTATCTCCTATCATATGATGCGAACATCCACTGTCAATCACCCATTCATCTTTCTCTTCAAATTGAGTAGCTAGGGATTTCTCCACATTTGTACAACTAGCAGATTCAATAGATATAGGATTTTTTTCCTTAAAAGCAATAAATACCAATTCATCATCACTTCTATTTCCTTTATCAGATTCATTATCTGTCACACCTTCATTTGCAACATAGTAACACTTCTTTTGAAATCTAGGCTTGTTATGTCTTTGTTTAGGAGTTCTTTCTGGACATCTTGATGCAAAATGACCTATCTTATTGCAAGAAAACATTTAAGAGGCAATTTTCCTTCATACTTACCTTTTCCTCTTGGTACTCTTTTGACAATAAGTGCTTCTAGCTCTTCCAGCTCTATTTCTTCTTCTTCAATCTGTCTGATTTCATCCTCATACTTGAATGTCTTTCTAGATGAACTCTCACCCAGATCATATATGTGTCTATCTCTTCCAGAAGTAGTAGCCTTAAATGCAAATTCAACCTTAGGAAGGGCATCACCAAATTCACTCAACTCAAAATTAGTAACCTTACCAACCAACATGCCTTTGGCTACATTTGTTATAGTCTAGAACTCTTCAGTAGCACTAGCTTTGACTTTGTAAGAATCAAGCAAGGATCTAAGCACTTTAACAACAATATATGATTCGTCTATCTATCCACCAACACATGTGATACCACACACAAGTTCATTCACTCTTTGTATAAAAATAGTAATGTTCTCATCATCACCCATTCTCAACTTTTCATATTTTCCTTTAAGACTCTACAACTTAGCAATCTTCACATTAGTATCACCTTCATACAAGGATTCCAACTTTTTCCAAATCTCATAAGAAGTCTTCAGATCCATAACATTTTTTATCTCAGAATTAGTCAAGGCACTCAACAATGCTTCCTTAGCACAAATATTATACTCAACATCTCTAATCTCAGAAGTAGTAGTAGGACCATTCAGAGGAATAACATACCTATTACATGTAATGTTCTAAAATAGTTCACCAATGTATCTCAAATGACACTCCATTCAAGTCTTCCACAGAGAATAATTTGTTCCATCAAATCTTGGACTATCCTTCTTGTAAGTTGCCATCTCGGATCACCTCAAGCTATTAAAATTCTTCCAAGGAACTTGCTCTGATACCAATTGTTGGAAACACAAGGAAAAACAATTGAGAGGGGGGGTGAATCAGTTGTCACATAAATTTAAAACTTATTCAACTTATTAACTTTATTCTGAAATTTGATTAATAACCATGAAAGGATAAATCATCAACACATCAAAAACACACATAACACCAATATTTTTTACGTGGAAACCCTGTTAGGGGAAAAACCATGGCGGAGGTCAGTCCACAAGATTATACACTGTTAAAAGTATAAGAAATGAAAATATGGGGAATACACTTGCATTCAGGCACATTGCTTAGAGCTCACTTCTCGATTACAATAGAGCTAACCGCCCGAAGGAAGACACACTATCTTACAGAGAGAATCAAATTACATCCGTAGGGATTTGAACTAATAGAATAACATCTGCTAATTCCTGATCACAGTTCCGGTTAAGTGCATGAACACTTCTTCGCACTCTGCTATGCCTTCAAATGATTTAGATCAATATTCACACATATTCACACAGAATCACACTCAGGAATACACTCAAACACTTCAATTCAAATAAGCAACCTCTCTTATATATCTGCAATAAGAAATTTCATCCCTTCAAGTCGGCCTCAACAAAATAATAAAATGAATATAAACTGTTGGCCCAAAACACTAAAGATTATTAATGAAAATAAACCAAGGTCAACCAAACATTAGTGAAGACCCAAATCAACATCTCTAATGTGAAAAAACTTCAATTAATTACTCCTCAAAGATCCACAACACACTACAACCACCATGTTGGCCAAGAACAAGAAAAACATGAACACACAAGAGAAAATCACCAACCACGAGCACAACAATCAATGCAGATGTGGAACAAAGATAGAGTACGATCTAGAAGAATCCAAAAACATCACAAATCTCTAGAGAAGCATCTGCAACAAATAAACTAACTGAAATCGCATCATCTTCAATCAGCAACACCAATTGAAGCAACAAAAAAATTGTCAAAATGTAAATCTTCATAACTCGATCAAATATTCACACAGATCTCTAAAACTTGACGTGGATAAACGAGATACACTCAACAAAAAACCCTTTAGTCCACAACCTATGATCATCATTGTACAAAAATCACCAACATACTGAACTTCACTTCACCACTGACAACCTGCAACTCATTCCATTACAATTTTCTCAATATCCTCGACATATATAGCTTCTAATGAATTAATGCTAATAGTGTTGACATTAATGAAAACCACATATCAACAACACAACCACAACATTCAATATCTATCTCCTCTCTAGTGAAATCCTCAGGCCTAAGAAGGGGTGGAGGGTCCTCCCTTTGTGCTTCCTTAGCCACTTTCTTATTGAAGTCTTTTTGAAATATCTCCAAGGCCTAGAAAAATATCTTTGTACTTGGATGCCCTATTTTCCATGTGTGTCCTAGCCTGACTTCCTGTAGCCTAATCTGCAAGATTCCATCCTCTAGTAACTTGAAAATCTTGAATTTAGAGACTTTCACTGTCATGGTGACCTACAAAGCAATGTTATATAGGGTGAGTCTTCTTGAAGAATCAGTAAGTTCCCTCATTTTCCCATTAAATCTTTCAGATGTGCCACAAAATTTCAATAGATACGTAAGAAAAAAACAAAGATTGTTCTTTTCCAAATTTATTGCTTCTGAATAAAAGAACTCTATCCAATCTTATTTTACCATCATTGTTCCATACATCTAATTTATTACAAAAAATTCCAAGTTTCTCTTGCAAATATACAATAAAAAGAAATATGATAAATTGTCTCTGAAACCCTGCACATTCTATAGATTTTAATGTTAGTAGAACTTATCTTAAAAGGTGACTTGTGAAAGATCAACAACCATATAAAGCAGGCCTTCTTTGGCTATATTGTTCTGACCTAGTTATTTGAGAGGATTTTTGTCCATTCACCACTATTTAGATTAATGTTCCACTTATTGTTCAAGTAATCAAAAGTTCCTTGCTGCTTAGTTAGAGTGCTATAGATTGTTTTTGCATTTAAATTGTTGATATTGGTCCCGTTTATCCACTAGAATTCATTGTACTGCTCTACATTAAATCTGGTACTTATCGACCAGTTTATACCACTGCAAGACTCTCTTATAATGGAGTAAGTCCTCCATTGAGTATTAGGGATATGAAACTCATTTTTCAGATGGGACCATTCTTTCAACTCTCCACCATTCAGGATGTTTGAAAAGCTTTTAATACCTTTGTTGTTATAATTCTTAGTCGAGCACCCTTGCAAGAGATCCAAGGGCTTATATTTATGCTTGAGGTTCCACCAAATGGACCTTTGAGAGTAAAAAATGTTACCCTGGGAGAATTGAGAGTTGTAGATGAACAATACTCATTATTCCTAACCGTAAAACTTACTATATCTAAATCTTCATCAATAATTGCACATTATTTAATTATTGAACTAAATATGCTTATTTTATATTTTAGTTTCACACAGAATGTAATTACTAAACTCAATATTCAAATTAATTAAATTCCATATATAATAAATTTAAATTAATAATACTTATATAAATATATCAAGAGGTGTAATACACCATTAGTAAGGGATGGAATGTAGTGTTATGAGTGTAATAGAAAAATATATTAAAGAATGTTAGGAAAAGTGTATTGTACACCTTGCACAAGCATGACACATTTTAATTATGTAGCATAAATATTTATTTTGGTGGATTTAGGTGATGTGTTTAGCCTCATTAAATATTTATTTAGGTTCACTTGTAAAATTATATATAACATTGGGTTAGTTATTTTGTGTATGGGAGAAATAGAATACTTAAATATTATTTGAAGAAAACATTTAATAATATAACATATTAGTATCAAAAAGTAAATGAGGGGTCAATGGTTTTGTGTACTCATGGTTTTGAGGCACAAGATTTAATGTTACCACTTGTTTTTGGCTTTGTGTGAGCTTGAATCTATAAAAGCAAGCACAAGTTCATTGCTTAATGTTGGCTAGGTGAGTGTATTGTCATTGCATTGAGTTTCTCTTGTGAGTGTATATGTGAAGCAAGGAATGAGATGTGTGGTTACATGATTAGACACGTGGAATTGCATTGGATGAGCTTGATGTTTCAAAATTATTTATGGAAACTTTGTAAGTGTAGTGTAATGTCTTATTACTAAATAATACATAGACCGTGGATACTTTTAGAGGTTGAATTTTTTCCCTTCATGAGGGTTTTCCTAGGGTATATTGTGTGTTATATTATATATTATTTATTTGATATTTACATTATGGTTATTATGTAAGAATGTATACATGCTTGCCTCTAATGGGGTTATGTAGGAAATAGATTGATAATTTTAGGTACTACTCTAGCTCAAGCATGCTTAACCACAAAGTTTTCCCCAAGGTTAAGCCCACTTAGCTTGCAACCCCATTTGAAAAAACCTTCAAAAATTTTGTGCCTTATGAAACATTCTTTATAAATCCCCTTTAGCTCATTAATTGATAAGTAGGAGGTATTTTCCATATTGTGTCAAATTATGATATTGCTATCAAGATTCAACCGTGTAGTTTTATAAGTCAAACTCATTGACCCATGGTTCATGAGTAGTGGTTCAAAAGAACCCGTATCTCATGATAATGAATGGTACACTTATCACTCATTGCATCTAGGTGATTCTCATAGAGTTGAAGCACTAGACCTTCTTGGGATGTCACCCATCCCAATACTAGTCCAACTCAATCATTCTTAACCACAAAGTTTTTCCCAAGGTTAAGCCCACTTAGCTTGCAAAAACATTTGAAAAAAAATTCATCAAGTGTTGTGCCTTATGAACCATTCATTATAGAGCCCATTTAGCTCATCAATTGATAAGTAGGTGGTATTTTCCATAGCATGTCAAATTGGAATATTGCTATCAACATTCAACAGTGTATTTTTATGAGTCAAACTCATTGACCCATGCTTTATGAGTAGTGGTTCACAAGAATCCATCTCTCATGATAGTGAATGGTCCACTTAGCACTAATTACATCTAGGTGATGCTCATAGAGGTGAAGCACTAGGCCTTCCCAAGATGTCACCCATCCTAGTACTACTCTAGCTCAAGCATGCTTAACCACAAGTTTTCTCAAGGTTAAGCCCACTTAGCTTGCAACCAAATTTGCAAAACCTTCAATAAGTGTTGTGACTTATAAATAATTCATTATATATCCCCTTTAGCTCATCAATTGATTAGTAGGAGGTATTTTCCACAATGTTTCAAATTGTGATATTTCTATCAAGATTCAGCAGTGTAGTTTTATGAGTCAAACTTATTGACCCATGGTTCATGAGTAGTGGTTCACAAGAACCCATATCTCATGATAACAAATGGTCCACTTAGAACTCATTGCATCTAGGTGATGCTCATAGAGGTGAAGCATTGGGCCTTCCTAGGACTTCACCCTTCCTAATAGTACTCCATCTCAAGCACGCTTAACCACGTTGTTAGTTAGGACCACTTAGCTTGCAACCCCATTTGAAAAATATTCAACAATTGTTGTGCCTTATGAACCATTTATTATAGATCCCCTTGGTGGTTTTTAATTCCCAACAAGATCCCACAAATAATATATGGATTTTTACATGTCCAATAATCAATTATTTGGAGGGATTAGCTAATAAACAGGTGAAAGTTTGAAATAACTTTCCCTTTGCACTTTGGGTTGTGCAAAACCTAGGAGGGTAGTCCCTTGCAATTTTATCAAGATCTCTTGTGCCAAATTATCCTATACATTGTAATTAGAAAATTTGTTCTCTACATATTTGCTTGATGATTATCAAAATCTCAAGATATAGAAAATCCCTTAAGCATTTAGACAATTAATAGCAAGAGAACAAGAGAAGTCATGAAAATTTTACAAATAACTTCAAATGAATTGAAAGATTGTAAGTGTTCTTTGTGTGTGTGATCTTGAAGCTGCAATTAGACACAAATTCAAAAGTCTAATGCCTTTACCTAGGGCATGGAGTCAGAACATATGTAATGAAGTTTCTTAACGATATTCTACCTAAACATCAAAGTGTTTTACAACAATACCTTACACTATTGCACTTAGATATTCCTAACCAACTATACTTCAAACTCCTTGCATCACTTCATACAAATCTATATTCTTATTTAAGCATTTAACTCATTCTTTGAAATAGAGCTAAAATAGTAATGTACATCAAAGGAAAGAAAATGTCGAAGAGATGAAAGATATTCGATCATTTTAATTCATAATTTGTATAAAATTTATATTAGGAGACAATTGGCCAAAAAATTATGCCATTGTATTTAATAGATGCTAGTACAATTAAGCAAAACTTGCAAACTACATGCAATTTAGACTCAATAACCTAGAAAAGACTTAAACACTATTCTCTATGTTTTACATTACAAAATTTCTCCAAAATATTTGTACAAATGGCCAAGTGAAATCCCTTTTATAAGAACAAGGGAGAAATACAAGCCTCAGGTTAAGTACACATGTCATTTTTTTATTTGATAACCAATTACATTTCAAAATTTGAGCTCAACTGCTCGTGGAGGGAATATTCTAAGGACAAATATAGTTATATTTACTTGTTGCAATCTTTGTCCTTTCCAAAAAGTGCTTGATGCAAACGATTATTCTCTTTGTCACTTTTTTCATCTCCTAGTCAGTTGAAGAGCAGACTAGGCATGTAAGATAGAAACTTTAACAACTAGAAGACAAAATCCTTTAGTTGAAGTTGTTGGAGACTTCAGTTAACATTGATTGTGCATATAGGAAAAAAATAATGTTTCCACACCATCTAAAACCTTTACAATTTTGGAAGATAATTGTATTTCTTATCCAGGCATCGTATTATTCTTTAATGGGCCATTTGAAATCCAAAAACTCATCCAATTTAGTCCTATATGTGTCATAATTTTTGACAATAGAATCTACCTCTTTTTTATAGTCCTCAAGGAACCTATTTGTGTCCCATATCTTGTTTTTGCAACTCTTCATGAATGTTGTGTCAATAGGGTCCTTTTCACAAATCACAAAAGCCAAGGATATTGTGATATTCTCCAATTATGTTTTTCAATCTTTGTAGGACTTCACCCTTCCACCACCATCCCTTCTATTAGGTAATATGCCTATATTTCAAATTATTTTATCAATTCCCTTACCCTATCTTCCATGGGGTTGACCATACCTTGATATCCACCTGCTGATTTAACAATCTGATAGGTAGGATTGACCTGTTCAGGCTTATTAGGGTCATGGGAAGATCCTTTGATCATGCCCATCAATGAACTTAACCTTGGCATCCATGTGTGCATTAGAGGAATTTAATCTATCTTATCTTTAACAAACATATCAATGGTGGTTATTATCAAAGAATAATTGGTATGCACATTATAGCTCTCTTCAAAATATTTCCAATCAAATGACCTAATATAGTAGAAGTGATGTACATTTTGTCATTATTACATGTAGGAGGTGGTGCAATAGAAGTACTTGGAACCTCAGGCCTTGGTTTTTGTACAACTCTAGTGCTTGTGATGGAGGTGGTGGTGAAGGAGGTGATGCAAGAAATTCTTATTGTTGTTGCACTTGTTTGACATGTAGTTGTTGATTTTATAACATTTAAACCTATAGCTCTTGTAAGTGTGGAATAAGTAATGAGTAAAATAACAAACAACACTTCTTAATAAGAAATTATATCAAGAGAATCAACAATAATTAATCTAATTAACACAGGAAAACTCTTGAAAGCGTCATAGTGCTCTCTATCTCCAAAGATTTATTAAGTCACAGGGCTCTCAGATTTTGTAAGCATTATGACTGTTAAAATTCCAATCTAGAGAATGAGATGCTGCTAAATGCAATAATGTAATCCTATATGGTGATGTCTAAATGATAATGATGAAACTATTGTAATCTAAATTGACATGAAACTTGATGAAAGAAGCTACATTAAACTATGATGCAACTAAATGAAAAGCCATGATATTGATTCTTTTCTAAATTGCTTGCTATTTCTATTGCTAAATGGTAATTGCTTATTGCTAAGATGCTTGATTGCTCAATTAGTATTTTTGTAGAGTAAGTTTGCACAAAGTTGGGATTCATTTCCTGTAGACAGAGGTTGTATTTATAGATTCCCGACATCATATTTGTGAAGGGGCAGCAAAGCAAAGGTCTGGATTTGATTTGAAGAATTGAATGGTGAAGGATGAAGAAGCCTGAGCTGATTATGGAGTTTGTTCCTCCCCAAAACATTCAGCCAGATGATAGGAAGAATCAATGGAAGAAGATGAAGAAGTTCACCTGTAAATTTGTCTCCAATTTGTCTTCAAATTTGCCCGTGAAGGTTGAGATGAATTAAATTAGGCATAACATATCTAATCTGGTAGGTGAAATATTGATTAGCTGTAGAATATGCTTTTTAATTTGAATATTTTGGATTTATTCAAATTTAGGAAGAAATAATAATTATTAAATAAAACAACTATTTGATATTGTTTATTTAATAAAAGAGGGATAATGATAATTAAATAAAAACTATAGAATTTTGATTATTTAATTAAGAGGGAATAATTATAATATAAATAGAATAGAAGAATTAAAGAAATAAACTATATAAATAAATAATTCTATTTATTCAATAGTAGATAAATTTAAGGTTAATTAATCAAATAAATCGTATTTAATTAATTAGATTATCCAGACCATTTTTGGGTCTATACATTTTTCCCCTCTTTGAAGTGATGTGTTTACACATTGCTTCAAAGAAAATTTTGTTGCTACTCCCGATATTGACATAATTAATTTTTAGATCATGCCCCAAATGTTGATTTTGCTATGATGATGGATATATGCCCCCTCAGGAGATAAATTGATGATTTTTTTATTTTTTTGGATTTTTTCAAAAAAATTCAATTTTTTTGTGATTTTCTAATGATTTGATGATTTGATAAAGATTTTTATTTTCAATGATGCAAAATCAATTTATCTCCCAACAAATAATTGTGTAAATTCCCTTGTGATGAGATTTGAATTAACCCCCTTTGAAAGGATTTAAATAAATCTCATAAAAATCACCTTTAATTACTCTATTAAAAAGCTAAAAAGGGTGATTTGGAATTCATTTGTGCAATTTTGAGTTTTAAAATTTGAGAGAGAGTGATTTGGATCTTTGTTGAGCAAAATGTCAATCCCCTACCACATTCACCATTTTGAGCATGTGCGTTGACACAATCATTCGACCGCCTACGGACCTCCAGTATGTACTCGTGAACCTCCTTGTTATTCGTGTTTTTCATTTTTCACGCGTTTATTTTGGATTTAAACTTTTTGAATTCTTTTAGCACATCTGTAGGCCGCAATAGTGCATGTAAGTTTTGTTTTAGCACATTTACCAGAATAGTGCACAGGTTAGTTGTTTTAGCACATAGATAGGATGAAATAGCACATCTAAGTTTTAGCACATAGGTCAAAAAGTGTAGTGCATATGTAGGGTAAAGTAGCACATTTGATGATATTGCACATTGACCGTCTAAATTGGCACATTTGCATCCTGAAATGGTGCATCTAATGAAATAGTGCTCTGATTTCCTGTTTTAGCGCATTGAGGTGTTTTAATGGCGCATTGAATATTGTGGTGTATAAAAACATTGTTTTAGCACATTGAAGTCAGAATGATGTAATTTGTCAATTTTGTCCTTGATTTTGTCGATTTCAATCATGTCAGTCATTGATTTGGTATGATTGATGATCTCAATAGAGTAGATGATGTTCAACATCATGATAGGTGAGGAATAATTATAGTTTGATTGATAAACCTCATGATAGGTGAGGTACAATTTTAGATTGATGATTGACCTCATGATAGGTGAGGTACAATGATAGTTTGATGATTGTACTCATGATAGGTGAGGTTCAATCGATAGTTAGTCACGAGATTTGATCAAAATCTCACCAGAGCTGATTAGATTTGATAGGCTGATTGATGTTTGATAAATTGACAAAGATTACTGACTTTCAATATTTTGTGTTGATAGGAGTCATTTGCGAACCTACAAATTCAAGAGTGGTGTCCTAGGATATTCAATTTGATACCTCAGTTTTTGCAGCCTGAGACAACAATCATCACACGTTGGGGTTTATCCTCTCTTTTATCTATGCCCCAGATTAGGATTAATCGAGGTCTCCTAATAGCCCTAGCAGAAAGGTGGCATAGTGAGCATAATACCTTCCACCTTCCTACTGGTGAGATGATAGTCACCCTAAAGGATGTTTGGTAGATTTTGAGGATACCTGTTGTTGGTGATATAGTATTTTATGATTCTTTAGAGCAGGGCGGGACTAATGCTCTACGCAAAGTATTTTAGGATGATAGGATTTGTGGATATGAGATTCCATGGCATGATATGGTGGATGCTTATGCCACCCTGCCTTTAGTACTTGTTGGTTTTATTGGAGGGTTCCTTTGTCCTGATTGCAGGTCAAAGGTACTTTCTATTGGTTGGGGTCATGTTTTGGAGAGTATGATTGTTCATGGTATGAGATATGCATGGGGCATGTGTATGCTTGCTCATCTTTACCACAATTTACATTAGGTTGTCTACTTTCGAGGTCACAGTTTGTCCGTAGGGGTTACATTACTTCAGGTGTGGGCGTGGGAGCATATAACTGTTACACGTCCAGTGATGGTGAGACAACACCCTGCCATGAGGCCATATGTGCATATATACGTAGGTCGAATTACTCAGCCTAGAATGGGTAAGCTAGATCAATGGAGGAGAGTGTTAGATGATGTAGAGGTTGTTACATACAAGCCATATCTAGATTGCGAGCACTGGGATGACAATGATATATAGTTGCCATACCTATGTCAATCTATGTTACTGATTGGTAGGACTCATTGGGTGTTGGAGATATTTTTGTTTAGGAGAGTGCTTAGACAGTATGGTATTGCACAGGGCATGCCCTAGGGTGTTGCTCATTATGCCCGTCGCCAGATAGATTCTACTAAGTGGGGACCTTGCCTTTCATATGATTATGTAGTTCAGGTGTACTTGGCCCTACAACGTTTGGTTTGGGAGATTCGTCCTGAGATTGTTGAGCCACCTATCACAATAGATTATGCAAAGTTCTTGGCCCTACATTTGTTTCCATGAATCTCCATTCCTGATGAGCCAGTGCCACTACCTAGTGAGGAGGATGTTGCTATTGCCCAAGGTCATCGACGAAGGAGAGAGGAGGGTGGTGAGGAGGAGAAGGATGTTGAGAGTAGTGGTGATGAGGAGGATAGTAGTGATGATGAGGGAGATGAAGATGGTGGTGATGATGGAAGAGGTGGTCATGATGGAGGAGATGGTGGGGTAGGTGGATCAAGTGCAAGCGGATCAGGTGCAGCAGTGGATGTCTAGGACTATATGGTACCTCGTAAGAGGTGATCACAGATAACTCCTACCGAGCAGTGTGTGCATATTGGGATACCTTCATAGCATCAACAAACTCAAATTGTGAGTTTACAGGTGTAGGTACATACATTACAGGGGTAGTTGATACAGGCTCAGGGTTTAATGGTGCATACATAGACCCAAATGTAGACACAAGCGCAGGCCCATGCACAAAATCTTACTCAGGTATAGGCATAGTTGGCAACTTCCCAGACACAGATTGCCTCGTTGATAGTCAAGATAGATGTAGCCCGACCGGCTATAGAGCAAGCTCAGTTGACAGCTGAGAGATTATAGAGATTGGCTAATGGTACCTCTGTGGCTGATTATATGAGAGAGGTTCTCTGTGTGGGTAGAGAGGTAGAGTATTATAGAGGCCGATACCACGATGCAGTTCCCTCAGAGCAGAGAGGTAGTTATGCCTAGTCTCGATTAGGCAAGACTCATTCCAATACTGTTAGCGCGGGTGTGACACAACCTCCATAGACAGATCCAATAGATCTTGGTAGGTCTAGTGGTGGAAGGACTAGTCCAGAGATTCTTGCACCATCCGAAGCTAGCAGAACATAGCTTTATGATTGTACCTCTTGATGTATTTTGAGATATGATGTATACTCCATTTTTTTTATTTACAACCATTTTTGATGTTGTATCTCCTTCCATTTTAGACATCATTGTATACTTGACATTATGTTTTTTGAGATCTATATGATATGCGGAAGATTGATCGATTTATATGTGTTCTATATGGTTCTATGATGGATGCATATGATTTCTATGTTCTATATGCCATGTGATGATCTATATGATACCGTGATGGATGTATTTAATGATCATGATGATATGCTATGATTTATAATGTTCTATCTATGATGTTTAAAATGTGATTATGTGAATAATGATGTTGTATGGATGCATGATGTATGGATTAATGATGTGTGTAGTATTTACATGGATAATAATTGTATGATAATATATATATCCAAATGATATGAATATGTATCAATATGTATGATTTTTTTGAATATGATGTTTCAACAATAAATGAAAATGATGTAAATGGGATATGATGCACTTTTATTTTTGGGTATTTTAAATGCATATAAATGATATATTAAATGGATGAATGAATGATGAATATAATGTTACTTCAAATGTATGATATATGATATGATGAATGAATGAATGAAAATGCTACTACTTAGAGATTTGTTTTTGACATTTTTCTTATGCAATTTAGATGATGTGATGATTTGAAAAATATGATATGATGCAAAATATATGATGGAATGTATGAATGATGAAATTAAATCATAAATGCTTTCTAATGTATGTAATGGAAATTATTATGCAATTTTATGATAATGATGATGTTTTTGTTAATGTCAAGTATACTCAATTCATTCATGAGAAAAGATAAAATAATTTATGAATCCTTCACCAAATTTTTTAACAAATACTCTATAGATACAAAACTATCATGAATGAAATCTAATTTTACCATGCAAACCTATATGCAAGCATTGTCATCTTAACAGTCCATTTATCATGCTTTTTATCATCATTGAGCTTTTAAAATGTTGAAAGTAAGTACAAGAATCAATGGTATAATGTAGACCAATGATGACCTGAGTACCAATTTTATGATTTTTGATATTGCAAGTGAACACAAGCATCTAGGTATAATTAAACCAAGATGACCTAAGAATTTCTTGCGTAAATAGACAAGAATCAATCATTGTAATATACAAATTCTGAATGTCATCAGTGATACTTTGTAGAGCACGTCTCACAATAATTCACACAAAAATAATGATGAATTCACAAACAACAGACAAAGTAAATACCATTCTCCTTCCTAGCTCCTCTAGTTCAATACATCATTGAGTTGCTCCAAAGAAATGATAACAAAAATCAAAGTACAACATTTGAACATAAGCTTAAAGCGATAAAATTATGATTCAAAAGAATATCATCCACCTAGAGTTGTATTGATTTGATATGATTTTAGCTATGTTGATGTGGATGTTTGATTTCCTGAAATGTTTTGATGTTTGATGTATGTTCAATGTTGAGTTTCCCAATGATCATTGTATTTTTTGCGTTGTCACACTATTGTTTGTCTATTTGTTTAAGCTCAAGTTTATTTCCCCCAATGAGTTTAGAATTTTTCCCCCAATCTAGGGTCAGACACGACCACGTTGCTAGGATATGACAATAGACTATAGTGATTACGAAAGTGAACAATCATGACATGTCCCAAATAGATGGAAAGGATAGTTTAAATCACAAGTAGCGCTTGTTTCCAGGTTTTCACTACATGTTTTTATTGCACTTTTTTAGACTTTATGATTTTTTTGTATTTTCTCTTTTCTCTTTTCTAACATTTTTGTATTTTTCTATCACCAAGACACCTGTTTGCCAGGTTTTCATTAAGGCAACCATTTTTCCAGGACTTGAACCATGCACTAGGTGATTCAAGTGTAGAACTTTCTAAGATGGATACTGTTGATAGGTTCATCAAACATATCCCCTTTAGGTGTAGACAGTTTATAGGCTTGAGATCCATAGACTGATATGACAACAAAAGGACCTAGCCAATTAGGTTCAAATTTTCCTTTATTTTCTCTGTCCTATTGATTTCTAGGGTTTTCCTTTAGGACCAAGTCACCAACCTGAAAAACTCTAGGCTTTACCCTATGATTGTAGCTTCTGGACATTCTCTATTGGTATGCCTTTAAATGGTTCACAACTTTTTGACGACGTTCATCCAAAAATTCTAGTTCCTGAAGTCTAGAGACTCTATAATCCTCATTTGTAATAATACCCTTCAGCAATACACAGAGTAATGGTATTTCCACCTCAATAGGTAATATGGCCTCTGATCCATATACCAATGCATATGGTGTAGCTCCTGTAGGTGTTTTGATGGTTGTTCAGTATGTTCAGAGAGCAAGATTTAATTGAACATGCCAGTCACGTCCAACATCATTGATAATATTTTTCAGGATTTTTAAAATTGTTTTGTTGGAAGCCTTTGCCTAGCCATTACCTTAGGGATAGTACGGTATTGAAAAATGATGTTGGATATGAAACCTCTCACACAGTTCCTACACATCCTGATTCTTAAAAGGTCGACCATTATTTGTGAAAATGGACTAAGGAATTCCATACCTACAGATGAGGTAATTCAGTATGAAAGAAAAAATATGTTTTACCATGATTGTTGTTAAGGGAACTGCTTCTATCCACTTTATAAAGTACTTCGTTGCTATGATTATAAACTTGTGTCCATTTGATGAAGACAGATTAATGTTTCCTACTAGGTCTAGTCCCCATTGACAAAAAGGCCATGTTGATGTGAACAAATGCAATTCTTGTGCTAGTGCATGGATTAACTTACCATGGATATGACATTTTTTGCAATTCTTAACAAACTGAAAAGACTCCTTCTCCATATCCGACCAGTAATACCCCAAACAAAGGAGTTTCTTTGCTAGGGTTAGTTCACTTGAATGAGTTCCACAAATACCTTCATGAACCTCACGTAAAGTTGTCTCAGACTCATTATGTTCTATACACTGAAGGAGAGGACCATCTAGACCTCGACGATAAAGTATGTCAACAATTAAGGTATGCCATGCAGTTTGGTGAATGAAGTTTTGTTTCTAGTTTCTGGAAAGAGTGAGAGGAATGATATTGTCTTTTAGTTAAGCGCATGTCTTTCCATAAATTGAGGATTCAATGTCTACTAATTGGCATATGGTTTGAGATTCTGGATTATAATAAGCAGGGTTAGACACTTGTTCCACCATAAACTCATAATGACCTCACTTTTCTGGCAATTGTAAGAGTGAAGCAATTATCACCATAACATCTGCAACTTTATTTTCTGACCTAGGAATCTATTCAAAATTGATATCTACAAAGTACTTTTTGAGATCATCCACCATTTTCTTATATGGCATCAACTTCTCATCTTTTGTCTGATGTTCATCATTTACCTGATAAATGACTAGTTGTGAATATCCATGTACTTGCAACTTTGTGATTTTCCATTCTACTGCCACTTTAATGCCAATGATTAATGCCTCATATTCTGCCACATTATTTGTGCATGGAAACATGAGTCTATAGGACTTTGGGATGGTATGTCCTTGAGGTGTAACAAACAAAATTCTAGCACCTGACCCACGTTGTGTGTATGACCCATCAAAATAAATCCTCCATTGTTGTGTTGTCACAGTAAGAATGTTTTCATCAGGAAACTCAATGTTCATTGATGATTATTTGGTAATAGAGCTTCAAATAATTGATCAACAATCACTTGACCTTTGATGGCCCTCCTATCCACATACTGGATATCAAATTCACTCAAGATCATGACCCACTTGGCTAGTCTTCCTGTTAAGGCGGTCATTCTAAGTAAATAATTTAAGGGATCAATCTTTGCTATGAGTCTGACTGTGTGGGTTAACATATAATGTTGCAACTGTTGGGTAGAAAATACCACTACCAACAAGCTTTCTCGATGAAGGTGTAATTTATCTCATAACAATTCAAAGTCCTACTGATATAATAGATAACATGTTCCCTTCCCTCAGGATCTTCCTTTGGCAATAGAGCTCCTAAAGAAATGTTTGTTGTTGCAATGTATAGTAACAATGGTCTCTCTTCTGTAGGTGGAATCAATATGGGTGGTAACATCGGATATTGCTTTATTTGATTGAAAGTTGTTTCACATTCTTGATCCCATTTGAAAGAGACATTCTTATGTAGCAAATGATTGAAGGGATGACTTTTATTTTCTAATTGGGAGATAAACCTCCTGATTGATTGTAGCCTGCCCTGTAGAGATCATAGTTGACTGATGTTCTTCGGTGGTGGCATTTCCATTATTGCCCTAACCTTGGTAGGATCCACTTCGATGCCTTTTTCTAAAACTATGTAACCTAGAAGCTTTGCCGATGTAACACCAAACACACATTTCTTAGGATTTGATTTGGCATTGAACTTCTCTAGTCTAGTAAAGATTTTTCCCAGAATCTCCAGATGTCCTTCTCTGGTATATGAATTTTCTAATATATCATCCACTTAATCTTCCATAAAAGTATGCATCATGTCATGGAAAATAGTGGTCATTACATGTTGATATGTTGCACTTGCATTTTTGAACCCAAAGGGCATGAAATTCCAACAAAATTTTCCCCATGGACATGTGAATATTGTTTTCTCCTGATCCTCTAGTGTTATTTTTATTTGGTTATACCCTGAGAAGCCATCCATTAATGATAAGATGGCATGTCCTGCTGTTAAGTCAACAATCATGTCAATGTTTGGCAAAGGAAAATCGTCCTTTCGACATGCCTTGTTGAGATCTTAGAAGTTGGTGCATATTCTGATACTATTATCTGGTTTAGAAATAGGTACAATATTAGAAATCCACTCAACATAATCAATAGATCTAATGAATCTTGCATCTAACAAATTTTTTAGCTCAACTTTTACCATCAAGGCGATATGCGTATGCATTTTCCTTAGTTTTTGTTTCATAGGTTTTATCCCAAATGGTAGAGATAAATGATGCATTAGAAGATCTGGATCTAAACCTGGCATATTAGAGTAAGACCAAGCAAAGTTAATGTGTCTTTCTTCAAAGAACTTGGTAAATTCTAGCTTTTCTTGTTCAGTCATAGATGCTGCCAGATGTAAAGTCTACTTTTTATGTTGTGCCAATATTGTTAGACTGTGTAGGCTACACCAACACTGATGATCTTTCATGATAGTGTTCTAGAAGGGTGTCAAATCTCCCATCTTTTGGTGCCTAAGAGAGGTTTTCACTGTCATATGTGTTCTTTATTTTTAATTTTCTGAGATCTACTATTGCCATTGAATGGTTTTCACCATTAGATCCATTATTCCTGTTTTCAATTTTGCAACTGAAAGATTTGACACCCTCTTACCTAAAAGCATCGTTATGATATTTATGGTTAGAACTTGTGTCATATTTTTCACAACAAAGGAAATTTATGATAGCATCATCATTCGCGAAGGTAGGAATATTGATATGTTTAGTTGGTTCCCAATCAATAAGTTCAGGATGCATTAAGGGTAGAAAGTCATCATATTGGCTAAGGTCAACAACAGTAAGGGCTCAAATAGCAATGTTGTCAAAGTTGTCAGTAGTGATGTTAAGGTCTATGATATTACTCTCCCCCAAGTCATCTATCTCACTCAATATCTGTCCATCCTCACTTGAGTCATCGATATTTTGTGATCCAAATACAAGGGGTCTAGTCCCTGAGCTTTGTCTCTCCTCACGTGTGGGTGCATACTCTTTGATCAAATCAATTTGTATGTCCTTGCATGATGTTTCTGATAAATAATCCCACTCATATTCATTGGAATTTGTGTCAGAACTATCTCACATTTGAAGGATTCCTTCTACAACTCTATGAGAATTTTCTTCTTTTATTTCCCCTATATAACCCAGTCCTATTTTTTCCTTTGATTGAAGTGTGAGAGGTTGGATGGGTTCTACAATTCCTTCTTTTCTTTTGATGATAGGTCCTTGTCCTTCATATCCCATTTTCTCTAATATTGTTTTTCCCTTTTCATATTGATCTATCTTTATGCTAATAGTTGCCGATGTAGATGCTTCATCTTTGTAGAGCCAATTGAGGATGGCCTCATCTTCAGATTCATCCTCTAAAGTACTTTCCTTTACAAATCTATCATTAAAAACTGTGGTAGGTTGTGATGATGGTTGTGTTGATGTTGATGGTTTCCCATATGATTTTAGAGATGGCAACAACTGTGAAAAACACAAAGATTGTTCAATGGAATATTCTCCCATGCCTTTGTCTTTTAATTGGATCTTTTCTTTGAATTGTTGTGATAGAGAATCCAGTTAAGCTTCATTGTTTGATGTAGTGGAGTCATCAACACTTGTCTCTTTTGACTGGTCCTTTTTCTCAACCCATTTAGATACAACGTTTAGTTTCCTTTCACCATTAGATGAACTAGAAGTGTTTGCTTTGCTATTATGGGGTACAATAGTGTCTTGAGCTATTTTAATAATGCTACAATATTGGGGATTTTTGTAGTCAACTGAAATGGTGATCTCTTGTCCATTGACTAGAAACTTAAGCACTAATGATAAGTTGAAGGTACTGCTTGCATTTCATGAATCCAGGGACATCCCAAGAGTATGTTATAAGTCAGCTCTTTGTCTAATACTTGGAAAACAATATTCTTCATAATTGGTGCCACTTGAATAGGTAATACAATCAATCCTTTGGAGGATCTCTCTTCTTTGCCATAGGATTTTATTGTGATTTTCCTTTTGGCATTAATAGCATTATCAGAATATCCTAGTGCATGGATCAATTTTAAAGTGCAAATTTTAAACCAACTCCACCATCTATTAGGACACATTTTACTCGGTGTTTATGGATTAAAACTTCAATATGAAGGGTGGCATTGTGTGGATGAGTAATGATACATCATCTTGTTTAGAAAATGATAGGTAGTGAGGTGTGGTTAAGTGTCCCACCATAGCCTGGAATTGACAAACATCCAAATTATTGGGTACTGTTGTGGCCACAAGAGCTTGTTCCAAAACCTCCTTATGAGATGGTGAGATTTTAAGGAGTTCCTAAGTTGATATTTATGCTGGTATTTTCTATAGTTGATCTACTATGTTGTACTGATTTGAAGGGGTAGAAATGGTTTTAGATGAAACTCCTTTCAATATTACCTTAGATTGACCCCTTGTTTTCACGTTGACTGGTTGATGATCTTGGATTTCCCTAATTTTTATGAAATTAATCTAATTGCTTAATTTATCTATGTTTGGGATCAAATTTAATGGTACAATGTCATTGATTCTGATGTTATCAGATTGATTATCAATGGTATCATTCTTCTCAACTGTAGAAATATAATGAATAGTGTTGTTATAAATGTAGTTTATAGTCTTACCTCTACTGTTTGCAGAAGAAGATTCTCCCTTTTCATAATTTGGTAAAGGATTTTTAAATGCACTATGATCATTGTTCATTTGATGTCCTTCTACATATACCTTCCTATTGTCAATCAAATCTTGTACTAGATGTTTCAAATGCATACAATCATTCATTTTATGTCCTTTGTTCTTATGAAAGTCACAATAGTCTGCATCATTCCACCATGATGGTTTTACTTTTGGTTCCCAATTTCTTGCTTAATGCAATGTGATAAGTCCAATTGCAAGGAGTTCTCTCATTGCTGATTCTAGTGTTTGTCCCAACGGTGTGAATCTTTGTTGATTTCAGGGTCTTTGATATGATTGTGGTTTAGATTCTCCATTGTTTGGATTGTTGTTTTGATTGACATTTTGATTGATGTTTTGTTCATTTTTTTGATTGGTCTTTGCAGTTGTTGTTGTCAAGTTAAATACTAGTTTCGATTTTTGTGTTTCATTTGCAACATCATTGTTGCCAATATTTCTATTCTTTTTCCAAAACTTGGGTTTATCATTGTTGTTGTAGTGATTTGAGGAATTTGTATTGTTTGATCCTTCATTGTAATGTTTTATTACCCCTATTTTGACCAAGGCTTCTTCGATCTTGATTCCATTTTCAATGACTTTCTCAAATGTTTGTGACATTGTAGATCAAGCCTACAGCTCATTTCATCAGTTAGATTGTCAATGAATAGTTCCATCTTTTCCTCTTCAAGTATGGAATGAGGATACCTAGAAAACATCCTTCACCATCATTGTCAAAATGAGAGGAATGTTTCACCTTTCTTTTTTTTGGTATTGTAAAGGTCCTTTATTGTTATCTCATGTTGAATATTATAGGAAAATTGTGAGATAAACTTGTTGACTAGTTCCTCAAAAGATCGAATTCCTAGTTGTAGTTGAGAAAACCATTCCATACATTGACCTCCTAAGCTCCTTGGAAATAACCTCATTAGATAATTTTCCTCTTGTGAAAATTCTAAACTCATGGTTCTAAATTCCCTCACATGATCAATTAGATCCATTATACCGTTGTAGTTGTCATATTTTGGGAATTCGCAATGTCTAGGAAATGGTATCATGTCCACACTTGGATAAAAGGATAAGGATGAATGTCCTGTAAAAAGTAACTTTTCATGGTTCATTTTTGCATATCTTCAAGTTGTTGCAATTTTTTCATTTGATGTGTTAGGGAAACCACTTGATCTATGTTTTGTGTGTTTTGTGGTTCAGTTTCAACTACTCTAGGTGTTTCTATTAGTTGATTGATGCCGAAGTCCTTTGGAAGTTTTTCACCTAGTTCAGCTAGCATCAAAAGGTATTTTTCCATATCTTGTTCTAAAATTTTTTCCATAAATTTATGGAAATTGGGATCTTGTTGTGTAGTTTGAATATCCTCTTGAGTTATTTCATTTGCATCATTTTGGCAGAATCTGTGAAAGGGATTTTCTTCAGCCATGGTATTTGGTGTTTCAATTTCTTTTTCTCTAAGTTTCTACCTTTGTAACCTTGTCAAAATTGGCATACAAGTGTTGTTTTTGATTAAGGAACAAACAGGTTTTAAAGGGACCTCGAAACCCTTAACAATCAAAAAGAGAAAGATACAACATTAAAAGTACCCAAAAAAAATCAAGCAGCTACCAACAAAGATGAGAACAATAAACAACCCAAGGAAGCACAACAAAAGCCAACAAAAAACCAACAAAAATTTAGCTGCTAGGCCAAATGCCTGAGGATCTCTGCTACCTCTTGCTCAAGTTTGTTCATGTTTATAGCAACTTTCTTAATTTCCCAAATATTCACAAGAGCCTAGTCAACTTTCCTCTCTAGGTTCACTTTGGTTTTGTTACTCAACCTGCCTCCTTGCACCTGGCTTTCCTTTTTCTCAATGTCAACATACACCACCGTTCTGACTTGATAAGCATTTTCCAAATTGTCCACCATCATATTCATGGTCTTTGCCATTGATTTTAAAATTTTGTGCTCATCTCCAATACCTTATGGATAGAATATTTAATGTTCCTCATTTTTTCCTCCATATCAGAAAGCTTGCCATCATGGTTACTTTTAAAATGCTGCAAATCCTCAATTGTTTTCTTAAGGCACTCCACCATATATTTCTTTCCTTCAACAGTCCACAAATCAGTGGCCTTAACACTTTCTCTATTATTATTGTCATTCTTATCAACCTTATCCATTTTGTTGTTCATAGCCCTCTGATTCAGCTTAAGTTCCTTAATCTCAAAAAACACCCGTCTGATTAACCAGAAGAAATCCATAGACCCATTATGAGCAATAGCAAGAATATCAGTAGGAAATTCATGTTCAACTTTAAAGTAATGGTCCTCCACCTTGAGATCATTGGGAAAATGAGGCTTATCCTCTCTGGGCATACACGTGTTGTTATCTTCACTAAACTTAGATCTTTTTGTTTGGATGAGTGCCAATGGTATTAACTTAAGTCAAATAGAATGATATATCCTATTGATGAGACCAAGTTAAAATCTAATTATTGTGTTTCATTCCATGATTGTAGGATGATAATCTTGATGAGGAAACTTAATGTAATAATCCAGAATTTGCGTTTGATGATTTAGACACTTTAGGGTTGCAAGATCTTGGTTTAATTTGATAGATTTTGGCTTGTAAGGTCCTATTTTTCCAAGTTTAAGACACTGTTTGGACTATGAAAATGTTTATGTTCTTTCAAAAACCTATGTTCTGATGTTAACCCTCTGATAGGGGTTTCAAATAGCTCTCTATTTTCTTGTCCTATGGATGCTCTATGAAAAAGGGAAAATGCTCTAAAACAAATTGTGTATGCACTAAAAGATATGGTGAATGCGCTATCAAACAGGGTATATGTGCCAAAACAGACTGTGGATGTGCCAAGATACTTGAAAATTATGGTGACAAATTGTACAGTTGCACTATAAGATAAGGTAGATGTGCTTAAACAGTGGTTGCATGCGCTATTTGGACAAAAAATGTGCTAAAAGACTGGGTGTATGTGCTAAAACAGATTGTGGATCACACGCTAAACTGGAAGTTTGTTAGAGTGTTGTCAGTTTGTTCTATTTTTTTTTTCTCAGTAAAATGATTAATTTCAGGGTGCAATTTTCTGAACCATGAACATTTTGACAAGGTATTTTTTTGGTAAATATTTGAGTTTGATGATCTAATTGGATGATAACTTTGAAAGAAAACTTCACACACATAAGCCAAATTGTAAATAGTTGTTTCAAAAATATATGTATTAAACATGTAGTGAGTGTTCTAGAATTTGGTCTGATTCTTTCAATTTCCATAGGTTTTTGACACAAAAACAAATAGTTCAAGCACTTTTCTATCTCAAATAGGTCACTTAAAATATCACAGCCCATAACCTGCAACTATGTCAGCACACACAGCCTTGTCACCCCCTAGAGGGCACCCGTGTTTTTTCCTTTCCTGAGTCTTAACCAAAGTCAAATCCTCCACTTTTGGCCAGGGTCTATGATTGTTATATGGCGAGTGTCTTGGGGGCATATTCTTCCCTCCCCTTGCATCTTGATATAATAAGTGTTCAAAAACTGACACAGTTGGATTCTACACTAAAGTTCATAGATAGGGTATTCGTTCACAACAGAAAATGCTAAAATCCCTCAGGAGACCTCCCAATCTTTAGAACAAAGATTTTGGGGATGGTTATCTTGCACACTTCCATTGAATTGTGGGTTGGAAAACCTGGCTTTGGTTGTTCCCACTTAGGTCATTCCCATAGGGTGAGTACTTTTTCCCACTACGACAGGCCTTCTAAAGGATTTAATAAAGCATAAAAAGTGAGTCTAGCATTCTGATCACCCAGTGAAGGGGAGAGCATAGGCCTATCACTTCAACCACAATAGACAAGGTGTTCAATTAATCCTTTACTTAATCTAGATGCAGTATTTTAAACAAAGGAAAAACAATAATTGAAATTAAATCCCTGCAAAAACCATTAGTAATTTCTGTGAATTTTGTCTTTGACCGACATATGTTTTCCAACAACTATCTTTGACAAGCGTATTTCGCACCTGGAACACAAAAAACAATGATTAGACTTCAAATTTTTAAAATTCTACAAAAGTAATTAGATGCACCACAACAATGGTTATATGTGCCAAAACTAAATGTCAATGTGCTAAAATAACAGATCTATGCGCTAAAGAATTCAATGGATGCGCTAAAAGAATAGATCTATGCACCACAATAAAACTCCATGTCTAGTGAAACATAAACTTTAGATGCACCAGAACAGTCGTGAAATGTGTTGAAATAGTGCTCGGATGCACTAAAGTATCTATCAGATGCATCGTAAAATCTCTTGATTGTGCTAAAAGAAAACACGTCAGAAGCTTGCAAGTGTACTTTTAAAAAAAAAATGTTAAAAATTGGGTTTTTGTGCCCCACGGTGGGCGCCAAAATGTAAGTGTGGAATAAGTAATGACTAAAATAACAAAAAACACTTCTTAATAAGACATTATATCAAGAGAATCAACAATAATTAATCTAGTTAACACAGGAAAACTCTTGAAAGCATCATATTTCTCTCTATCTCCAAAGATTTATTAAGTCATGGGGCTCTCAGATTTTGTAAGCATTATGACTATGCCAATCTAGAGAATGAGATGCTGCTAAATGCAATAATCTAATCCTATATGGTGATGTCTAAATGATAATGATGAAACTACTGTAATCTAAATTGACATGAAACTTGATGAAAGAAGCTATAGTAAACTATGATGTAGCTAAATGAAAAGCCATGATATTGATTCTATTCTAAAATGCTTGCTATTTCTATTGCTAAATGGTAATTGCTTATTGCTAAGATGCTTGATTGCTCAATTGGTATTTCTCTAGAGTAAGTTTGCACAAAGTTGGGATCCATTTCCTGTAGACAAAGGTTGTATTTATAGATTCCCGACAATATATTTTTGAAGGGGTAGCAAAGCAAAGGTCTAGATTTGATCTAAATAATTGAATGGTGAAGGATGAAGAAGCCTGAGCTGATTATGGAGATCGTTTCTCCCCACAAAAACATTCAGCCAGATGATAGGAAGAATCAATGGAAGAATATGAAGAAGTTCACCTGTAAATTTGTCTCCAATTTGTCTTCAAATTTTCCCGTGAAGGTTTCAAGATGAATTAAATTAGATATAACATATCTAATCTGGTAGGTGAAATATTGATTAGCTATAGAATATGCTTTTTAATTTAAAGATTTTGGATTTATTCACAAGAGAATGTTCTTGAATATAGAAGTTTGATTATTTAATTAAGAGGGAATAATTAGAATATAAATAGAATAGAAGAATTAAAGAAATGAACTATATAAATAAATAATTCTATTTATTCAATAGTAGATAATTTTAAGGTTAATTAATCAAATAAATTGTATTTAATTAACTAGATTATCCAGACCATTTTTAGGTGTATACATTTTTCCCCTCTTTGAATTGATGTGTTTATGCATTACTTCAAAGAAAATTTTATTACTGCTGCTACTATTGACGAAAATAATGTTCAGATATGCCCCAGATGTTGATTTTACTGTGATGATGGATCCCTAGACATTTTCACACTCGTTTGGGCCCTTCTTGTAGATTTTGGCTTAATTTTTCCTTGATTTAGTGTTGTAATGTGGTTAACACATTCACATTAGGTCTTGGGCCCTTGTGAAATAATAGATTCTAATAGTGTCTTATAAAAGTGTTGTGAAGTGTTGTAGCACACTTTCACACTTTTCTAGGGTTTTATCAATTAACTAAGCATAATAAATACAATTTTATCTAAAATAAACCTTAATCTTGATTTATTTGTAGTTTTGTAAAGTGTTGGAAAATAATTTCACATTTCTCTAGGCTTGTCATTAATAATTGGGCAAGTTCTTATGCTTTAATTGGCCCCATTTTGCATCCACATGCCTTATTTATGAGGATAATCTATCTACAAATATAATTTAAAACATAAAAATATTGAAACCCACGTCAAATTCCTAAGGTGGGACTCATTTTCCATTTTGGGAAAATGAGTCCCATTCAGCTCAAAATTCAAATTTAATTTAAATTTATAGTGGGTTTTTATTCTCTAAGATCTGAGGTCGGCCTGTAGTGTTGTAATTTCAGGAATTATTGCATAATTGAGTATAAATACAAGTTTATTTCTCTCATTTTCATACCTAGCATTCAAGTATTCATGCATATAGTTCAGAAGAGCATTTGGGCATTCACAAGAGAATTCAAGGCATTTCAAGGGAAGATTATCAAGCATTCAATTTGAGCATTATTCAAGTTTCCATCATCATGTCAAAGATTGTTTGCATCATGTTGTTTTAGAGCTAAAAATTGTGGTGTAGGATTGTGTGATTCAAGGAAGCATTGTATTCAAGATATATCAACATCAAGCTAGATTCCAAGTCCACATCCATTGGAGCCATTACTTACATGTTTGCAGCACTTTATTGCTATGGTTTGGTGAGTTGCAACATTATTTCTTGTTCATTCATCATTCTCTATTCTATTTCATTCTATTTCAAGGGTTTAATTACCAACAAGGGGTTTGATCAAGGCAAACTCCTACCACTAACCCCACAACATTTTTCCCTCTTCTTGTGTGTGATTTGTGGGGCTAGGTTGTAGATTTATCAAGAAGCAAAGTTGGAGAAAGGTTGTTGAGGTGTCAAAATTGCTAAACTTGTCATCAAGTCTTAGAGAAGCTTGGAGAAGTCCTATAAGCAACAAACTACTGATTCAAATCCATAAATGAATCAAAAAGAGCAGAGCAGACCGAGAGGCACAAAATCCAATTAAGAACTTTTGAAAAAGCAGAAGTGGACTGATTCGCCACTATTGGCGAATGAGTCCCACTGTACAAGCTTGACAAGAATTTTTGCAGATCTAGATACCCTTTTGGCTGAAACTTGTTCTGACACAGTTTACCTAAAGCTAGACTAATTCACCCAGCTTGGTGTATGAGTCCTAGTTGGCATAAATAATAGATTTTTTAGGATTCTAGACCTCCATTTCACCTTTTTCAGTTTCCCAGGTGCACATTTCCAGTTTCATAACTTTTTATTACATTTTACTTGCATTTCTAGGCGATTTTGCATAACACATTGTGTTTTCCATGTTTATACTTGGTAGTGAACCCCTCATTAGATATCATTCAGCCCCTAGGACAATCCCCTTTTCAATATTTCAATCTCCTTTGCATTGGAATCTCAAGGGTTTGTTCTTGAGTGAAGTGTTGAGATTTGTCTCTCTCCTTTTAAGTCCAAAACCTTAAAGGTGTAAAAGAACATACAAATTTTACCATTTCATTTTGGTGAACCTACATTTAGAACATCATAATTCTGATTTGGAGTGCATTTACATCCTAAAGTTAGCTTGAATTGCATTTTGTATTGTTTAATTTGCATTCTATGGTTTCAAAATTTGCATTAGTGAAAAGCTCATCTAGCTTGCATTATTGCATTTAAACCCATTGAAAATTTCTAAAATTCTGCATTTTCATTTCAAAATTGCATTAGAAAACATAAAAAGCATAAAATCTAATTCAAAAAATTAGAAAATTTCCAAAAATATTAGTACCTGGACTCATTCGCCACCTTGGGCGAGTCAGTCACTTTGCATATTTTTCACTGCATTTTTTGGCATTTACAATTCATTTTTTGAGTTTTTTTTTGTTGTTTGCAAAATTTCTATTTCATTCAATTCATTGCATTAATCATACATTCATTCATCTTCTTCATTGCTTAAAATCAAAATCGCATTGTTGCATAGTTTAGAATCTAATATTGGCATCATGGATATGTGTTTTAGCAAGCTTTGGATGTGATTAAAGTCCGTAGTAGATATGTCAAGTTGTACATTTGGAAATGACCCTAATGACATTGAACTCACTCATGCTCACTCAACTCCTAATGAATGTCCTCCTCTTGATGTTGACATCATTGGAGAAGATGATGACAACATGAATAAGTTCCTAAGTGATTGTCTTGACAACCTTGAAGCTAATGCATCCTTTTACTCATCCATGAACCAACCAAATCCTCCCACCATACCACCCCTTGGGATGTTTGGTTACTTACATCCTGAAACAAAAGTTGAACCTAAGTTCCCTACAACAGGTGAACTTGTTTCATCTAGACAAGCAAACATTCAAGCATTTTATGATAACAAAGTAACAAAAACTCCCATTAATCTTGAAGAAACACATGGAAAAGGATTCATAATATTGAGCAAATCAGGATATGGGTATGTGTAGGATCATCATGGAAAAAATAGACCCTTAAGTGGAAAACAATTCAAAAACATCAGAGTTAGGCAACTTGACATAAAAAATTGAATAAGTTATCTACATTATTTCAAAAATATGTAAGAATAGAATCTGTAGCAAATTGAATGTAGTTTCTAAACTACTAGGTTCATTTTTTTAAAAAAATCTATTTAGTAAAGATTTGAAATTTCAATGCAATAGCACTTAAATTTTAGGAAAAAAATAAGTAGGTGTCTGTCTAACCACCCTAACCACACTAAAATGATAATATTTTTTTATAAGATTTTAGACATAAGTAGAGGACTCATGTCCGGATGTGATGTATATTTTTTAATTTTTTCCAAGTAAATAATTAATTATGAATTTTTATTACAATTTTTAAAAAATATAAAAACTCGTATGTCTGACCACCTTAACTTGGTTAAAACTTCATGAAATTTAATTTTTCTTTTTTTAATCATATAGTATGTAAAACATAGAATGTGATGCATGTCTTGGATTCAAAAAATGTGATATCGTTTGAAAGCTATAGATGTTTTTCAATAAGCCTATCAATCAAGACTTTAGTCATAATTCAAATAGAAAATGAATAATAATTATTTATTAAATTCAAATTAAAGCATAATTTATATTGGTGGAAAGTTGAGAATCTCCTTTAAAAACCCTTTTCATTTAATCAATTTTGGGTAAAAATAAGTCATTAGCCACATACCCTACAAATACCCATCATATTGCCACTTTTTGGCCCATCATGATCTGCACATACCCATATGATACAACAAGTGAACACAAAATTTATCAACTCTTAGAGAAAAAACCAACAGATGAAAACACAAAGGGGTTAGGATATCAAGATCCCTCTCATAATAGAAAGCCTCATAGAGAATATCTAAGGATGTGAGATGATTGTACGGTGATCTTGATTCCCCTCCTGATCTAAATGTCCTTCCTAAAGAACAACCAATCGATCATAAGAATAACAAGGATGAGGGGATCACTTTAGGTCCTCCTCCTTAAATTAGAGAGAAGGGTGAATCTAGCAAACACAAGAGGCCTTACAAGTTATAAAAATTGAAGTCTCCTCACCCACCACCCGAAAGTGAAAGGAAACTATAATTCCTTTTGAACAAAGAACTGATAACATTACCACCTATGTAATGATTAATTCTATATCCTAAAGATGAAAAAGTTCCACATTGCGCATATCATCGAGTTCTTAGACATAGTATTGATGAATTTTGTGCATTTATGATAGTATTGAAATTTTTTCACTTTGATGGCAATGATTGTCATCATGTGATTGCCTAGCTTAATATTGCTTCACCCCTTGTCATGTAATAGTTGTAGAATATTCTATTCTCACTATTACATGACCTTTCCCATCACCTACCTCAACTCATTCTTTCCTCACACTAAGTTAGGGAAATAATTTGTTAGCCTTGTCCTAGTAATGCATTTTTCATTGTCCCTTCAATTTGTCATTCACCTTCCACTTATACAGAATGAGATTGGGAGGCAGAGGATTTGCTCATAGGTTGACTCACATTTTCCTTACTAGTCTTTTGCATTTTCTTTCCTTTGTGTGATTGCATGTGTGTGATGTGATCCCCCGTGATGTTTTGTTTGATGTTCTCTAGATCTTTATGACATTCCTCTATTTGTACCCTCATTCTTCTCTATGTCGTGCATCGCTTTAGCTTTTTATCTTTATATTTTTCTTGTGTTGTCCTTTTGGGGATAACGCAAGGCGTTGAGACATTCATGTCTCCTTCATGTTGACCCAAAAGCCTTTTTCTTTTCTTTTATCTTCCCACTTATCTTTTTCATTTGTCTTGTATTCTCCTTTTGGGGATGACACAAGGTGTCGAGACACCCTATGTCTCTTCCATGTTGACCCAAAAGGATTTATTTTTTTCTTTTTCCTATTTCTCTTCTCTTTTTCATTTGTCTTGTATTTTCCTTTTGGGGATAATGCAAAGAGTCGAAACATTCATGTTTATTCCATGTTGACCCAAAAGGTTTTTATTTGTTTTTTCTCTCTTTGTGTCATTCTTCCAGCTCTATGTGTATTTGGGGGATGATGACAGTTTCAAGATTTCCTATAAACATTGCAACAACGAACATATTGACCTCAAATCCAAATATCCCTTATGTGTTTGGTGTTTTCATTTTGGCGGAAATCCATTTCTTTTTCCTTTCTCTTACATTCAATACAACTTTACTCAAAAACATATGACTTGGCATAGGGCTTTCCAAGTTGGCTCTCATGTCTTCCTTCTTGTTTGCATTTTTCATTTGCTACTTTAAAGTAATTTCTCATAATATAGTGTTTAGCAATTCCTTTAAAGTGGGGGCATACATTGGCATTATTCTTTTTCATTTTTTCCTTTTTCCTGGTTCTTAGTACAACCTTCTTGCTTCATACGATGCGTTTGTCGCTTTGTGGATGACATTGGGTGTGATGTCCTTCATGAGTGTGATCTATCTTAGCATATTGAATTCCTCTTAGTGGCTTGATGTGACTCACTTAATCCCCTAAGTTGTGAATCTTTTATTCTTTGAACGGTCCTCTCTTGGAGACATTAGGCATGACGTTCCATAAGTTAAGACCTCACATTAACTAAGAAAGACTCCTTTGAACATTCTTTGCATGTTGCATTTTGCATTTGTTGTTATATGGCCACCTTGCATAACACAACTTGCATGCCTGTCAATCCATCTTGTTTGTTCATGAGCTCCAAGCATACAAAGTTTTGCTTGTCTCATGAAGCTTGAAAACCACTTTTGTGTGATGCCTTATTAAAGTTATCAAGAGGTATAACTTTGGTATGCTTCAAGTGAGAAGCCCAATCCGAGGCATGACTTACCCCATAGCCACTTGCATATGTATGGGTACATACCAACCATGATTGTATGTTTCTCACCTTTTAGGCCTTCTTACTCGATGAAAAGCCATGAGTTTTGTCACCTCAAAGTGAGTATGTGTTTTCTAGACAAACAACCTGGATCTGATCCGCATCGTGTTTGACAAATGTTCAAAGCTTGATCCGATTCTTTTATTTCACATTTTTTTCTCTCTTTTCTTTGGAAGTGTATGTTGGTTCTTTGTCATTGTTCTTGATATCATTTTCATGTGTGTTTCTTTGTGCTTTTGTTGGGATCTTGATCCTGGGGGCTTGATCACCCCTCTTTATTTTTATCTCATCTTGCCAACATCAGTACATTTGGACCCCTCTTGATGTGCTTGATTGTCTACTTTAGTGTGAGTTTGAAGCAAGTCCCTCCTCTCACTAAAGTGGGGGCTAAATGTAGTGTAGAAAAATGGATCGTTGGAAATTTTCACACTCGTTTGGGCCCTTCTTGTGGATTTTGGCTTAATGTTGCCTTGATTTAGTGTTGTAATGTGGTTAACAAATTCACATTAGGTATCAAGCCCTTGTGCACTAATAGATTCTAATGGTGCCTTGTAAAAATGTTGTGAAGTGTTGTAACACACTTTCACACTTTTCTAGGGTTTTATCAATTAACTAAGCATAATAAATACAATTTTATCTAAAATCAACCTTAATCTTACCTTATTTGGAGTGTTGTAAAGTGTTGTAACACACTTTCACATTTATCTAGGATTTTCATTAATAATTGGGATTTATTATGCTTTAATTGGACCCATGTTTCATCCACAAGCCTTATTTATGTGTGAACTGTAGATTTTAGGGGTGTGAATTGCTATGTCTCTTTTGCACAATTAGGGTCTTTCACCTAATGAAAAGAGATAGATCCCAGACCCAAAATCTAGGTGGTTCACTTAAATAGAAGAATGTAGAATGAAATTATATCTAAATGAAAAGTTCTAGATGCAACTAATTGATAATATTGATTGATTAAGTATGCAAAACCTAAGAAATGTGACTTGTTTGAAAACACATTGTGTTATGTAGAAATGAACTAGAAATGCATTCAAAACTAAACAAAATTGAACCAAATTGAAAGTGTGCACCTGGAATCTTAATGAAGGCTGGAAATTACATTTGAAATGCTACTGATGCTATTTTTCAGGCCTGGTGGGACTCATTAGCCATTTTGAGTGAATTAGTCCCAATTCTGCAAAACTGAGCCGAAACCCGTTTCTAACAAAAGTGTACCCAAAAATGCAAAAAACTCAAAATTGACCCTGGAGTGGGACTCATTTTCCAGTCATGGCGAATGAGTCCACTTTTGAATTTCTATATTTTCAAAAGTGGAATCTGAAGCTTCCGATCTGCACTTTAGCTTCCTATAGGTATCTGCTTCCGAAACTATGATTTATGGGCCTGAAAATGAGTTTTATTGATATTTTGACTTGTTGAATGAAAAGAAGACTTTAGAAATTTTTTAACTTGATGTTCAATGATTTCCAAGCTTCCAAGAGTCCTAAATATGCAAACACAGAAGGAAAAAGAGAGAAAAGTTGGATGTTAGGGCATGGGGGTTTGCCTTGGTCAAACCCCTAGTTTAAGGTAATTAAACCAAAATGATGAAAGAATGGAATGAAACATGTAATAATGGAGTAGATTACCCTACCATGAATATTGATCTTGAATGTCTGCAACAATGGAGGAAGATTCAACCCTTGAACATCTTTAGGGGCTTTTTTAATGTCTTGTATCGATAAAACCCTAAGTTGCTTGACTTGAGATAGAAGAATGATGGATGAATGGATGATGAGAGATACGATATATGTAAAAATGAGTTAAAAGACTTATATTTAGAGGTAATTCACCTATTTTACTTGTTAATACCTCATCACAGGCCGACATGAAGCAATATTAAACTTAAAAGTTCACTTTTTTCCTGCTCAAAGGTCAAAATTGAGCCAAATGGGACTAATTCACCACACATGGTGAATGGGTCCCACTTGGATGGGACTGATTCACCATGAATGGTGAATGGGTTCCACATGAGCTATTTTGATAGCTAGGATACAAGGAAATAAGGAAATAAGGTTTATATTATGACATTGTCAGTTATTTGATAAATTTAAGCCTCAGGATACACAATATGGGTTAATAGGGGCCTATTAATGATGATGTGAATGTCAAATAGGGCTTGAGACACATAAATCAATGTGAAATTATGATTAAATACACTTTACAACACTAAAATGAGGTCCACATAGCCTAGAAAAGCACAAGAACCAATGTGAATGTGCAAGACACATTACAACACTAGTTTAACATTAATTTTAATTCAAAATCCTTCTAAATTGATGTGATAATGTTATTAAACACATTTAATAATGTTGAATTGATAGAAATGGGTTTATTATGTCTAGAAAAGCATGAAAGTCCTTCACAACACTTTACAAGACATTGATAAATGCATATTATTTGGTTTGCAAGGGTCCAAGACCTAGTGTGGATGCATAAAATGCCTCACAAAACTTGAATCAAGGCCTTATTAAGTCCAATTATCATTAATTATTCTCATGTCAAGCAAAGGGTACTTTTTTATATGACACATTTAGCCCCCACTTTAGTGAGAGGATGAACTTGCTTCAAACTCACACTAAAGCAGACATTCAAGAGAGATCCAAGTGTATAGATGTAGATGAAAAAGAATAACAAAGATCAAAGGAGGTTGCGCAAGCCCCCAGGATCCAAGATCCTAAGTCAAACCAACAAGATACAAAATCATGCAATGTCAAGAACTAATGGAAAGAAAGATGGGGTGGAAAGGATGCACTCACTCTGGGGCCACAAAACTTCAAGTTGTCTATAGGATGAGAAGTCCACAACATACTCACTCTCGAGCCACAAAACTTCTAACTATCCACTGGGTGAGAAATCCCAAAGGTGAGAAATATAGGCTAGTTGGTATGCACTCAAACACATAGGTGGCTATGATGAAATTCGTGCCTCAGAATATGCTTCCCACTCAACCATACCAAAGTTATAGCTCTTGATAACTTTAATAAGGCGCCACAAAGGAAAATTATTTTTGAGCTCTATGAGGTAAGAAAAACTTCATATGCTTGACACTCATAGACATTGTTAATGCAAAATATTGTAAGGATTGTTTAAAGGGATATTTCTTTGTTCATGCAAGGTCTCATCTTAGGAAACATCATGCTTAATGTCTCCAAGAGAGGATAAGTGCAAACGATCTCATCTTGTTTCCAAGAGAGGACAAGTGCAAAGTCTCATCCTAAACAACATTGTACCTAATGTTTCCAAGAGAGGAAACACAAGAAAAAGAAAAATCACACAATGAAATGCGAGTGGTGATGTATGCCCCCACTTTAAAGTAGTTGTGAACACTAATACTGAGAGAAATTTATTTAAAGTAGAAGAATGAGACATGAGAGCTTACTCAGAAAGCCCTATGCCAAGTCATGTTTTCGATAACCTACGCCATGAAAAAGGGAAGTATGTCATATGCAAGCCAACTTAAGGCATGTTGTCCACATCCCAAGCTTACTCTTATGTATTCATGAAAAGTTAATGACTAGCTAGAGGAGGCAACCACAAGAAACATATGAGGCCAAGGCTATCAAACCCCTTGCCCCCACATAGTTTAGGACAAAGGATGAGCCAAAATGATTGATGAAATGTATGCTAGAGTGACAATCAATATCAATTAGATAAATTAGATGCACCCACAAAGGGAAGCATACTGAACTCCTTAAGATTTTGGATTATGCGACTCAAAGCATGACATTCATTAGTGAAGTGACCATGAACTCTATGATATGCACAAAATGAGGTCTTGTAATATCTTGTGATTTCTTGGAGGGAGAGAGATCAAGTGATTTTGGAGGAGTCTCGACAAGATACTCTCTTGATCAATGGTAGAAGGTGGTCTTGTGATTTGTTTAATAGATACATCTTGCTTAGTATTAAATGTCATACTTACACAAGTTTCTCTAGATTGCAAGATTTTATTCTCCCCATTATAGGAAGGTATAAAATCTAATGAATTCAAATCATGAACATTTTGTGAGATGACATTGACATTAAGCAAAGGTGTAGGTGTGTGTTTCATGTTTGGTAAAGGATGATATTCAAGACCACTAGTTGTTAAGGATGATGTAGGAGTGTGTTGTGTGAGATTTTTGATGTTGAGTGAAGGTTTGGCGATCTCAGACAATAGACAATAACCAAGACAATGAGTTGTTTGTTGTGTGATAGGATCGGTAGGGTTGCAGATACCTTGTTCTCGATCACCACATCCTTTTCCACTATACCCAAGTTGTTTCATGAGGTCATAAACTTTTCCATAAAGTGTTCATTAATTTTGAATTAGGTAATGGTTCACTATTGTGTTCATCAAAGGTTGTTGTGTATGTTGTATTTTCTTGCGTAGATGGTTGAGAAGATTGTGTGGAATTTTGAGTTTTCATGATGGTTGGTTGTCCTTGTTTCTCATCTTTCTTTTGTGTAATTATGTATTCACCCATAAATGATGGTATGAATTCTAAGGATACCTAATCATCACCAAATAATTTTGATGGCAATTCCTCATCGTTGTGTTCAATTTCAATAGGATCTATATTGGATGTTGGAATCAATGTTTTCAGAGGACTTGCAGCTCCTTTTTCAAGGTGCAAGCAACTTTCAAGCTTGGGGTCTATTTAAACTTGATAAATTTTATTGTTATGAACATATTTTATACTATGATGAAGGTTCAAAGGCATTGCATTCATCTCATGAATCCATGGTCTTCCTAAAAGAAGATTATACGAAAGATCATATGGCATGACATGAATAGGAGTTTGCAAAGTAGCAACCCCAACTGTAATAGGCAAAGTGATTATACCAAGTGGTTGTTTTGTTGTATTATCAAATCCTTGAATAGATACAAAATCAGGTATTATATGTGACCTATCAACATGCAATTTATCGAGGAGATTCACACTACACACATTAAGGGCATAACCATTATCAATAAGGGTTCATTTTTATCCCTATTTGATTGTATTGAGAAATGATCATGAAAGCTTCGTTTTGTTGTTGCAACTCTAAAGGAGGGTGCTCATGTTGATGGAAAGTAATTTCTAGATTAGTTTGATTCGTTTGATGGATTAAAGGTTCTACATCATTCAGAGTTGTACCAGAAGGAACTGTAATTTGTTTTAAGGCTGTTTGAAGAATATTGTGATAATTTGGTGAGTTCTGAAGTAAATCCCAAAGGGAAATCTTTGCAGGATTATTCTCTAATTTTTCAACAAGATCATACTCCTTTTTATGTGGGAGGTAATGAGGAGCACTAGGTGGATTGGGTAAAGGTAAGGAGGGTGGGGTTGGTTATGGCAGTCGTAGATTATTTTGAGTGTTATATGTATGATCAATGATATTATAACTCAGTTGCTATGACACATTAGTTTGAGGTGGGTAGAGGGCGAATTCAAGTTTATGTTGAGGTTGTTGTTTGTGTGAAGGTGGATAAAGAGTAAACTCGGGTTTAGGCGAAGGTTTATGTGATGGTGGGTAAAGGATGAGTTGAGGTTGAATAATGTTAACATCCCATAACAAGTGAGAGTCTTCATTTGTCTTTGAAGGGCATGTTATCTTTGTCTTGGGTCATAATATCCTCCCTAGAAGGGGAGTTCTTAGGAGAATAAAAAACCATATGTTCATGAAAATCAAGGTTTGGTTCATCCAAAATAACTTCATCACAACTAAGGGAGTTATTAATGGTTGAATTTGTTTGATAATTGATAGTGGGGAGGTTAGGGGTAGATTCTATTTGATTATTGGCTTTTTCTAAGGTCTCATTCTCGTGTTTCATATTATCTACCCTACTAGGTGAGCTTGTAATATGTTCATCTAAGGTTGAAAGTTGTAAAGTAGCTTCATCACAAGTGGGGGAGGTTTCAAGAGAAGGACCACTATGGTGTTCAAATAGATTTTTCCAAATGGGAGGAGCATCAGGGAAGGGAGAATAAAGGGTTTCATGATTCTGAATAGGGATATCTTTGAATACCAACCTATCCTCTTTACATTGAGGAGGGATATTAGGGGATGGACAAGATTGATTGTCATGACCATGGAGACTAGGTAAGGCTATGTTTATGAATGTGTCCATGATCTCATGTTCCTGTTATCTAACATTGTCCAAAGGGGAATAAGGAGATGGACATTGAAGATCCTCAAGGCTTGTCACTTCTTGCACCAAGATACCTTTGTCACTAATAGGAGAGGTATCAGGAGAAGAACAAGTATGATTGTTTTGATTGTCTACACTACTATTCAAACCAATTGGCAATGTAAGATTAAGGATGGTATCAATGGTTTGATCATGTTTCTTAAAGTCCTCATTGTGGTAATCAAATGTGAACTCATAAGAGGGAAAGTTGTACTTATACAATTCACTATTAATGAAATCAAAGCCACACATTTTGAAAGGAAACATGCTATGATGAAAAAGGAAAGAAAAGTGATTTGAAATTCTCAATTTTTATGTAAGATTATTTCCTGTTTACACAATGCAACTATATGAAAATGAAATGTTGTAAATGCAAAAGTGAAATGAAACAATTCATGAAATGAGCTAGTTGAAGCTAGATTTAAAAAAATACATGTTACAAAAATGCAACTAACTGATATAGATAGGTTAAGGCACAAAATAGAAGCTTAAAAATAGAGTTCTGAGTTTTGTAGAATGTAGTTTTAGGGGTCAAAAGGAACTGATTTGCCCAGGGTGGTGAATGAGTCCTAGTATGGACTTTTTTCAGAATTTTCAAAAAATTTAGATGTATTTTTATGGTTTCTGAGTGGTATGATGCAAACCTAAGTGAAAAATGCTGAATTTCAAAAAATTTAAATGAATTTAGATGCTAAAAAAGCAACCTAAATGCACTTTTCTATGATTGCAAAATTTGAAACCTAGTATGCAAATGAATTCATGCAAGTCCTAATGCCAGATCAATGCAAGCTAGATGTATGATGAAAGACTACAAAATTAGATAAGAAAGTGTTTGAAAATTAGGTTCACCAAAATGAACTATATATTTTAGGGGTGTGAAATGCTATGTCTCTTTTGCATAATTAGGGTCTTTCACCTAATGAAAAGAGATAGATCCCACACCCAAAATCTAGGTGGTTCACTCAAATAGAAGAATGTAGGATGAAATTATATCTAAATGAAATGTTCTAGATGCAACTAATTGATAAGATTGATTAAGTATGCAAAACCTAAGAAATGTGACTTGTTTGAAAACACATTGTGTTATGCAGAAATAAACTAGAAATGCGTGCAAAACTAAACAGAACTAAACCAAACTGAAAGTGTGCACCTGAAATCTTGATGAAGGTTTTAAATTACATTTAAAATACTATTGATGCTATTTTTTAGGCCTGGTGGGACTCATTCGCCATTTTGGGCGAATTAGTCCCAGTACTACAAAACTGAGTCAGAACTCATTTATGACAAAAGGATACCCAAAAATACAAAAAACTCAAAATTGAACCTAGAGTGGGACTCATTCACCACCCATGGTGAATGAGTCCACTTTTAAATTTTTGGATTTTTAAAAGTGGAATCTGGAGCTTCCAATCTACACTTTAGCTTCCTACAGGTATTCACTTTTGAAACTCTGATTTACGGTCTGAAAATGAGTTTTTGTTGATATTTTGACTTGTTGAATGAAGAGAAGACTTGAATTTTTTTTTAACTTGATCTTGAATGATTTTCAAGCTTCCAGAGTCCTAAATTTGCAAACACACAAGGAAAAAGAGAGAAAAGTTGGATGTTAGGGCATGGGGGTTTGCCTTGGTCAAACCCCTTTAAGACAATTAAACAAAAATGATGAAAGAATGGAATGAAACATGTAATAATGGAGTAGATTACCTTTCCATGAAGATTGGTCTTGAATGTTTATAGAAATGGAGGAGGATTCAACCCTTGAATGTCTTTAGGGGATTTCTTAATGTCTTGTAATGATAAAACCCTAAGTTGCTTGACTTGAGATAGAAGAATGATGGATGAATGGATGATGAGAGATAAAATAGATGTCAAAATGAGTTAAAAGACTTATATTTATAGGAAATTCACCTATTTTACTTGTAATACCTCATCATAGGCTGACATCAAGCAATATTAAACTTAAATTTCACATTTTTCCTGCTGAAAGGTCAAAATTGGGCCAAATGGGACTAATTCACCACACATGGAAAATGGGTCACACCTGGATGGGACCGATTCACCATGCATGGCTAATGGGTCCCACAAGAGCCATTTTGATAGCTAGGATACAAGGAAATAAGGAAATAAGGTTTATATTGTGACATTGTTGGTTATTTGATCAATTTAAGCCTTGAGATGCACAATATGGGTTAATAGGGGCCTATTAATGATGATGTGAATGTCAAATAGGGCTTGAGACACAAAAATAAATGTGAAAGTGTGATTAAATACACTTTACAACACTAAAATGAGGTCCACAACCTAGGAAAGCACAAGAACCAATGTGAATGTGCAAGACACATTACAACACTAATTTAACATTAATTTTAATTCATAGTCCTTCTAAATTGATGTGATAATCTTATTAAACACATTTTATAATGTTGAATTAGGGAGAAATGGGTTTATTAAGTCTAGAAAAGTGTTAAAGTCTTTTACAACACTTTACAACAGCTTTACAAAACATTGATAAATGATTTGGTTTGCAAGGGTCCAAGACCTATTGTGGATGCATAAAATGCCTAACAACACTTGAATCAAGGCCTTATTAAGTCCAATTATCATGAATTATTCTCATGTCAAGAAAAGGATAATTTTTTCTATGACACAATGAGGATAATACTGACAAATATCATTTAAAACATCAAAATCTTGAAACCCACCTCAAATTCCTAAGGTGGGACTCATTCGCCATTCTGGGCGAATGAGTTCCCTTAGGTGGGACCCATTCGCCCAAGGTGGTGAATGAGTCCCATTTAGCTCAAAATTCAAATTTAATTTAAATTTCTGGTGGGTTTTTATTCTCTAAGATCTGAGGTTGGCATGTAGTGTCGTAATTTTGGGAATTATTTCATAATTGATTATGTATACAAGTTTTTTTCTCTTATTTTCATACCTAGCATTTTAGTATTTGTGCATATAGTTCACAAGAGAATTTGGGCATTCACAAGAGCATTCAAGGCATTTCAAGGGAAGATTATCAAGCATTCAAGAACATTCTTCAAGTGTCCATCATCATGTCAAATATTTTTTGCATCATGTTGTTTTAGAGCTAACAATTGTGGTGTAGGCTTGTGTGATTCAAGCAAGCATTGCATTCAATATATCAACATCAAGCTAGATTCCAAGTCCACATCCATTGGAGCCATTACTTACATATTTGTAGCACCTTATTGCTAGGGCTTAGTGAGTTGCAACATTATTTCTTGTTCATTCATCATTCTCTATTCTATTTCAAGGTTTTAATTACCAACAAGGGGTTTGACCAAGGCAAACCCCAATCCGCTAACCCCACAACAATTTTCCCTCTTCTTGTGTGTGATTTGTAGGGCTAGGTTTTGGATTTATCAAGAAGCAAAGTTGGAGAAAGTTTGTGGAGGAGTCAAAGCTGCTAAAGTTATCATCAAGTCTTGGAGAAGCTTGGAGAAGTCCTACAGGCAGAAAATTACTTATTCAGATCCAAAAATTAGTCAAAAAGAGTAGAGTAGACTGAGAGGCACATAATCCAATTTAGAACTTTCGAAAAGGTAGAAGTGGACTGATTTGCCACTATTGGCGAATGAGTCCCACTTTATAGGCCTGACAAGGATTTTTTCAAATCTGGATACCCTTTTGGCTGAAACATGTTCCATCACAGTTTAGCTGAAGTTGGAATGATTTTCTCAGCTTGGTGTATGAGTCCTAGTTGGGATAAAGAACAAAATTTTCAAAATTTCAAACATCCATTCTACCTTCTTCAGTTTCCCAGGTGCACATTTCTAGTTTCATAACTTTTTTATTACATTTTTCTTGCATTTCTAGGTCATTTTGCATAACACACTGTGTTTTCTAACATTTTGTGTTTTCCAAGTTTATACTTGGTGGTGAACCCCTCATTAGATATCATTTAGCCCCTAGGACAATCCCATTTGCAAGATTTCAATCTCCTTTGCATTGGAATATCAAGGTTTTGTCCTTGAGTGAAGTGTTGAGATTTGTCTCTCTCCTTTTAGGTCCAAAACCCGAAAGGTGTAAGAGAGCCTACAAATTTTACCATTTCACATCTTATCCTTTTTGTACCCATACAACAAGTCCTCATATTTGTAGTGCCCCTCCGTGTTTGGCTCTTTCTTGACATTTAAATAAGTTTATTTGAATGATTGGTGATGTTTCGTTGTTGTTCGTTATTATGTTGTTTAATTTGTTATTGACATTATGTGGTAAATTAATATTATGAATGACTTTGTCTAATCAATTTAATTAAATTAAATTAATTAAAGGTAATTTAAATTAAATGAGGTGATTTGTAAAAAGGTAGTTTGTGGATTTTGATTATGAAATATTAAATTAAATGAGGTGATTAAATGTTTTAATAAATTAAAAATAAGTAAAGATAAATATTATTATTATTATTTTGGTGTGAAAATCAATTAAACTTGGAAAGAATATATATATATATAGAGAGAGAGGAGAAATATTAAAAGGAAATAAAATAAAATAAAAGGTGAAATGGGAAAAAGATGTTGAACAACTAGTTAAATCAATTAAAAGATAGAAACAGATTTTGTGGAATGCATGCACAGTTTCGAATTGATGGCCGAAGAAGGAAACTTTAGGTGTATTGGAGATTTTAGAGATTTTCATGATTTTTCTTTTCCCTGGTTTTTTTTTTAAGAAGGGGAGATATCGATTTAAGGGGGAATATGTTTTAGTTTTAAAAGTCGTTTTCTATGTGACCTACCACTCTGATTGCATCCTTTCTTGGCCATAATTTTTTCTTTATCTCAATATTTAAGATATCATATCCATCTGTTCGGCTTGAGGAGGATATAGTACGCTGAAGGAAGTAATTATTCTATCATCGTCTTGTTGTTAGAAGAATATCATGCCTCAAGCTTGTTGGGTAAAGGTCGGTACGATCTGCTTTCTATGTTTAGGAATTAATTGTGGTCGATTTTCTCTTTGGAGCTAGACTCTTATTTTCATGAATAAACCTTCTCAAATTTCCATTATCTGCATCAAAAGATAAGTCTCTCTAACTCTGGCTCGTATGTTATGTCCTTTCTTTCTCATACTTGCATGCATCTTATTAGGCCGTTAATGAGAAATTTTATGCAACTTATTACCATCTTTTAGACCATGTTCGTGGCTTTTTCATCCTTTCATGTGCGAGTTTTTTTGTTGCTTAAATACCTTGGTATGCAATTTCATGATGTTGATCTATAATGGGTTATCCCCTTCTTTGGTTGTGTTTTGCATTCTTTATTGAAGTTTTTGATTTCTAATTGATAGCGATATTATTCCTCTCACATGGTACTTCAATCTTTATTCCATGGTTATTCTTAGTATGAATTTTATACTGGGTAATCCGTTTATGTAATATGATTTCATTTCTGCACTTCAATTTTGATGTGCTGCATATTGATTGGGTTTTCAATTTTGATGGCATTCTAAGAAATCACTATTCTGTGAGGTGTTTTGCTAAATGTTTCTTGTGAATTCTTGATGATCCTTCATTTGGCCTGCTTGTCTTGTACCCTTTATGAGCTGATGGGTGTGCATTTAACGTTAACAAAATTTTGAATTTATTCGCCTCATGTCCTTGCATGTCTGGTTGATGGATTGAATATGCATGATTGTTCGATACTGTATGTAGCATTTTCCATACCTTAGGCTATGACTTCTTCTCTTCTCCCTTGCTTAAACTTATTGTTGTGTAATGTATTTCACATTGGAACCTCTATGTTGGAATTTTAATGAGCAAAGAACTCAATAATTTTACCACTCATGACCCATCATTTAAAAGCGTAAACTTCTGAACAAATCTTCTGCCCATATACCTAATTATTGTATTTGTTTGAAAGCTTTAGAGCCATACAAGTCTATACAACCCTTCTCCTCTCCTAGTCGCGCACCACTTACCCTCCCATATCGCTACTTCTATGAAATTAGATTACAACCTCCATAAATCATTGATTATAGTTACTTCACTTTTCACCACCGCCTCATACGTTGACTTATGGGTAAAAGCACAAAGTTGTGTCACACTTTATGAAGGAAATGATCAACGTTGATTCAATTTTAAAACTTGAATCACTAAAAAGTGGCATATATATTTTGAATTTTGAAATTATGTAAATTAGTAAAATATGTATTTTTTAGTATATTTTATTTTTATATTTAAAAATAAAAATAAAAAAATTATTTTAAACTAGTTTTTAATAAATTAAAACTATAATTTAGTTGCTATTAAAATGTTGAAAAATGAACTTGCATGAAATGTCAAACTTTTTATGGTAAATTTTACCTTTTTTCTTTCAAATTTTTTGTGTGTATTTATAACTTGAAATTTCAGTGCATGGATATATTTTTTCCAAGTTGTATAAATAAATATTAAAATGTGTATGAATCAAAAAACAATTGTTTTCATCGAACGTCAACTTTCATATTAAATATTTATCTAAAATGAAAAAAAATATACCATCTTAAAATATATTCCTTTATCTAGTGCATCATATTGTTTTCTATTTTTTTAAATAAGTTATAGTATTTTTCCTTTCGATTTTTACCTGCCAATAACATTTGCTTGAAAGTTTGCTTATTCATTTCAAGACTCGAGTTTGTCTCTCAACCTTTTGATGTAAACACTCTTGTTCTCATTATCCTTTTATTGTACCTATATTAAATATTCTGATTTATTATCATCAGCCTAATCTTTTGGTAATATTTTGATTTGTGTTGAGTATATTATTTAAAAGGAATTTGATATATATATTTATATATGTATAGTTAAGTGTATATCAGTGTATGCTTTCCATTTATAAGTTGAAATACAATGTTTTATGATTATAATATATTTGTATACAAGTATATATATATTATGATTATAGTTAAAAATAACAAAATATTCTTTCCTATGTGAGTTAATTGGTTACATTAGCTAAATGAATTTGGAAATTAAATAGGAAAGTTTATTTATGTACCTAATTGGAATGTTGATAAATGAGCATCTAATTTGATTACATTTAATTGATTGAAGAATCTAGTTAAACGAGTGGATTAAATAATTTTTTAAATGTAGTTATCTTTATTAATTATGTAATAACGATTAGTGAATTTTTAAATGGTTAAAAGGAATTGGTTTGGGTAAATTATTAAAATGAATTGATCTACTTTATATTTTTACAACTAAGAATTAGGGAAAGTTAACATTACATAAGGGTGGAAGTTTAGGAATTAAGTATTTATAGTATTTAAGAGAGTTGCAGTGTAATTTAAACAATGGGAATATTGCTACCTTAGATATATTCTTTTAAGTGGAACTATTGGATTAAATAATCTATGGAATCGAACCCAAAATTGAGTGAATAGACTTGAGGGAAGTATAAAGGTTTTGTCAAGATTATAGAAATGTTGTCATTATTGTTGTAGGATGTATATTATAGAGTGGGTCATTCAACTGCACAATGATGTTATCTTTAATTGGTTTGAATGTTGATTTTGTTATATTCTCTAATAGTTGAAATTTTTAGGGTATCGAAATGTTTGTTTCATTGATGATAGAGTTACTTTGGAGTATTATTTTTGTAGTATATAATATTTTAATTTGATTCAATAGTTAAGGAATGCAGGAATAATGTTTGTACCATGGTTGCTTGGTTGAATTAAATGATTGTTTGATTATTTATTCTGAACTTTGTGCTTGATTTTTGGTATTGTTGAGTGATCCTAATAATTGTTAAATGGGATTCTATGTGCAAGATAGCAAGGTTTACTTCCAGATGTTTGGGGAAGTATTTTAGTTTTTGGATTTTATGGTTGACCTTTGAATGGTTGATTTAGTTTTTGATTATTGAAGTTGATTTTGGAATTTGTGTTATAAGGGAGTTCTTGTGCAAAATTGTTATGGTAATCTTCTAGAGGTTGGGGGTGTTAGAGTAATAAGTTATTATGCTTAATTAATTACATCACATTGATTAATTAATTAAGTCACTTATTCCTCTTTATTACTTAAGCTAAACTTAGGCACATTAATAATTAATTATTAATTATTAAGTGTGCACACTAGGGTTTCATTTAGGGGTTTCTTGATCTCCTTCATAAGGATTGATCACATTGTAATAATTGATTCTCTTAATGCATTTTTACTGAGAGGTTTACATAACATCATTTTTGGTTCTTCATGTCTTTTGCATGTAATAGGTGATTGCATGCAGGTGATCTTGGATTCTAACATGGTATCAGAGCTCCAGACCTGCAGCTGCTTGTTCGTGATATGAAGATATGGCCTCTTTGTGAGTTTCGGGTGCAAGGGTTTCCACATGCATCTTTTCTGCAAGATCTGGGGGTAGCCATTTTTTTGGGACACAATGGGCTCAAACGAACGTCGCCATCGCGTTCGTAGCATCCCAAAACCCTAGAAACCCCTAAATCGCCCATTTTGGTGCATTGATCCAGAGGCAAAATTTTTTGTCCGGGGCCATACGACCTCCCCAACACGCCTTTCTCGATAAAATCGAATTTTTTAAAAGCGTGTTTTTGGTTTATCCCGGCGTCTGCAGATCCACTGGGCCCTCGCTGCGCCGGGCCATGGGTCCGCCCGGGCCCATCCGCCACTGAGGGCTTATCCTTGCAGCCCGGCCTTATGGTTGACCGAGCCCCCAAATATGCCCCCGCCCCCCAGATGGAGAAGCCAGCCGCCGCCTCCTCCTCCACCGGCATGATGGGCTCTACCCGCACTGCATCCCTGCCGCACCACTGGGTCACATGCACAACCAAGGGCACAAAATTTTTCCTTTTGGGACTATTTTTTTGCGCCGACGGCCAGATGGCCGTCAAATTTAAGCTCAGGTTTTGCTGATGTCAGCATGACATCATCGGCCGTACGGCGCCTCTTTGCCCTCCTAACCCTAGTTTTTCCTAAAAGAGCAGTTTTTTTCTTTTGGCCATAACTTGGGCATACGGTATCGAAATCGGGCAAACAAGATATCGCCGGAAAGCTGATTCTGAGCACTTTGATTTGGTGTAGTTTATTTTTCAGTATTTTACTATTTTATTGCATTTATTGCTGTTTTAAGTCATATGTTGTTTTTGGACTTCCGAGCTCATAATTTTTTGCCATGATCTCCGATTTTTGCCTCGTTTACGGCGTTGGAAAGTTATTAAGGAGCTCTATGTTGCTGTCCATGCACTATTTTTGTATCTATCCTAGGTTTATTAGTTAGTCCAGATTTGGCCCAATGGGTTGTTTGGCGATTACTTGGATATTTTGGCAGTTGGGAGAGTGCATCTTGCATCTTTGCACTTCGTTTTCAGTAATACATCATTCAATAATTTCTTGCTGCTTCATAGATTCCAGGGTTGTTCCAGTTTGGAGTTTTCAAGTGTTCCGTGGCATCGGGTCTGCTGTCACATTATTTTGATTCTGGATTTGGTTTTAGTTGTAGACAGAGATATCTTTCCTTGCTTGCTAGATTGCGGTTCCAGTGTTACTCTACAGAATTCTTCCAGTGCTTCTTTGCAGCATGTTATCTCATTGTAGGGGGGTTTTGTCCCACTAGGTTTTTCCTTCTCTACTCCTTATTGCATTTGTAAATGGGTACCTGATCAGGCCTCGTTGCCGGGACCCATCTTTGCTTTCATGCATCTTATTCTAGTGTTTTAGCTTCTTCCTAAGTTCATCTTAAGGGGGGGTGTTAGATTAATAAGTTATTATGCTTAATTAATTACATCACATTGATTAATTAATTAAGTCACTTATTCCTCTTTATTACTTAAGCTAAACTTAGGCACATTAATAATTAATTATTAATTATTAAGTGTGCACACTAAGGTTTCATTTAGGGTTTCCCTTTTAGGGTTTCTTGATCTCCTTCATAAGGATTGATCACATTGTAATAATTGATTCTCTTAATGCATTTTTACTGAGAGGTTTACAGAACATCATTTTTGGTTCTTCATGTCTTTTGCATGTAATAGGTGATTGCATGCAGGTGATCTTGGATTCTAACAGGGGGAAAAGAGTTTTCTTTATGATTGGATTTTCATCTTGGCTTTTTGTGAACACTATTGGTATATGGAGCCTAATCAGACTCAGAGGTTAAATTTTCCCCATGTTTATCGGTGCGATTTCCCCCCAAATTATTTAAGAGGGTCAAGGGGTAGTGCCCCTTGTGGGGGTTTGGGGGTAGCACCCCCAAGATGGGTTCAAGGGGTAGCACCCCTAGCGCTCTCCATGTCGCAATACAGGCTAGGCTTAAGGGGCAGCGCTCCTGCAGGGCCTTGGGGGCAACACCCCCAAAACCTCTCATGATTTTTTATTATTTTATAAAGGCATCTAGTGTTATTTTTCTATTGGCCTACATAAAAAAACCCTAATTTTGTAACTGACATAAGTCTTGATAAAAGGCTAAGGGTTTGGGTTTCTATTGACATTGTATTGTAGCATTTGTAGCAGTATTGAGTTGCAAGGATTACTGGTTGTAATTGATTCAATTTACTAGATAATAATATTGCAAACTCTATTGGTGGATGTAGCCCGAGTTTGGGTGAACCACATTAAACATTGTCTCTCGCTGTTATTATTTATGTATTTTCCATTCCTCTATTTAATATTTATTTGCATTTAATTAATATTTTCTGCATATAATTCCTAACAAACACTTTATTCTATACTTGATTTATGACTTCGTGGGTTCTAGCCTTGCATTGAGGGAATTTTTATTGTGGAGACTTTGTTTGAGTTGATCTATGCCTCACTTTATGTGATAATTCATGTGGATTTTTATGTTGTGCAAGTTGGCTTACCCAGCTAGTGGACTGTTGAGTCTTTCTGTTGCTAGTAGGGGGAGTGGCTCTCAATGAGGGTTTGATGCCCAAAGTGGCAGGTCTAGGATAAATCATGAGATTTTCTTAATCCAATGAAAAAACTAATAATTAATTAGGGGGTTCGGGTAGTATTGACATTAATAAATGATAATGGATGCCTCTCCCATGGCTCAAGTGCTTGTTTAGGCTTGAGATGAGACAGGAAGGCCTGGAATGGAAAGAACAATTGCCTTGTCTTCATGAAAGGTATGTTGGTTCCAAATGAGTTAGAATGGGGGCCAGGGATTGATTGAGGTTGCTAGGGTAATCCAGGATGGGGGCCGGTATCCTATGAAGATTCGCATTGGGTAACCCATATCGAGCTATGGGATGACACTCTTCCCTTTAGAAACCTTATTTTCCTTGCTCTTTTTTCCCCTTGTTGTTTGTGTACCTCTGGAAGTAGTTGTCCTTTATGTTTTGGTTTGTTACCCTTGTAAGTTGGAGTCTTGTTAAGCCCTTGCTTGCTTGACTATTTTATGTTGTGGGTCCTTATTGTCATCTCCTAGTATGGGGGGTGGACCTTAGGGTCCACATGGTTAAGTGGAATGTGCTATGCACTCCATTGGGTTCCCAATTGAAGTTTGTGATGCATGGAGTTATACTATCTACAGTGAATTCCATAGCTTTACCAGAATTGGAGATAGTATTGATGTTATTTACTATATTCATTTTAGTTGTATCATGTATTGTAAAATGTTGTAACCTTCCCATTGTTATAAGGGAAGCTTTGATGTAAGCTTGTAAGCAGTGTAATGATTTATCCCCATATATGGGAATTTTTTGATTAGGTAAGCAACATTTACAGGGTTATGTGCCCTTCATAGAGAGCCACAAGGGCCATTAGAGTTCAAGACCATTAAACATCAAAAAACAAGCCAAAAAATAAACACAACAGGCCAACAATAGATGGACAGACAACGGATGAACAATAGACTAATTGGAATCTCCCCAGTTCTTTGACAGGAGATTAACAACATCATCTTCGACCCATTCCTGATGATCTTCAGCATTCTTGTTGTCCATTTCATCCTTCATAATCACCGATAGGGTGTTGGTAACACAGTGGACTAGCTTAACCATGAGGCGGGTCAAACCACAAATTTTTTTGTCTAGCTTATCCAATTTTTCCTACAACACACAAAGCTCCTCCCTCCCAACTGCAGTCTTTCTAGTATCAACATGCTTAATGCCCAACGGGTTTGAAGATGGAGAGAATGAGTCCTCCTTCTGCACTTTTTCAATTTTAGGAATGGTGTTGGGCCCTCTAGCATACTCCTCATTCTCAAACTCCTCTTCACCCCCGCTATCTTTTCTGTCAGAATTTTCCTCTTCTATATCTAATTCTTTCACTTGTACTTTTTTGCTATTCTTGGCCAGCCTACCAGAGCGTCGAATGATGGTATCGCCACTAGTCACCACCATATCCCCCTTAGATTCCTTGCCCACCACATTTTTACCTTTGCTCAGAGGCTCCTTCAAACTCTCCCCTTCCTCTTTTCTTTTCTTTTTCAAGGTTGGCTTGCTAGCAATCTTGGCAGGGGTTGATTTGAGCTCACAAAGACTAGCTGCCACACTAGTCTAGGCCACTCCCACATTCCCCTTAAGATTTTTAGTAGCAGGTTTAGGTTTATGCATGTCAGCAGGGACCAAGTGGTTTTTCCTTATGGGGCCTTTGGACTCGACCAAAGATAAATTGGTCATAGTGGGAGGCTCAATCTCTTTAATATGAACAATAGATATGGGTTTGGATAGGCATAAAGCAAGATGGAAATGGTATAGCCTAAAAATGAGGCCCTGGTGGAGCGACAAGGGAGGAAGGTCATTAGGATTCAGACTAGTAGCCTCAATACACTTTTCAACAGAACTTTCTAAGTCCATCAGAAGGAAAATAGGAAATCTTAACATAATTTTATGTTAGAAGTGGTTCAAAAGAGGGAAATGCTAGAAATAGTAGGTTTTGAATCTACCTTCCAGAGTCACGTACTTCATCATAGAAAGGAACACTTGATTCCATGGTTGAGGGGGAGCCTCCCACTCAAAACCTAATTCATTGTGCACCGAATCCTCATTCCCCAGAAAAAACTTGTTCATACTTTCATTATCTTGAGTTTTAGTGTGCTTCATATGCTTCATACCAATACACAAGAGCCCCATCACCTATGTTATCACTTCCGCATTCACATAAAAGGAAATACCACCCAAAGTCACATGATGATCTTTCCAAGAGTTGAAAAACTACACAGATAGATTAGGGTCATGGCCCACCAGACTCTCCCTCAGAGGAGCAAGACCACCCTCAACACATATGTGTCACACCAACGAATCTTTACAAAATTCATCACAATTGTCTAGCTCAGTTCACACCCTATCACCACCCATAATGTCACTCTACACATAAAATAACCAAAATCCTTGAGAAAATAAAAGGTTAGAGATAATGGAAAGGTGAAGAATCACCCATACATTTAGGATTTTAAGCCAAAAACGATAGCCTTTGGTAATCAAAGCAATGGACAGGTTGCATGCTTGAGGAAGTCATTTCCTAAAAGAAATCTTAGCGGAATCATAAATGAGGATCTTCAAACACATTCGGCTAAGTAAGCAGGACATGATGGAAATGGAAGGTTTGCCTTCCACGTAGTAAATGCATAGAAACCTAGGCAAGATGGTGGGGCCAAATTTAGAGACGTGCCAAAAAGGTTAGCTTTCAGAAGCAGAGACAAAATAGTGGAAAAGATAGAACCAATTAGGAGCTTGATCTCATAATTATTAGTCACATTGAAATCAAAATAAAAAAAATTGAAAATACAATGGCTTAACATAATCCCTAAAAGGAGATTACGTAAGGTATGGACCAACTTAGTCATAATCATCAAGTACCTGCTGCAACATCTCATGAAATCCTTTTTAAAAATAGGCTCCATCTCATAATTTAAATTATGCCACTTGTTATCCACCTCATCTTTAAAACTTGTCCACATAGCCCAAAAGACAAGCATGTAGACCCCCCATAAAATCCAACAAATTTCTTGATTAGTTATCATCATAGTTCAAGTAAGGGATTTGTTCCTTCAATATTATACCCTAAATTCCAGGTGGTAGGTTCCCTAAAGAACACCAATATTTGAAAAATTTACAATGAGTTCCAAAATTGGCTAAGGAATCAACAACTTGGTTTCCCTCCAGATAAATATGGGTGGCAGCCTTTAATTTCAACTTTGACACGAAGAGCCTTATGTCTAAAAGGATGTCTTTAGTATTCCACTTCAGTAATCTATCAAAGTTAATAGCATCAATAATAGACTTAGAGTCACCTTCAATATGAAGGTTCTCAATCCCCATAGAAACAAGCAACTGTAAGCCCTTCAATAGTGATCTACCTTTCAAAATCATAGAAGAATGGACACCAATCCCCTAAGAGTAACCAACCACAAAATTTCCTTTGCAATCTCTAATCACACCTCCTATACTGGCTCTGCCTGGGTTTCTTTTGGCAGCCCCATAAAAATTTAGTTTATACCAGCCACTTTCCAGAGGCTTCCAAATAGTGACACTCCGAGCCAGGGATTTGGAGTTGTCAAAGGAGTTAGCATCTAGGTTCTAGTGCCAAGCTTTGTCCATACTTACTTCCTCCTCAATCAGACTTTTATAGGGGGTTTTCCCTTTGAAGAGCAAAATGTTTTCTGCAATAAGCCAAGAACCAATACCAAACACCTCTTTCAGACTCATCTCAATGTTGCTGAAAATCCTATTGTTTCTCTCTTTCCATATACACCACTATATAATAGGGGGGACCTAGTTCCAAATTTCACCAGGTAAAGGGTGGACAAAGGGTCCACACCAACTCAAAATAAAGGATTTGATATCCTGACACATAATCCATTGAATCCCCAATCTTCCTAAAGCCATCTCCCAAACCTCAATAGTAAATGAGCAGTGTAACAACAAGTGGTCTACCGATTCTTCATTGCACTTGCATAAAAAGCATCTATTGGGGATCTGGAATCCCCTTTTCCTTAAATTGTCTTGAGTTAGAATCCTGTTATGGCAGGCAGCCCATCAACAGAAGTTAACTTATGAAATCATGTGTTGATTCCATACCTTCTTCCATAGATCAAGGACAACACCTTGGTCCATTAGTAGATTATAAGCCAACTTAACTAAAATATCTCCTTGCTTATCATGAGTCCAGAAGAATTCATCCCCCCTGTTGGTTGTTGGAATTCTAATGAGGGAGAGCAACTCCTGCAAGGTCTTGGAAAGGAGGCTCAGATTAGGGGATAAGGGGTAGTAAAGGGCCAAGTCATTCCATTTTCTAGCACCATGAGGGATGAGGAGGTAATCACTAATATAAATACCAAATAATCGTTGATCCAATCTCATAAGATTCCTAAATTTAGAGCTTTCCACGGGAGTATCAAGTAACCAAGGGTCCTCCGAAAATATAATTTTATTACCATTAACAATCTTGTATTTTATCGCATTCCTTAGAAGACCCTCCAGATTGTAAATACACCTCCACACTAAGGACCTCGAAGGGTGAACCTTCGAGAGGCAGTCAATCAAAGGTCTATTTTGAAGGTACTTAGCATTCAAGATCTTACACCAACCCTTCCTATCCCTCAGATGGTCCCAACCCACTTTGGCCATTAAAGCTTTATTGGTATTAGAAATAGTCCTAATCCCAAGCCCACCACAACTTTTGGGTTGACACACCTTGTCCCATTTAACTAGTGTAAATTTATTTTCTTTCATCGGTCCCCAACTAGAGGAAAGTCCTTTGGATTTTCTCAAACTTCTCAACAATATATCTGGGAATTTTGAAAATGGAGAGGAAATAGACAAGGATGCCTTGAAGAACAATAGACAAGAGCTACAATTTACCATCATGGCTAAGCAAGGAACCTTTCCACACAACGATTTTTCTTTGGATCCTTTCCAGTATAGAATTCCAAAAGTCAGAAGTGACTTCCTTGACAATAAGGGGTAAACCAAGATAAACTGAAGGAAGAGAACCACTCAAACAACCCAAAACAATAGTCATTCGAGCTTGCACATTAGGAGTGTTGTTAAAGAAGTAAATCATGCTCTTATTGTAGTTTGCATTTCCCAGAACAAGCAGCATAGTTGTTGAGACAAATTTTCCATTTACTGGCTCCAATCACAAAGGATTTCCCAAAAAGAAAGGTATCATCCACAAATTGTTGAATCACAATTGGCTCTAAGGAAGAGGTAGCCTTAATTCTATTACTGGAGCCTTCTAATAGAAGATTAGAGAAATTCCTGCTCAGGACATCCACAATCATTATAAACAAATATGGTGAAAGGGGGTCTCCCTATTTGATACCTCTTGTAGCATAGAAAAACCCAAAGGGAGACCCATTTACCAAAACAAAGTACTTAACCGTTGTTACACATTCCATTATTAGATTGATCACAGAATGGTCAAAAGAAAATTTAGCTAGGACTTTTAGGACAAAACCACAAATCACCTTACCATAGGCTTTTGAAATGTCTAGTTTAAGGGCCATACTAGTGTAGTTGCATCTATCCATGGAATGGAGTAATTCATGTGTGGTTATGGTAGCATCAAGGATATGACAACTAGGCACAAATCCTTTTTGAGTGGGGCTGATAATTTTGGCAAGGAGAGGTTTGATGTGGTTCACAAAAATTTTAGAGAGGATTTTATAAAAATTATTACACAGACTGATGAGGTAAAAATCAACCATTGATTGAGGATCAATAACCTTGGGAATTAAAGCTATGAAGGTGTGATTCAATTGCTTAAGAATCTTACCAGATTTGGAAAAAATCACGAGCAACTAGGACTAGGTCCTCACCAACAATCTCCCAAAAGTTCTAAAAGAAGGCCAGAAGGAAACCATCAGGGCTAGGAGATTTGTAAGCCCTCATACTGAAAGCAGCAAACGTGACCTCCTCAGGAGTGACAACACTGGGGATCCCAAGGTTATCATTCTAGGATATAATAGTTGGGAGTGGGTCAAGCAGTAAACTATCAAGAGATGGATTAGGAGCCTCAACAGGAGCCACATAATCCATTTGAAAGTAATCCACAACCACCAAATCAATTAGGGAGGGTGAATTGATAACCTCCCCCTGAGCATTGTGCAATTTAGTTATCTTATTCCTTTTCTTATGTTTAATAGTAGAGACATGAAAGAAAGAGGTTTTCTTGTCACCTTCTTTCAACCATTGGACCCTAGATTTTTGATTCCATATATTGGAAGTTGGATATGTGTTCATTGGTTCATAATATATGATCCTTAGTGGTGTTGTATCTTTGGAAATATTTATACTTAAAAATGATAGATGCATTCTTTAGTACTATCATGTGTTCAGATGGATGTTTATGTAATGTTATTGATATATGTACATTGTTTAATCATTTTATATAATGGGTTTGAAATGAAATCTTGTGAGTTGTTCATCACTATTATGGAATTGGGATTATGTTAAGTAATGCAGTCATGTTACCCCAAAGGACTAGCTAGATGATGTGTATGTATAGTTTCCTTATAGGTGTTGTAAGTTAACTTACAATTCATGTTAGTTTTACTTAAAAAAAAATGTGCTATTAATGTTAGATTTTTTATTGTCCTTTAGGGTTTGTCTGGCATGGCATTGCAATATTTCTTGAGGGCTTGATCATTTTTCTGCTACAAAAATTTAGTTGTTAACTTACTAAAATGGGAAACATTCACAACCAATGTGGTTTCCTCAACTACAAATGTATTTGATACACTCTTAATTATTAACCCTCCTCTCATGTCAACAGTAGGCTCAACAACTATTGGTTTATTTGTATTTGGGGCAAGAGACCAAAGAGTCAATGTTTCCTACATAGGACTAAATACAAACTTAGTCAAAGTATCCAATGCTTCATACTTTGATTAAAAAATTTGTGCATCATGCTTCTTCATAGTATCCATGGAAATACTAGAGGTTATGTCCCATTTAGGTCGGAGGAGGATACCACTTTCTCTCACAAGTTTCCTAGCTTCCTTTGGTGTTATCTCCTTTTGCTCTAATTTCTTTCATTTAGACAACCAACCTTTTTGATATTTCTTTCCTAGATTGATCATGAAATTTAGCTATTTTTTCATGTAATCTTTTCTCAAATTCATCCCTTTTACTTCACACAAATTCCTTGAAAACATTGCATTTTACAAAAGAATCATCATCAATAAACTTCAAATAGGCTTCTTCTCTTATATCATTAGTGGTCTCTTCCTCATATGATAGCCTATGTCACTCTTCCCACTGGAGCTGGAAGATTATCATCTCTTTGAGGAGATGGAATTTCTTGTATTAATTCCTCTCTAGTCACAACAACATACTCATCACCTAAGTCAAGAGGATAATCAACTAAGTGTTCCTTCTCAACTTTCCTTCTCTTTGGTGAGGATTCCCTAGGGGTGAATCCAAATCAATTATTTTGTGGAGGAGATGGAGGTGCCTACCTTATAGGTGATGAAGTTGTAGATTCAATATATGGAGAAGGAGAGGCCCTTGTTTTCTCCTTCATTACAATTCCTTTAAGTCTCCTTGTAAAGACATATGGTATTTTTGGAGGCTAGTATGTTGGCTTCTTTTCTAATGCAGGAACTTTTCCTTTGTCCTTTTCTTGTTCTTATGCCTTTGATGCCTCTCCAACAATTTTGTCAAAGTTCTACAAAATGACCTCAATTCTTAAGACTCCCTTGAAAGAGGGGTCTCTTTTCTTTTTAGCATTCTCAAATTTCTTGAATTTTGTCCACTTGGCTGTTTTTTCCTATACTTACTTCTCATCAAGGTAGTTTTTGACAACATCCTCTGCATAATCAATACCGTGATAAAAATTTGACCTGCTCATATTTATTCTTAACTTAATAATAAATCCTTCAGGGTCATAATTCCTTTCCCTTGATGGTTTCATTCCATAGGGCTTCAATATGCCAAGAATTTTCTTCCAACCATCTTTGTTAATAACAAAATCAAAAAATTTGGTGAGAAAACAAAAGAATGATCCTTTCCTTTGATTTTCCAAATGGTCCTCTTTAGTGTGAAATAACTGTCATATCACTTCAAGAAATCCAATCCTTAGTGGCACATATTTGGGCAAAATATGTGGTGACATGGGGCATCCATACAATTTCAACATAGTGCAATTAGAGTGGGCTATAACATCACCCCAATTGTGGCCAATTCCAAGCTTAGGTCTTCTCTCTATTGGCCTTATAAAATCATGAAGTTTTGTTGGAATTATAGGAAATTGGCCCTTTAGAAAGTGCATTATCTTTGCAAAAAAATATTGGTGAAATTCCCAATGTTGGAATATTGACAGTGCTTGTCCAATAGATGTGTCCACATTTGGAATGAGAGGTCATCACCCTTTTCATTCTTAATTTTAATCTCCAACCATGTACCCAATTCTTTACATCCCCAAGCCAAGAATATTTGGCAAAAAAGTGAGTACCACCAAAACATAAGTCCCTTCGCACCATTCTTGATACTGACTAACCCTTTATGAATAGCATCAGATAGGTAGGATGCAAAGTCATATTCCTCATTTACCATTGCATTTTAGATGTTTGCAATGATAAACATGAATTCAATTGGAATTCTCTCTAGTGGTGCAAATCCCAATACTTGACACAATGAATGATAAGTTTTTGAAAAATATCCCACAAAACTATCTACTTTAAAAGGCTCTTGCTCAATTTGGGATATTTTGACAATCTTCCTTTAAGGCTATTTAACCATAAATATTGGTAATAACATGGCTTGGTATGTGTTCATATTCTTCTCATAGTGATTTTTTAAACTTAAACAACTTGATGGGTTTTTTCGTAAAGTGGTTGAGCTAGAAAACCCCTGCAATAGATTCTCTATCTAACATAACAATTACCTTACCCATAAAGGTCCTTACAACCCATATTGCATCATCAATTTGTTGTTATGGATTTCACCAAATCAATATCAAGTAAGACATTGGAGACAACCAATTTCCCCAAGCTGAGTCTCCACACATTGCATGTGGGGATGGGGGAATTTCACTTTCCATACCAATGTTTGAACAAACCCCACCCTGTTAGAGTCAATTCAACATCCTAAACTCCATGTTAGATACCAAAAAATCCTTTATTTGTGATAGGGTTGTATACCCTAACCTTTTAAATGGTAAAACCAAGAAATTGGGAAATTAGGTCATCATGGAGGGCTTGTTTTGGGGTTGAGGCAGATGGTTGTGATTTAGGAGGAGACATTTTGCAAAAAACTAGAGGAAAATTAGGGTTTAAGAGATGCTCTAGGGATTTGATGCAACTAATAATTTAATTTGGGAAGATGTATATAATTTAATATACAACATCAAATTTCTAGCTTTGAAATAAACCCTAGAACACAACCTAGGCTCAATAACAAATTGTAGTAGATAATTTTGCATAAATTAAGCAAGTATTAAGTAGAATTTCAGTTACAGGAGTGTGGATGAAGAAACCATAATTCTTGATGCAGAGAGCTTGAAACTTCACCAATTTTATCTCCTTATACTTTGAATACCTTGGTGACTTGCAATAATGCTTTAATTCTAACTTTTATAGAAAATTCAATGAATTCCAGGCCCTGTGGCATCTTGTTTGTCATTAATTCTCATCTCATGTGAGCCAACGTTCCTACAACTAGCCATTTTTCTTTTTTGAATTTTAGTCATTGATCTTTAGTCAATCAGATTGATCCTACAACTTAGATGGAGTTAATCAAGTTTGAAAAAGATTGACTAGCTTTGAAAAAATCATAGACCAATCACATTTTTCCATGTAGACACCCCTAAGTTCCAAGTCACCCAAAAATTAGGTGCCTCTGAATATGTTAGCAATGATAATGTGTCACCTCCCTGTGTTTCTATGGTATTGTGATGGACCAACAGATCGAGGTGCACAAAATGGAAAAAAGCCTTCCAGATTGTTCCATGTGTCCCAACTTGTGCACTATTTAATCTCCCTTTATTCTTTCAATACTTGGCCAAAATTTTTGGAATCTTATAAATCCTTATCGAATGGTGGAGAGAATGCCATGTGGCATCATCCTGTGGTTCTACGATCAAAAAAATTCAGCACAAAGGGTTCCCCACATAATGGCAGGGAATGGTCTAGATCATGCCATGTGGCACCTTGATAACCATTGGATCATGCACTTTCAAAAAACCTTTGACAATCCAAACTTAAACCCTTGCATGTTTTGAACACATGGCACTCCCACGATTCTGTGGACATGTTTTAATGAATATTTTAATTAGCGCAGGCTAGTGGAACCAATGATAAGCGAACACTTAGCAACATAGAACCCACCCAATGTGAACCCTAAGATAATTAAATCACATGCATTTAATTCATGACTTAGAAGGGGCCATTTACTAGGTCAACAAATAATTAAGACATGAGATAAACATTAGACCCAAGATTTAAGACTATAGACTTTAGGAAAAATATTTAAATGACATGCGGGAAAAGATTTCAATGAAATATTAAAAACGTGGGTAACTGGATAGACTAGGAATGAGGGGTAGGTAAATGGATGACTTCAATGGCTCAAGTTGTGACTAAAGGAATTGATAACCGCCTACTTCAATTCAATGGGTGGTTAGAAAAAAAAGCTAGGGTAACGAACTATTATGGTTTAAGAAGGGTTTAAATCTTAGGGGAACCCTACATGCAAGGTTTTAACAAACCCTAGCTTTCTAGATGACCTTTAGAAAGCTAAAAAATTTGAAATGACCATGCAACCACCAGAAAATTTTACAAGTCTTGTCAGTGAATCTAGTTGAGGACACTTGTTTTGACAAAACAAGGTGAGATCCCATGAATCTTCAGTGGAGAAGATCATATGAAAAATCCATTGGGTTCTTTGTAACTACTCTGAATACTCAATTATTAAACCTCATTTGATGACACTAGGCCACCAAATAAAAATAAGAACCAATGCTTGCCTTTGTCAAACACCAACTTGTTGAAGGAACTAAATTCCCTCAACCCACAATTATTTTTTCCATGCCACTAGAACAAGTGTATCCCTCCTCTTACAAGCATAAATATGTGATTACCACTGAACAAGTGAAGAGATAGTCCATTTTTATTTTTTTTTGTATGGTAACCACATAACATAGGCCACTACATTTCCATGCGCCAAATTTTTTAGTTTTGTAGTCGGTGGTGGAAAAACTTGAAAACTTTGATCAACACCATATGAAACCATGGTACCTTCATATTTGTTGACCTTCTCACATGAACCAAGGAAAAAAAATGCCTCCAATTCACATGGAAAATAAAGGTATGCCTCTTCATCATGTTGAATTGGAGAGGGAAACTCATCCTTAAGCAAGCCAAACTAAAAAAAATTGAAGCTCAGGCATATGAGAAACATGAGCAGCCAAAAAATCACCAACCTAGACAACTTTTTTTTGCTCATCATCACTGCAAGATGCATGTTGAGTCCAAGTGAAGCACTCAAATTCAAGATCATAGGAATCCACATTTTGAGAAACTACATCTTCATCATAAAGGGATGCATCATACTCAACTTCACTTAAAACAGGGAGCATGGATGACCAACATACCTTGGGGTCATTTATGCTGATGTAAACCTCATAAACACCTCCATTCATATTATGAGACATTTTGTGTGAAAAGCCATACTCTTTATATTATCTCTTTGTTTTGATCTCTTGGCAATCTATTGAAACATATGCACCATAAAAATAAAACCTGTGACACATATTTGTCATGCTTGGTTCAAAAAAACTACCCTCCCATGACTCACTTAAATTACATTGCTCATGAGGAAGAATAGAAGTTCCATGCCCCAAAAAAAATTCTCATATGCATCCATGTGATTGACACAATCACACTCTTCAAGTGCAAACTCATCATAAAAAATGTCATCAGTTGTACCACCATTTGTCTCTACATTTTCACTTTCATGTACAACTACATCTATGCTTTTCTCATGCAAACATTCAGTGATAACTTCAAAACTAGAAAAAGGGATAGAAGAAGGTAAAATATCAAACAAGAAAGGAATTTCTTGTTCACCACTTACATCACCAACATATGTATGCTCTACATAATTAAATACTTGAATTAATTCATCCAATGAATCTCTTGCAAACATTTCTTTTTCTTTCTCCATACCGCTGCAACAATCAGCAGGGTCATATTCCTTGCTATCAAACTAGAAATCATCATTTATTTCTTCATTGCAGCTATTTGCAGCTATCCATGGATGACTGCTCCAATTGAAGGTCATTGTACACTCTATCACTTTCATCTAATATAGAGAGTTAGCTCTATATTTTCACGTCACAATTAAAGCACTAATAAGAAATACTACTATTACACATTATCTTTGAATTAGGTAGTATCTCTTCTACGTCATGTTCTTCATGTAATTTTTCAACCTCAAGAGTATTCCATGGATTAACTAACTCTTTTGCCTCATCAACATGAAGACTTGCAACAACACTACCCTCAAAACTTTTAGAATCAACATGACCGTGTATACCATACCAATGTTGATTACATATCTCTTCTTCAAAAAGTATATTCAATTCATATCCCTCATCATGCTTGTATTCAAGAAAATTCAGAGTTCCATTATTCTTCACAATATCATGTTCATTTCTTGAAGAAATTTTATTCAACTCACCCTTTCTTTCAACATATAACATTTCCATACAAGGTTCAAAGAATCTTATACTATTAACACCATATGAAATAAGATGATCATTCAAAGAGCTATCAACACTATCATAGTTTTTCATAATATCACCATAAATTGTGAGCCTTCAAAGACATTATCATCATTTTTATTGAAACACTTTTCACTTAAGGATATTAATTCCACCTCTTCTTGTTAAAAGTGTTCATAGTCACTAAGGATAGAAATAGAATTGTAGTCTCTTTGATCATTTGGACAAGAATGCTCCTCATCTAGTTGAAGACTTGCATTTGCAACACTAATGTTGCCATCGTGAAGACATGAAACTTTAAAATCAGCATAATCAATAAGATGATCTAAAAATAGATCTTCAAGTTCTATGGTATCTTTAGATGAGATCAATGCATTTGACCCAAATGATTCTTCATAACACCTTTTCTCCTCTTCAATTAATGAGAATGTTCTAGTATCATATGCATCATTGTAGTTTTCTTCTGATATAGAGAGTTGGCTCTTTATTTTTGTATTTTCAAATCTAATAGAAAGAATGACTTCACATATTTCATTCATTTCATTATGTCTTACATCCTATCTACTATGGTTTCAATCTTCATCTACACACTTTATTTCTATGGGTTGTTCAAAAACAAAATTATCACTACACGATACATTATTGCTACCTTTCATACTTCCCAAACTCATTTGATCAAGCTTGGAAAAGTACCATCACATAATTTATATAGAAGGCTATTTCCATACTCTCCGATCATCTCACCAATAATTGAAAGCCATTGATATATGTATTCAAGACTAGGGAGCTTCAAATAAATTGGCATGGTACTCAGGCTTGGCTCAAGTCTTTCACAAAAAAATCAATACACATTGATTCATTGGGCCTATCTAATTTTGGAATAGAAAACAAACATTTCATGAATCTATCATGAAAATCATACGAGGATTCGCCCTCAAATCTTTTTATATCACATAATGCATCAATAGGTGATATGTGTTCAACCACATTTTCACATTCTTCTTCAAAATTTTCCTGAATGTGCAGAAGCCTATTGTCAAATAAACATTCATTATTCACTTCGCCAAAGTGATCTATGAATAGTATCTCAAGCTCTTTCCATGAACAAATAGAATGCATAGGAAAATTATAAAACCAATCCATAGCATTATTATCTAAAATTATTACAAAAAATTTCATGACAATATACTCTTTTGTTATTTGATAACCCACGACATTAAACTAGTGAAAACCTGTAGATGTTTTGATACACTGATTCTTCAAGATCTCCTCTGAACTCAGGAAAATATTCATTTATACTTATAGGAATAGAATGTGGATAACCTTCTATTTTGCTGGAACCTAGAGGGTAAAATCTTTCTGTAGAGAATTTCTTTCTTTCAGGATATGACTAAGGTTCAATCATGGTAGAATAGCTTGTAGAGGGGGAATTAAAATGTTTACACATATTTACAATTGAAGACTTATTCCCTCTACAACTGTTTGTTTCTCAATTTCTCTATTCCCTTCGTACATTAGTTCAAAGGTGCCAAAAATGAAAAAAATTGCATATACATCAAAATCTCCTAAAAAATTTCAATTTCAAACCTTGGTTTGGACCTGCAAATGAGCTTAACTTGACAAGATCTTTTACAAGATCGTAGCCCTCAAAACAAGCTTTCCAACAAGTATAATTTTGATATGTTTTCATTTTATCATGTATTTAATTTTTAATTTTTACTGAACATAGGTTTTTCTCTAAACACTAAGCTCAGATTCATTCTACAAAGGTTGAAAAATAGTAAAGCATTGTAAAACAAAATTTTAAAAAATTATTTCCCTCTATATTGATGCTCTTATTTCACCAAAAAAAATTGGATTTCAACATATACACAACAAGTTATGTTGGACGACACACACATATGTCCAAATTATAGTGATAGTAACTTCAAAAATTAATTAAAAAATATGTATAACCAAAAATTATGAAAAAATATCCATTCCCTCCATACTGATGTTGAGAATCTATATTGAAAAAAATAGAATTGTATCCTTTATACAAAAAAAGTTATGTTGGATGACACAAACATTACTTTCTGAAAATGTTGATTTTTGTTTAAAAGTGGTTATTAAAAGAGATGTGAAAGATTTGTGGTTTATTTCAGAATTTTTTTAAAAATATATATTTAGAATCTACACAAAAATTTCCACAAATCACTAGTTTGCATCATCTTTAAATTCTTAATGGTTTAGCTGCTATAGATCTCAGAAGATGAAGTTTTAGTTAAAAATATTGATTTAAATGTCCATCTTGGGAAATTAGTGACACAATATTGTGGGACCAACCAAACATTCTTCATATTTTTATTAGTTTCTTTTCATATAGTCACCACCTCTCTTCAGAGGACAAAATATTCAAGTAGCTAGAAGCTTCTTCATAATTTAAATTTCTTTCTTAGTTCTTTTCACTAGCAGAGCACCATATATCATGAAACTTCTCAAGTATGATACAACAATTCTTTCTCCAGTTATGCAAGTCTTCAATGTTTCAACTAGATCTTCAAATCAAAAAATTATTTGACACTTTCCAAATGGATGTTCCGCTCATAATGTCTGCAACTTCTCACCTCTCTTTTCTTCTCACTTTCTTTCAATTATCTTTGCACTGACATTGGAGACTCAAAGTCGCCACCCAAATTATGGGAATATGAAAAAAAATTGAACAATTTTGGAGAATTTATAAATATAGAGAGAACTTAGACAAAACTTATGACATATTGCAAAGAAATTCACACAATATATGTAAATAAGACTTTAAAATTTGAATCACAGGCTTCAGACTAATAAATGATGAGACCTCTTAAAAAATTCATAATTGACTGAATGAAGAACTTTACAATTTAATGACTTTGACTATAAATGATCTCAACCTTGAGATTTACAAAAGCTTATCCCTAGAAAAATCACCAATTTGTTCGTGGTTTTTAATTCCCAACTAGATTTCACAAATAATCTATGGATTTGCTCATGTCCAATAATCAATTATTTAGAGGGATTGGCCAATAAACAAGTGAAATTTTGAAATAAATTTCCCTCAACACTTTGTGCTCTACAAAACCCGGGAGGGTAGTCCCTTACAATGTTCTTAAGATCTCCTATACCAAATTATCCTATACATTGTAATTAGAATATTTGTTCTCTACAAATTTTCTTGATGATTATGAAAATCTCAAGAACTGGTAAATCCCTTAAGCATTTAGACAATTCATAGCAAGATAACGAGAACATACATGAAACTCTAACAAATAACTTCAAATGAATTTAAATATTGTAAGTTTTCTTTGTATGTGTGATCCTGGAGCTACAACCAGACACAAATTCAAAAGATCAATGTCTTAACCAAGGGCATGGATTAAAAATAGATGTAATTGAAGTTGCTTAATAGTATTTTACCCAAACATCAGAGAGTTTTAAAACAATACCTTACACTATTGCACTCACATATTCCTAACCAACTCTTCTTCAAAATACTTGCATTACTTAAAACAAATTTGTATTCTTATTTAAGCATTTAACTCATTGTTTGAAACAAAGCTAAAATAAGAACATACATCAAAGGAAAGACAATGATGATGAGATGAAAGATATTTGATCATTTGCATTCATAATTTGTATAAAATTTACATCAGGAGATAATTAGCCAGAAAAATTATGCTATTGCATTCAATGGATGCTAGTATAATTAAGCAAAACTTGCAAACTACATGAAATTTAAACTCAATAACTTAGAAAATACTTAGACTCTATTCTTTGTGTTTTTCATTACAAAATTGCTCTAAAAGATCCGTGCAAATGGCCTTGAATTCCTTTTTATAAGAACAAGGTAGCAATACAAGCCTCGAGCCAAGTACACATGTCATGTTTTCATTTGACATCCAATTACATTACAAAATATGATCACAACTACTCATGGAGGAAATATTCTAAGGACAAATATAGTTATATTTACTTGTTGCAATCTTAGTCCTTTCCAAAAAGTGCTTGATGCAGATAGTTATTCTCTTTGTCACTTACTTCATCTCCCATTCGGTTGGAGATTAGACTAGGCATGTAAGTTAGAAACCTTGACCATTAGAAGAAAAAATCCTTTAGTTGAAGTTATTAGAGACTTCAGTTAATGTTGATTGTGCATTGTGGCGTAGAAAATTGGACACTCTTGAGAAAAGAGACAATTTCACGCATAATTAGACCTACTTTTGAGCAACCGTGCATTATTTATCCTTCAAAACAACATGTATATGCCCCTAAGACCCATTAATTTTTATCTAGAGGCCCGTTTCACTTGAGAAATCACTTAAACCTAACAAACAACATTCAATTCATCCATATCCCAAAAACCCACCTTCAAAAACCACTGGCGGGACCCATTCGCCACCTTGGGCGAATGAGTCCCCTCTAGTGGGACCCATTCACCAAGGGTGGCGAATGTGTACCTTTTGAGGGAAATTTCAATTTTGAGCAGGAATTCAATTAATTCAACTTATTTTTTCGGTGAATGTCGGCCTCTTAGGTCTAAATAATGGGAAAATTAGGTGTTGATGCTTATAAATAATAATTTTAAGTCATTTTTCACATCTCGTAGTCATTTCAAAAAAACAAAATTCAAAAGTCAAGTCTTCTACAACAAGTTTCATTAGCAAAGTTGAAGTTTTAGGGCAGCAAACTAGGGTTTTTGCAGGTCTTGAAGCTCACTTTTTGGATCAAGGTTTAATATCGCAAGGAGTTGATGATGAATGCCTATAGTGAATTATGGAGAATTATACGTTGAAGAGATGCAACTAGCCATCAAATCACACCTAAAGACTTGTTTTCAAAGTGATTCCATGTTCCATTTCTCCTCTATCTTCATATTAAGGTTTGCATTTCATTTACAATCTATTTGCATAACATTTACCTCCATTTTTTATGTGTTGTAGGATTTCTAGGGTTGAAGTCTTGCATCATTCTAACCACATTTACATATCTTATTCTAGCACAATAGAATAGGGTTTTATCATACTTTAGACTTTCCTAGTCTTTAACACACTTAAGGCTAGGGTTTTATGCAGATCTTTTTCCATTTAATTTTTGATTACCCAACTAGGGGTTTGACCAAGGGAAAACCCCCATTAGACAAACAATTTTATGCTATTTTGCAAGAATTTTCTAAGATCCCGATTCGAGTTTCCGTCAGAAAGGGTTGTATAGGTGTTAAGGTGTAGAACAAAAATTGGAACTTGTAAAAATTTGAAAGTGGACTGATTCGCCATGCATGGTGAATGAGTCCTTCATGAGGTGAATTTTTGAGTCAAATGAAGATCCAAACACCCAGTTGGCAGAAATCAGTTTTTGGGCAGAAAAACCATAACCTAGGAATGATTCGCCTATGGTGGTGAATGAGTCCTAGTTAGCTCAAAAGTAAGATTTTTCAGATTTCTAGATTGCTTTCCAGTCATCTTCAGCTTTACAGCTGCACATATTCTGAAAAATAGCTTTCTGTTTAGTTTGATTTACATTTTTGTTCATCTTTTTAAGCCTTTTCCAAACATCGTTGTATTTTCAAACATTGCATATTTCTTAGGTTTTTCATTCATAATTAGTCAATTACATTGCTCTAAAGTATCATTTAGATCATCTCATTTGGCCTTAATCACATCATACATACATTATATTGAGCGAACCACATTGATTTTGAGGGTTTATCTCTCTCTTCTTAGGTGAAAAACCCTAAGAGTGCAAGAGTAGCCTATAGACCCCTTAAAATATATGGTTCATTTTGGTGAACCTGCATATTGAACATCATATCATTCTGATTTGCATTTATATTTGCATTCTAGGACTCCATTGCATTGTATTTTGCATTGTTTTTGCATCCTAGGGTTTCTTAAAGTTGCATTAGTGAAAGTATCATTTAAAGTTCATTATTGCATCTTATTTCATATCACCATTCCAAAATTTTGGATTTTCAATATTTATCTGCACTATACAGACCTGAACACATCCAGAAAAGTAAAAAAAATTAGAAAAAACCTAAAAATATCTCTACTGGGACTCATTCGCCACCGTGGGAGAATCAATCCCACTGTAATTTTTGACTCAGTGTTTCCAGAATTCAATTTATTTATTTGCACATTTCCGTTTCTTGTAGTTTCTTTTCTATCATAGTTCAATTATTTTTTGTTTCTTTTGCATAAACATCTCTTTCTTTCATGGAATTTATGGATAGTCTTAGATTTTGTAAATTCCCTTTTCGATATTCGTTCCTAATTCTTTTAGATCAAATTCATTGATACATAAAAACACAAAAATGGAAACATCAAACCAACCTTTCAAACAAATGATTCAATTTAGAAACAGCATCTCATCCAAGCCTCTTAGTAGTGATGATGTAGACAAATTAGATGAAGTTCTTCAGGAATTCCTCTCACTCACTTCATCCTCTAAAGCTTTCCATGAGAAACCTAAACAAAGTAATGATAACTTATCCCTCAAACCTTTTGGTTGTGATGACTTTGACTTGTTGGATGAAGCCATTCAGGATTTCATCTCACGTAAGTCATCCACTAAGGTTTTTTGTGACCAACCCACAATAATGAACGTTAACAACTCTAATGCTCATCCTGAAAAACTTAAAGCAATTGATGATAACTTACCTTTCAAACCTTTTAGTCATCATGATTTTGACTCTTTAGATGAGCCCCTTTAGGATTTCATCTCACTCAAGTCATCCACTAGGGTTTGTTGGGAGCAATCTAAAACTAAGGATGTTAATGTGATTCAACCTCAACTCATTCTTTACCCACCCTCACATAAAATTTATCCTTCTAATAAACCTAAGTTCACTTTTTACCCACCCAAAACTAATGCGTTGCAGCAATCTAGTAATATTACTATTGCTCATACATATAATAAGCGAAAAAATCCGCAACCACTACAACCAACCCCACCCTCTTTACCTTTCCCTAATCTACCCAGTGCTCCTTGCTTTCTCTCACACAAAAAGGAGTATGATCTTGTTAAACAATTAAAGAATACTCCTGCAAAGATTTCCCTTTGGGATTTACTTTAGAATTCACCAAATTACAACACTATTCTTCAAACAACCTTACAACAAATTGTAGTTCCTCTTGGTACAACTCTGAATGATGTGGCAGCTTTAATACATGGAATGAATGAAATTAATATAGACATTTCTTTCCATCAACATGAGCTCCCTCCTTTAGAGTTGCAAAAACAAAATGAAGCCTTTATGAAAATTTCTCAATTCAATCGAATAGGTATCAAAAGAACCCTCATTGATAATGGTTCTTCCCTTAATGTGTGTAGTGTGAATCTCCTTGATAGATTGCATATTGAAAAGTTACAAATAATACCTGATTTTGTATCCATTCAAGGATTTGAAAATACAACAAAGCAACTGCTCAATATAATCACTCTAGCTATTATAGTTGGGGTGGCTACTTTGCAAACTCCTATTCATGTCATGCCTTATGATCTTTCGTATAATCTTCTTTTAGGAAGACCATGGATTCATGAGATGTACCTTCAACCCTTCATCGCATCATGAAATGCATCTGTAACAATCACATTTATAAGTTGAAATAGACCCCGAGCCTAAAAGTTGCTTGCACCTTGAAAAAGGGGCTACAAGTCCTCTGAAAACATTAATTCCAACATCCATTATAGACCCTCTTGAAATTGAACAAAATAGTGAGGAATCGGTATCTAAATTATTTGGTGATGATTGGGGATCCTTAGAATTCACACCTTCATTTATGGACAAATACATAATCACACAAAAGAAAGATGAGCAAAAAGAACAACCAACCATCATGTCAACTCCAAATTTCAAACAATATTCTCAAACATCTATCTCCTCTACTTTGGAAGAAAATATAACATACACAACAAATTTTGATGAGATAGATTGTCAATCTCCACCTAATCTAAAAGAAATGGAAAGACTCTATGGAAAAGGCTATGAACTTGTAAAACAATTGGGATATATTGGAAAAGGATGTGGAAAACATGAGAAAGGTATTCGTGTACCTATCGAACCTTATACACAAGAGACAAAAACTAGATTGGGCTATTCTTTTTCTAAGACGAAAAAACCTACTCAACTACTAGTTTTGAACATCAACACTATTACATGTCAACCAAAACACAAACTTACAATAAAACATCCTAAATTTCATGATATTAACTTAGCATTGTCATGGAAGTATGTTGATAGTGATGAAACTCTCAAAAAAATGTTAGGATTTTATGATAACATATCCTCCACTACTCCCATGAAATAGGTTACCTGTGCTATGATAATTACCAAGCAAAAAGATAGTGATATCACTAAAGAACCATATGATTTTGAAGTTCCTAAATCTAATGCACTCCCTTTAGGAGATACAATTGATGTGCCAATGGACATCGATGATAAAGACAAATTTATTAAGATTGGGAAGTGCCTTGACGATGAAGAACAAGAGGACACTACAACCTTACTTCATGATTTTCCTGAAATTTTTGCTTGGAAATATTTTCATATGCCAGGAATTCATCTAAAAATTCTGACACATAATATCGTTCTTGCTGAAAATGCTAAACCCGTTCGTCAAAAGATAAGAAAAATGCACCCTAACGTAGACTTGCATGTTAAAGCAAACCTTGAAAAAATCCTTGATGCAAGATTCATTTGACCTATTGATTATTCTCCTTGGATCTCAAACATTGCCGTAGTTACTAAAATCGATAATCATATTAGGATATGTATGGATTTTCATGACTTGAAGAAAGCTTCTTTAAAAGATGACATTCCCCTTCCTGACATTGATATGATTATGGATTCAACTATTGGACATGATTTGTTGTCATTCATGGATGGATTTTTTGGTTATAATCAAATCCTTATTAATCCTCAAGATCAATACAAAACCACCTTTACAACTGTTTGGGGAGTGTTTTTTTGGGTTGTAATGTCCTTTGGTTTAAAGAATGTCAATACAACTTATCAACAAGCAATGACATTGATATTTCATGATTACATCCAATTTTTTTTGGAAGATTATGTTGATGACATCCTTGCTAAATCCTTAACAAGACATGACAATGTAAATGTTCTTCATAAAATCTTTCAATGAATACATAAATATAATATGTGATTAAATCCAAAAGAATGTGTCTTTGGCGTAGATAGTGGTAAACTTTTGGGTTTTTCATATCTCACAGAGGCATTGATGTGGACACAAAGAAAATTGATGCAATTATTAGCATGTCACCTCATAGGAACATTTCTCAATTATGAACATTACAGGGACAAATTCAAGCTATCCGTCGTTTCATTGCATCTTTAGCCAATCCTACATTACCTTTCACACATCTTCTTAAAAAGGGTGTACCTTTTGATTGGGATGAAGATTGTAAATAGGGTTTTGAGAGTTTAAAGGAATACCTTGCAACTCCACATGTTTTACAACCCACTATGCCAAACAAACCATTTATCTTGTACATTGTCACATCAGCCCATGCTCTTGCAGTATTGTTGGCTCAACAAGACGATCATGGATTTAAATAAAATCTTGTTTATTACATCAGTCAAACCTTAATTGATTATGAAACTCGATATTCACCAATCGAAAAAAAAATTGGTTCTTATATTCGCTACTAGTAAGCTGTGACATTATTTACTAAATGTTGAAATACAAGTCATGAAAAAATTTGATCCCCTCAAACATATTTTCAACGAAACAAACCTTTCTAGACACTTAGCTAAGTGGATGATTTTGTTAACTGAGTTTGACCTTAAGTTTGTTACCCAAAAAGAAATCAAAGGACAAGCCTTAGCCGTTCACTTAGCTGATTCTCCTTCTCCTCTTGCTTTACCTAATCATGAATCCTTTCTTGATGATAGTGTCTTGACCACTGATATTAAAACATGGGAATTGTATTTCAATAGATCTAAGTGTAGAACAGGTTCTAGTGCTGCAGTGGTATTGATTCCACCCAACGAAAAACCTATTCCCTTGTCTTATCAATTAAATTTCCTATGTACAAATAACACAGTTGAGTATGAAGCATTAATCATGGTTTTGTGAGCTGGTTTAACAATGAATGCTAAACATATCAAAATATTTGTTGATTCAAAATTGGTAATCAAACAAATCAATGGGACATATCAAGCCAAACATGACAAGTTATCAAAATACAAGGATCTTACAATGAAACTCTTAAAGAACTTTGAATCATTCACGATTGATAACATCCCATGAAAAGACAATAGATATGTGGATGCAATGGTGAGTGTAGCCTCTCTTATATCTCCACATAATCCTTCAACACACTTCACCTTTGTTATTCATCCCATCATGAAACCTTCTATTGATATTTGATTAGAAGACATTTTAACAATAACTCACGATGACTCGCATGAATGGTATAATATAATACACCATGATTTAAGAGATGGTACCATTCTCGAGCCCACAACGACAAACACCCGAAATCAGTTACACAAACTAGAAGCTATATACGTGATCCTTTCCGATGTGTTGTATAGAAGATCCTTTAATGGTCTCTTAATAAGGTGTCTTAAGGATTCTGAAATCCCTATAGCCCTTGAACAGGCTCATGTTGGTGCCTTTGGAGGTCATTTTAGAGGACAATCGTTAGTACAAAAACTCATCTGTATGGGATATTATTGGAGACATATGGAGAAAGACTACTTCGCTTCAATTAAATGATGTTACAAATGTTAAGAACATAGCAATTTGATCCATGATCCTATTTATGAGCTTCGTGCCCATATTCCCATTTGGCCATTTTTAGTATGGGGATTGGATCTTATTGGAAAAATTTCACCTCCCTCTTCTGTTGGACATACGTTTATCATCACTGCAATAGACTATTTCATGATGTGGATCGAAACTATTCCTCTTAGATCTACAAATCCTGAAGTAATTTTTTGTTTCATATTGGAACACATAATTGCTTACTATGGAATTCCTTTTGCAACCGTTTTAGACAATGGAACCCCATTTAAGAATAACAAATTCAAGAAGTTTCTTGAAATGTTCAACATTCAACATTGATTTTCTACACCATATTATCCACAATCCAATGAACATGTTGAAAGTACTAATAAGATTCTAGAACAAATCCTAAAGAAAACTATTAACAAACATCATAAGGACTGGCATATGCAATTATATTATGTGCTTTGGGCTTATCGAATGAGTGTTAGATTATCTACGGGGACTACACCTTATAACCTTGTTTATGGCATTGATGCAATCATGCACTTGGAGTTAGAAATTCCTATGTTGCAAATTGTTCTTCAAGAACTTATTGACGATGCCACTTATAATGACCAACAATTGCACTAACTTGAGATGCTCAATGAAAAGTGTATTAATTCTCTTGAGTATCTCCAAGATTACATCAAACAATTACAATGAAAACACAACACGCATGTCATTCCTAGAATGCTTTGTAAGGGTGATTTTGTTCTTTATGAGAATCAATGTAATACTAATGCTGACAATGAAGATAAAGATAAATTCAGCCCTAATTGGTTAGGACCTTACATAGTTGACACCAGTTATGGGTCTGGTGCTTATGTCTTAATAGAACTCGATGGAACACCCCATAACGAACCGATTAATGTCACATATTTACATTGGTATTACCTATAATCTCTTTGAATAGTATGATTGTTAAAGCAGTGTTGTCTAAAGTTACTTGATATCATTCTACATAACTTTCACATTGCTTCATTCTTAACAACTAATCTTTTGTTTGTATTGAACACTAAGGGAATTATTTAAGTTTATTTTATAATTAATGTAGGATTCATACTATTCACCCTTGTGTTATGTTAAGTTAGATCCTTATATGAGTTATAGGTGTATTTAATTTAACATATTCTCAAATCAACAATGTTGGATCTACAGTGAAACTGAAATATGTTTTACATTAGATCACATATCTAAAAAAAATTATATACATCTTAGTATCATATACAAAATCACCAAGGTTTGTGAGAGCTAGACCCCTCGGGCTCTGGCACGCGTGATTTGGGTATGTGCAGGATCATCATGGAAAAAATAGGCCCTTAAGTGGAAAAAAATTCAGAAAGAGTTAGGAAGCTTGAAATAAAAGTTTGAATAAGTTATCTATATTATTTCAAAAATATGTAAGAATAAAATCTGTAGCAAATTGAATGTAGTTTCTAAACTACTAGGTTTGTTTAAAAAAATAAAAATCTATTTGGTAAAAATTTGAAATTTCAATGCAGTAATATTTAAATTTTAGGAAAAAATTAAGAAGTAGGTGTTTGTCTTACCACCCTAACCACAATAAAATGATAATATTTTTTTATAAGATTTTAGATATAAGTAGAGGACAAATGTCCCGATGTGATGCATATTTTTTTGTAATTTTTTTAAGTAAATAATTTATTATGAATTTTTTATTACAAATTTTAAAAAATATAAAAAACTCGTATGTCTGACCACCTTAACTTGGTCAAAACTTCATGAAATTCATTTTTTTTTTTAATCCTATAGTATGTGAAGCATAGCATGTGATGCATATTTTGGATTCAAAAAATGTGATACCATTTGAAAGCTATAGATGTTTTTCAATCAGCCTATCAATCAGGACTTTAGTTGTGATTCGAATAGAAAATGAATAATAATTACTTATTAAATTCAAAGTAAAGCATAATTTATATTGGTGGAAAGTTGAGAATCTCCTTTAAAAACCCTTTTCATTTCATCAATTTTGGGTAAAAAAAAAGTTGTCAGCCACATACCCATCATATTGTCACTTTTTGGCCCATCATGATCCTGCACATACCCATTCGGTCCCTAGACGTCATGAGATGGTTGTGTGTGATAGTGACCTTGAACTGTCGAGTCTATGTGTGTACTCCAGACCCTGTAATCAACCAACAACCACAAGAAAATCCTTTTCCATCTGATCCCTCTTCGCTCGTACCTGTGCTAGCTCTGCATATAGTCTCTCAATCTCTGTTGAGGTCTGCGATGACTGTCTTGCACTCTCAACTCGATGGAGTTGTCTCCTCATGCTCTCGTATGCGACTTGTAGCCTCGCTAAAGGTTTGAGTGACTTTGGCTCCTCTTCCACGATCAGTTGGAGCATGTAGTCGGGATCCATCTCCTCCTCGTTGATGGATGCAGGCACTATCTCAATGACAGCCTGACGATAAAACTATCGCCAATATCTCATCGTTCCTACAAGATAGAAAAGTACATAATTAGTACACATCATCATGATATATATATATAGAAAAAACATAAAATACTAAAAGTACATTCATAAAAACAAAAAAATGATCACATATTTCTCCAGATGAATGAGGTATATCAGCCTCATCCTCTCTGGGGGGCATGGAGGACATGCTAGCCTCTCTCTAACTCTGGTTACCGATGTCTATTATAGCTACTACACGTGAGCTGGTCCTGTAAGTGTGTAAGGACTCTCCATACTTGTACTTATCCTCAACCACTACCTCATCACCCTCACTCAGGGGTGGCTCCTCGTAATAATCACCCTCCTCATAATCCTCCTCATCCTCCTCATCCTCTCCTCCATCTTGGTCCTTATAGTCAAGATCAAACTTTGACTCATACTCATCATCAATAAAATCAGTAAATATATCTACTGGCCTGTATAGTACATCCTCTGCTCTCTCCTCTGTCTCATCTCCCTCATCTAGTGCTGGTCCTACATCACCTATAGGGGCATCCATGGGAAACAAAGGAGTTGTTCATGTCACTAACCACCACCCCTCGTTCTTATTTTTGCTACTAACATCATCAATGTCGGCGACTGGTGGCTGATCATGATATGAAGCATCAATGTCACTCTCATGAACATTATCTATAGTAAGTCAAATAGTATAACCCAGCCTTCAGGTGCTCCACACTAATCACCTAATGAAGGGGCACACCCTCGATGGTGTCTACACCTACCCAAACTGTTGCATGACTCATCCATAATAGAACAATTGTACAACATAGTTATGTCTCCCAACTAGAAACATGTCCATCTGCATCCTCCTCAGCTATCCTGTGGGATCTGGCCACTGTAGAGTGAGTAGATAGGGTCTCGATAAGATCTCATCCTCCTCCGGCTGGTCAAATCTCACCCTCCAAAAATGTAAATCTTTGTACTGCCACAAGCATCATAGAGGATAGTCAAATGCTCGTGGATATCCTACAATTATAGCACAATGAAAATTGACAAGCCTAGTGCATGTAATATGCTCGAGGCACCACACCTATAGAAGCATGCAATGCACCATACTATCAATCTCTCAAAACACAAATCTGCCAAGATCATAATATAAGAGTGCTAGGATGCAGTGGCCCCATTCATAGACTGTCTTGTGCTCATACATCCCTCAAATGAAGTGTACCAATCCTCCATCTAAGTGTTTTGCTTGTTCATCAGGATTGAGAACAAGAGCTACTGTATGCATCATAATATGTCTAACAACAAGAGCTTGTGAATATAGAAGCATGGGAAACTTGATTCACACTCTCACACATTCATCATGAACATGTCCATCCAAGCAATACTACATATCCACCTTCTCAAAGAATGATCGATCCCCCCAGAAATATACCCGCTCTCCCCGAATATCAACTTAAAGAATATGATGTACATCCTTGAGAGTGATGGTCATCTCCTTGGTAGGAAGATGAAAGGTACAAGTATCGACATTCCAATGCTCACATAGGGCCATGAGCATGGTGTCATGGTATCTCATGGGTGGCATCAGATATGCCCAATAGATGCCTACTGCCTACAGATGCTTTGTCTTTTCTACTGATTGTGTTAGCTATATAAATCTCTCAGAAAACTAATTTTCCTTCCCCCTAGCCGCTATCGCAACTAGGTGGGGACCTATCCAAATCAACACAAAATTCTCTAAACATTCATCTAATATTTTTCAAATTTCAATTATTTCATCATGCAAGTGTGCTAAAGTAAATCTAGTGTTCTTTTCTAATGGCCTTGGACACTTTAAAACCATTTTAGGACACTTAACAAATAAATGGGACACTTTATGAAGAAATGGGACACTTTGCGAAGAAATGGGACACTTTGCAAACAAACGAGACACTTTGCAAAAAAAGGGGACACTTTGCGAACTTTTTTCCAAGATCCTAAATTAACCTATCCATGTATTAAAAATCATTAAATTATTACAAAATCACAAGGAAAAAGTTGCAAAATTGACTCACCTCATAATACAGCTCATTGTGTGCCACCTTCTCTTGAAGCTCATCCAAGCACGAAGGTGTGTAATCCCATCTACGTGGCATCTTATTGTCTCACTCATCACTCTCAAGCTACAAGAAGGTAAAATGCAATAGCAAGTGACAAATTAATTTCTTCTACTTTTAACCTATTTTCATCAATTTTACTCTTATGCATCAACTTATGGTTATTTTATCTTAAGAGTTCATAAAGCATCTTTTCTTCAAAACATCATAACAAGAGCTAGGGTAATTAGTTTTCGACGCTTTTTGATGCATTGGAATCATGATTCTGCACTCGACATCATCAATCATTTATCGTTATGTGGCATGGTACTTGGAAATTCCCTACGATATGATGTTCTTTATTCGACATGGCTAGATTTCTACCTTGATTCCACCTCTGTCAAGTAAGAGTAATCAAGGGGGGGCATACATCTACCCTTGAATTGGGTTCCTAGGAGTTAGATAAAAGGATTTCTGGACAATTAACGAATGTGTGTTGCAGGATGTAGTTCCTAATATTGTGGTTTTGTAGATAACTACACTGGGGGCTTCATTGTCCCACCTTTTGAATGAGTATCCTTTTATGTAATGAAGTGCACTTTTTAGAGTCCTTTAGCTTATATATGCACATAGAGTCATATGGGTGGTAAAGTGGCAGCTAAATGTGGTGTAGAAAATTGGACACTCTTGAGAAAAGAGACAATTTCACGCCGGTTTAGACCTACTTTTGAGCACCCTTGCATTATTTATCCTTCAAAATAGCATTTATAGTCCCCTAAGACCCATTATTTTTTATCTAGAGGCTCGTTTCACTTGAGAAATCACTTAAATCTCAACAAACAACATTCAATTCATCCATATCCTAAAAATCCACCTTCAAAAACCACTAGTGGGACCAATTCACCACTTTGGGCAAATGAGGCCCCTCTGGTGGGACCCATTCACCACCTTGGGCGAATGAGGCCCTTCTAGTGGGACCCATTTTCCAAGGGTGGCGAATGAGTCCCTTTTTAGGGAAATTTTAATTTTGAGCGGGAATTCAATTAATTCAACTTAATTTTTCGGTGAATGTCAACCTCTTAGGTCTAAATAACAGGAAAATTAGGTGTTGATACTTATAAACTCATTTTAAGTCATTTTTCACATCTCTTAGTCATTTCAAAAAATAAAAATTGAAAATTCAAGTCTTCTACAACAAGTTTATTATCAAAGTTGAAGTTTTAGGGCAAGAAACTAGGGTTTTTACAGGTCTTGAAGCTCACTTTTTGGATCAAGGTTTAATATTGCAAGGAGTTGATGATGGATGCCTATGGTGAATCATGGAGAAATCTAGGTTGAAGAGATGAAACTAGCCATCAAATCACACCTAAAGAATTATTTTCAAAGTGATTCCATCTTCCATTTCTCCTCTATCTTCAAATTAAGGTCTGCATTTTATTTACATTTTATTTGCATAACATTTACCTCCATTTTTGATGTGTTGTAGGATTTCTAGGGTTGAATTCTTGCATCATTCAAATCACATTTACATATCTTATTCTAGCACAATAGAATAGGGTTTTATCATACTTCAGACTTTCCTAGTCTTTAACACACTTAAGGCTAGGGTTTTATGAATATTTTTGTCCATTTAAGGTTTGATTACCCAACTAGGGGTTTGACCAAGGAAAATCCCCCATTAGACAAACAATTTTAGGCTATTTTACAATAATTTTCTGAGATCTCGATTCAATTTTTTGTCAGAAAGTGTTGTACATGTGTCAAGGTGCAGAACAAAAATTTGAACTTGCAAAAAATTGAAAGTGGATTGATTCGTCATGTTGGGTGAACGAGTCCCTCATGAGGTGAATTTTTGAGTCAAATGCAGATCCAGACACCTAGTTGGAAAAAATTAGTTTCTAGGTAGAAAAACCCTAACCTAGGATTGATTCGCCCAAGGTGGTGAATGAGTCCTAGTTAGCTCAAAATTTAGATTTGTTAGATTTCCATATTTCTTTCCAGTCATCTTTAGCTTTATAGGTGCACATATTCTGAAAAACAACTTTTTGTTTAGTTTGATTTACATTTTTGTTCATCTTTTTAAGCTTTTTGCAAACATCACTATGTTTTAAAACATTGCACATGTCTTAGGTTTTGCATTCATAATCAGACAATTACATTGCTTAGTTGTATTTGGATAATCTCATTTAGCCTTAATCACATCATACATAAATTAGATTGAGTGAAACACACTGATTTTGAGGGTTTATCTCTCTCCTCTTAGGTGAAAAACCATAAGAGTGCAAGAGTAGCCTATAGACACCTTAAAATCTATGGTTCATGCATATAGGACAAAAATAATGTTTCCACATCATCTAAAACCTTTCTAATTTAGGAAGTTGATTGTATTTATGTTCACAAGAATCATATTATTCTTCAGTGGGCTATTTGAAAGCTAGAAAATCATCCAATTTAGTCCTATATGTGTCACGCTTTCTGACAACAAAATCTACCTATTTGTCATAGTCCTCAAGGAACCTATAGTGTAGAAAAATTTATCCCTTTACATTTTCACACCTAATTTGGAATTAATATTAAAAATGAACTTAATTATGCCTTAATTTAGTGTTGTAATATGTATTTTACATACATTAATTTTAGGTCCCTATTAATTAAAATGGACTTAATTATGCCTTACTTTTGGTGTTATAGAGTGTACCTCTTTGCACTTTCACACTTTTTTGGGGATCCTTTAATTAATTGAGCTTAATTTTCCTTAATTTGCCTCTTTAATTCAAATCCAAGCCTAATTAATCACATTTTCGGAAGAGGAAATCCAACATTCATTCACGATTTAACATAACATTTCTCATTAAGCAATGTGTGTCCTAGGTGGGTGACTTAGGACCCATTCACCCATGGGCGAATGTGTACTCCCTTAGACCTAGGACCTTAATTTAAATTATGTTTATGGCAATATTTTAACATATTCAAATCTATATTCAAATGTCGGCTTGTGTTATTTGAATTTCAGGAAATTAATGTTACATACCTATAAATATAAGGTTATTTCACTAAGTTTCACTTAGTAATTTAGAGTTATCATAAGAGAACTTTCACAAGATAATTTCAAGATAACTTTAGAGAAATTCAATGCATTCAAGAGTATATTTAGAGACATCTGATTTATTGCAGCAATCAAGATCCAATTATCATATAAAATTTTTCTTGCATAATGCATGCTATTGGAGCTAATATGATGATGCCGAGTTCATGATCCATTCAAGCATTCAAAGCATTGTTTCAAATCAAGTTTCAAGGTTAAAGAGCACACCCATTGAAGCTATTTCATGCAAGTTGTAGATCTACATTCCAAGGGTCATCCAAGGGTTTGGTAAGTTGTGACATAGAGATGTTCATTCATCATTCCTTTCATGCTATTTCATTTCATTTCAAGGTTTGATTACTAAAAAGGGGTTTGATTAAGGCAAACCCCCATTCACCAAAAACAAAACTTTTTCCCCTCTTGATTTGTGTTTGCATGTTTAGGTGGAAGAAATCTTGAAGAGAAAAATTAAATTTTTCAAAGTTGTAAAAGTTGTCATAAACCTGAAACCTAGGCAAATTAAGAGATTCAAATATGTAGCAGAGGCTCTCAAAAGCTGTAGAAAACCCTAATTGAGTCCAAGATTAGCTTTAGCAGAGCACTTTTGGTGATTCTAAACCTAAAACCTAGGCAAATTAAGAGATTTAAATATGTAGCAGAGGCTCTCAAAAGTTGTAGACAAACCCTAATTGAGTCCAAGATTAGCTTTAGCAGAGCACTTTTGGTGACTGGTACACATCATCTTACCTCTCTTTGATATGTAATCTGATTTTTGGTTCCATCAGTACTGAGTTTAATTTTCAAGATCCAAGTTTTAGAATGTATTTTGGATTTGATTTTTCTATTTTAATCCTTCTCCCCAAAGTGTTGTTTAATCAGGGCCTTGTCCCTGCAAAAAAAGGAAATCAACAGATTCACACTTTGACTTGATTCACCTAAAGGTTGTAAGTCATTTCACTATGTGGATATCATTTCCTAATGAAATAAAAGAGAAATAGGTCCCTAATTAGTTCATAAATCCCATTCTGATCCCCTTCACCCCTATTTTTCTTCATTTTATTTTGGTAAACTTGACTTTTGATCATTGCATTTTTTTGATTTTGGAGTCCATTTTCACCCTAGATCTAGATTTTGCATTCATTTGCATTGAATTGAATCTCATTTAGGGTTGCTTAACTTGCATTAGTTTTCATTTCATTTAGGGTTTTAGGATTGCATTTTTGCATCTCTTGAAATATGAAAAATATAAAAAAATTAGTCATTTTACAGATCATTTACATTTCAAAATTGAATCAAAATTGCACATCAAACTAGCTCTCATAAGTTGTCATTTTTTAATATTTTTCATTTGCATTCAACTTTAATTCCATAGAAAATTCAAACTGCAACTCATTGTTTTAGATCATAATCTGGAAACCACTAGACTCAACTCATAAATCTATAAAAACATTTTTAAAAACTCTAAGCTAGGACCCATTTTCCCTTGGGTGAATGATTCCCTAATTAGGGTCATTTCTTGAATTTTTGGGCATTAAAACATCTGTTTCTGTATTGTACTTTTCTATTTTTAGTTTTTTGTTTCAGTTTGTAGAATTTTTGTTATTTTAAATTGATCATATTAAGCTTCATTTGATAAATTTAGTGCATTGTGTGAATTCAAAATTACATTCCCAAGAAATCATTTTTAGGTTTTTACATAGCATAATTAGAAAATTATCTTGTTTGAAATCTAAAAATTGCATTTACATATTTGCAATGCACTTTACATTCTAGGTTAATTCATGTTTCATTTCACCCTTCTTTCCATTTTGGGTACATACATTGAGTTTGTGAAACTTGTATGAGCTTCACAATATGGTGTCCTATTAGCAATACTGTTGTGAGACATAGTTTGAGACTCATGTCATCCTGTAACACACCATTTTCTATGGATATTGGGTTTTCCAATGACTTCCCTACCTACAAACAATGTGCATGATGTTGAAACAATGGTTGCTAATGTCCCACAAGAGAACATAAGAAGGATAGATGAAGAAATAGAAAAATTGCAAAAATTTGTGACTTCTGAAAACATTGCTAGTAGTGCCATTCCAGCTTTAGATAATGTAAGGAAAATGCTTGAAAATAAACATGTAATAGAGATTGTGTGAATTCTAGCTCATATTTTTGATAAGAACATCCCTATCATGAATAGTTGTACTCAAGTTTTGGTGTATAATCAAATCCAAGGTGGAAATTCAATTCCCCCTTCCATAACCCTTACCTCTATTCCTATATACATAAGTACTCATGTTGCCACAACCATACAGCCTACTAACAATGCCAACACTTCCTTAGGATTTTCCACTAGGAATCCTTCTAGCTTTGTGAATTCAAATCTCATATCTTCTCATCCACCCCCCCACACAAATTTACAAGTCACTTTCCCTCTGCAATACATACACCACTCTACCTTATTCACCTCCATCTCACAATACCAACAATGATCCAATCCTTAACACACTTTTGCAAAACATGTCATCCCTCCACTAGTAAATCGCCACACTAAACCCCAACAACAATGACCAACCTTCACAATACATCAAAATTAATCCATTATCCTTGGAGATATTGAGAACACAAATGCCACAAGGTATAAAAGTTTCTAGGTTAGAGAAATATGGTGGAAAAGGAGATCCTATTAGCCATGTTTCCACTTACACAACCTTATGTAGTGACTTCATTTTTGAAGATAAAATATTGGCTAAGCTATTCCCTAGATCCTTGAAAGATGCTTCTTTAGAGTGGTTTTTCTCCCTATCGAATAATTCAATTTGTCCATTCAATGAAATTATTTATGCTTTTTACAACCACTTCCAAATTCACATGGGTCTCAAGATGACCTTAGCTAATTTGATGACATGTAAACAAAAGGATGATGAAAAAGTTACAGATTTCATAGCGCAATACCAAATGCTTTATTCACAAATAAACATTAAGATTCCTGGTGTCGACCTTCAAAGACTGTTTATTTCTAATTTACAAGACAAAATTTAAACTAATCTTGAGATAACGAGATTTCCTTCCTCCACACAGTTGCGTACAACCCTTCATGACTACCAAAATTTGATTAGTAGGACCGTGAAGTGAAAACTCCCTTTAACTATTCTAAAAATTCTAAATCCACACCTCAAACCAACTATCAACCTTTCAAGAAACAAAATAAGGGCTTCCTACAATTTAATTCCCCTCAAACCAATCAAAATTTTAACACCCTAGTGGCTGGTATAATGATGACAAAACCATATGCCTTTGTGGATAGAAATAGACAGTTTACACCCTTACCTGATACCCTTCATAATATCATGTTGTAGCTCTTAGAAAAGAATTTTATTTCCTTACCTCTCATTGGAGCTCCTAATCCTACTAAGCATTTACCTTCAAACTATAGACCAAATTCTTATTGTCATTTTCATCGACAAAATGGATATGATACAAAAAAATTTAAGCATCTTAAACATCTTCTGCAAGACCTCATTGATTCTAATCATATTCAAATTGGTGGCATTAATGATCGAGGTAATAAGTTTGTAGCCCCTCTTAATCAAAATTTTCTAATCTTTACCAATCCTATGTCTAATCATAATATCTCCTTTGTCAAATCTAGTGAAACAAAGAATGGTGTGATGAATGTGGAGACAAATGATGAAAATATGAAAGATAATGAGAACAACCTTACATATGGATGGTTTAGTTGGATTTATTGATGCTAAACCTCGTAAGGGCCTAAGTAAGATGTTGCTTGATATTTTTTTCTCACAACAATAAATACTTAAAGATGCACCCGATGGTCCTCTTTACATAGAAAAAATAATCAATGACAAGTCTACAAATGGGATATTAATTGATCTCATTTGTGTAGAGAACGTGATCACTAAAGAATTATTATTTTTGCATAAGCTTTATCAACATATATATGAAAGATCGAAAGCATGGATCAAAATGCATAATGGTTTTTCTTTCCCTATGATTGGTTTGATAAATCTCCCTTTAAAGGTTGGACCGAAAGAATTAAATGTCTCATTCACTATCATCCTGATGTTGGATCAATTTCGTTTGAAGTTAGGCTATCCATGGCTTTGCTCCATGAATGTCATTCTGTCAGTTATGCATAAATGTTTAAAGTTTCCCTTTGGAAATGAGATCCTTACTATGCATCATAGTGGCTTTAATCTTGTGCCTTCTCGTGGGAACTTTTCATTGGATTTATTTTGGCCCAAGCCTATAAAACCTATTAGACCCCGTGAGGACTTCTTTCTCAAATCATATCAAAATTTTAAGGAAAAATGCATAGCAAAATCATCCCTTAACAATATTCCTCAACACATGATTGATCCTCCTATCCTTGATGAAGCCATGATTGAACCAAAATTCCTTCCAAGTATCCAAGACCAGCCTATGACAAATCTTTTACCTATTTCCTATAAGAGACCACAAGATAATCAAACAAATCTTGCTGTGCCTCCTAAAGTCAATTTTTTTTACAAAGCTAAAGAGAAAGTGGTTGAACAACCTCCCATGGCCCCTTTTGTTCCTTCGTTAATGGAAGAAAATAACCCTATGGTTGATAAACCCTCTTCTACACAAACACAACTTGAAAATTGAATGAAAAGAAATTACAATGCTAGATAGCATCGATGCAGATGTCGTGTTATTGCTCATTTGTTACAAGCAAGGGAAGAACAAAATAATAGAGAAAACCAAAATGCAAACTTGTCTAAAGCAATGCATCATACCTCTCCACCATTGCCACACAATAAACAAACTTTTATGGATATTATCATTAGACCTCCCATTTTGATTAACTTGGATGATGATAATGAAATTGCAAAGATTGATGAACAAGTGCATAGTGAGTTGAATTCATTGTTTTCATCTTCTATGAGCTTAAACAATGGTCTTCCTAATAAGAGTGTTGAACTTGGTGCTTTTCCTAGTTCGATACTTGATGATTTCCCTTTGGCTAGTTGTCTTCCTTCCCTATATACTGATCAAGGTTAGGATGCAGATGACCTAATATAGGTTGGATCACATGTGCCTTACTAGTCTTTTTCTTTGTTTTCCTTTGCATGTTTCTTTGTGTGATTGCATGTGCGTAATGTGATCCCCCGTACTATTCTATTTGATGTATCTCTTCGTGTGCATTCCTCTATTTGTATCTACATTCTTCTATATGTCGTAAACATTTATCTTTTCATTTATCTTGTGTTTTTCTTTTGGGTATGACGCGAGGCATAGATACATTTAGGTCTTCCATGTTGACCCAAAATATTTTTCTTTTTTTCCCTCTTTATGTGTCATTCTTCATGTTCTGCGAGTATTTGGGGAATGATGACGTTTCTGAGCTCTATAAATTTTTTTTAGCAAAGATATACTAACCTCGAATCCATGGATCCCTTATGTGTTTTGGGATTTCATTTTGGGGGCAACCCCTTTCCTCTCTTTTTCATGATGCAACTTCATTTTGGAACATATGACTTGGCATAGGGATTTTTTAATAAGCTCCCATGTCTTTTTTATTGGTTAGAATTGATTATTGGCTACTTTAAAGCAAATTACTCCCAAAACTAGTGCTAGAAATTTCTTTAAAGTATGGGCATATATTGGTATAATTTTTGGCATTCCTCTCATTTCATTGTGTGGTTTTCTTTCTTCTTGTGATGTGTCTTTTTCCTGATGGTGTCATTGGGGATGATTTCCTCTAAAGGCATGATATTTCTTAGTGTATGACTTTCCTCTTAGTGGTGATGCTACACATTGCATTCCCTAAGATTGTGAATCTTTTACCCTAGAATTTTCCTCTCTTGGAGAAATTAGGCGCAATGTTCCCTATGAAGAGACCCTACATGAACTACATAAGATCCCTTTGAAGAAACCTTTACTTTCATTTTTGTTCATAAGTGTTTAGCATAATACAACTTGCTAACCTTGTGAAGCACAAACCCCTTTCAAGGCCACCAAGCATAACACACTTAGCTTAGCAATGGAGCATTTCCTTGTTCATAGGTTCTTAGCATTATGCAACTTGTTAGGCCTTATGAAGCTTGAAGCCTTTGTATTGTGGTGCCTTATTGAAGTTGCTAGATGGATAGCTTTGATATGGTATGGGAGCTTAATAAGATTCTCTCATTTTCCACCCCATGGCTGCTCACCTAGTGGACAACTTGAGGTTCCATTAGCCTGGAGTGAGCACATGTTATTTTCACAGTGGACATCGAGATCTACTTGTGAACATGTTTGGAAAAACAACTGAGATGTCTTCCACATCATTTTGGACAATTGAGGCTTGATTTGTCTTCTTTGTTTTCACCTTTTCTTTTGGGTCTTTAATGTTGTATGATTGAGTATCTTTGTCATTGTTGCATACATATGTTTTGAATGTCTACTTTAGTGTGAATTTTCTCTTGTGCTCTTCCTCTCACTAAAGTGGGGGTTAAATATAGTGTAGAAAAATGTTTCCCTTTATGTTTTTATACCTAATTTAAAATTAATAATAAAAATTAACTTAATTATGCCTTAATTTAGTGTTGTAATATGTATTTTAGATATTCGCATGAAGTTTAGGGACCTAAATATATTTAATTAAAATCAACTTAATTGTGCCATTTTTCGGTGTTATAGAGTGTACCTCTTTACACTTTCACACTTATTTAGGGATCCTTTAATTAATTGAGCTTAATTTTACTTAATTGGCCCCTTTAATTCAAATCCAAGCCTAGTTAATCACATTTTTTGAAGAGGAAACCCAACATTCATTAATGCCTTAATATAACACTTCTCATTGATAAATGTGTGTCCTAGGTGGGTGACCTAGGACCTAAATTTAAATTATGTTTTTGGTAGTATTTTAACATATTCAAATCTATATTCAGATGTCGACTTGTTTTATTTGAATTTCGGGAAATTAATGTTGCATACCTATAAACATAAGGTTATTTCACTAAGTTTCACCTAGAAATTTCAAGTTATCTAAAGAGAACTTTCACAAGAGCATTTCAAGAGAATTTTAGAGAAATTAAAGGCATTCAATAATATATTTAGTGAAGATTTATTGTAACAATCAAGATCCAATCGTCATATCAAAGTATTCTTGCATCATGCATGTTATTGGAGCTAATATGATGATGTTGAGTTCATGATCCATTCAAGCATTCAAATCATTGTTTCAAATCAAGTTTCAAGGTTCAAGATCCACATCCATTGAAACCATTTCATGCAAGTTGCAAATCTACATTTCATGGTTCATCCAAGGGTTTGGTGAGTTGTGATATAGAGTTGTTCATTCATCATTCCTTTCATGCTATTTCATTTCATTTCAATGTTTGATTACCAAAATGTGGTTTGGCCAAGGAAAAACTCCAATCACCAAAAACAAAAAAAAATTCATCTTGATTTGTGTTCAATGCAAACTTAGGTGGAAGAAATCTTGAAGAACAAAATTGAAGTTTTCAAAGTTGTAAAAGTTATCATCTCACAGAAACTTAATTATAGAATTTATTTCTATCTTTTTGAACTTGAAACCTAGGAAAATTAAGAGATTTAGATCTCTAGCAAAGGCTCCTGAAATTTTCAGATAAACCCTAACTCAAGACCCATTTTCCCCTGGGTGAATGAGTCCTAGATTAACATCAATAAAACACTTTTGGTGACGAGTATCATCTTTCCTCTCTTTGATCTGTCATCTAATTTTTGGTTCAATCAGTATCGAGTATAATCTTCAAGATCCAAGTTGTAGATTGCATTTTGGGTTTGATTTTCTATTTTTAATCTTTTTCCCCAAAGTGTTGTTTAATCAAGACCCCCATCCTTGTAAAAAAAGGAAATCGGTAGATTCACACTTTGAATTGATTCACCTAAAGGTTGTAAGTTATTTCATTGTGTGGATCTCATTTCCTAATGAAATAAAAGAGAAATAGGTCCCTAATTAGTTTATCAATCTAATTTTGATCCCCTTCACCCCTATTTTTCTTTGTTTTAGAACCTATTTGTGTCCCATATCTTGTCTATGTAGCTCTTCATGAATTTTGTGTCAATAGGGTATTTTTCACAAATCATAGAAGCCAAGGATGTTTTGATATTATCCAATTGTGTTTTCCAATCTTCTTATGACTTCACCCTTCCATCAACATCCCTTATATCATGTAATATTCCTAGATTGTTGTCACCATCATCCAGTTGGGTCTGTGAAGTCTCCTCCATTTTCATCCTCACCTCGAGCTTTTAAGGGAAAAATTCTATAGATTTTTTGTGCCAGAGGGGGATAAGGTGGAAAAGGGAGGTTCGAGTGAACCTAGGTATGAGAAAACCCCCCTTGGAGGTTCGCTCGAACTTTGGTTTGAGAGAACATCCTTTCCACAAAGTTTTTCTTTTATTTTGTTCTCAAGAAATGTGGGACCCAACATTTAATGGGTTCATTCAAAGGGGGGTTCGCTATTCAATTGAACAAAGTGTTCGTTTGAACCCCAAAAAACCAAAAAAAATTCCTTGGAGGCTTTTTTTGCAATTTTCCTTCCTCACTGGAATTGTAAACTGGTTTTATGGGTTTACCCACAGAGAGAGAGAGAGAGAGAGAGAGAGAGAGAGAGAGAGAGAGGGAGGGAATATATAGTGATATAGAGATCAATATAGAGATGTGAGGAACTTAGAGAGAGAGGTAAGATAGAGAGGGGGGATAGTGAGGGAGGGAGAGAGGTGGAGAGATAGAGAGAGGGAATATAAAAAGGTAGAGGTAGAGGAAGGAAGAGAGAAAGGTCGAGAGGGAAATGGAGATAGAGATATATAGAGAGGCAAAGAGATATAGAGCGAGAGGGAGAGATAGATAAAGATAAAGAGGGAAATAGAGAGAAAAACATATAGAGACCGAAGGGAGAGATTGATTATAGATAAAGATACATAGAGAGATAGGAATTTAGAAATTGTGAGATAGAAAAATGTAGATATAGAAAAATAGGGATGGAGAGAGGGAGAGAAAGAGATGGAGAGAGAAAGAGGAAGGGATAGGGAAATATGGAAATGAGAGGGGAAGTGATAGGTAGACCGATAGGTCTAGAGAGGAAGAGAGGGAGAGGGGATAGAGGGAGAGGGGAGAGTGGAATATATCTAGAAGGATATTGATAGAGAGAGAGGTAAGATAAAGATAATAAGAGATAAAATAATATGGACAAAGGGAGATAGAGATAGGGAGAGAGGGGGAGAGTATGTAGATAGATAGGTCTAGAGAGGGAGATATAGGAGAGGAGGGCTACATCGATTAATATATAGAGAGGGAGAGGAGAGATGGAAATGGATAGGGAGAGGGAGAGAGGAAGATATATAGATAGAGGGGGATATTGAGAGATAAAGAGGGATAGGGAGAGATATAGGGAGATAGAGGTTTGGAAAATATATGCAAAGAGAGGAAGTTATATATAGAGATAGGTAGAGAGGGATAAATATATTGTTAGAGAAAGATGGCAAGATAAGAAGATAGAGATAAATATACAGATAGATAGAAGGATAAATATGGACACAAGGAGAGAGAGGAAAAAAATGCATGTGTAGAGATCTACAAGGAGGGAGAGGGAGGGAGATGTATCTAGAGATAGAGAGTGGGAGAGGAAGACAAAGGTAGAAATAAAGATAAAGGGAGAGAGAAATAGGGAAACAAATAGATAAAGAGATAGATAGAGATAGATAGAGATAGATGGATATATAAATATAGACAATGGCAATGAGATAGGACTAGAGATATTTAGAGAGTTAGAGACAAGGAGAAAAAAAATAGGGAGAGGAAGACATATAGAGAGATATAAGGAGAGAGAAAGAAAGCTTGGTAGATTATTAGGGAGGGGTATATATATAGAGGGAGATATAAAGAGATGTAGATGGATAGGGAGATAGAAGTAGAGAGATATATGGACAATGATATATGGATATATATGGAAAGGGAGAGATAGGGAGATAAAAACATAGAGAGATGGAGGAGAGATAAAGAGATAAGGATGGAGGCAGAGATGTATCCCTCTATCTCTATCTCTATATCTTCCTCTCTTTAAATAAATACTCTTATCTCTCCCTCAGTTTTTTTTCTTCACAAAAATTCAAGTGTGGTATAACACACACTTTTTATAATGCTAGTATGTTATGAAACTAGCATGTTATAATAATGTGAGTGTGCAATTATGTAGTTGCATTTACATTTTCTTTGGGTATATTTCCAACCCTTAAGGTTTGATTTTTCTTGGGAATCCAACCCAAAGGATTAGATTTACATGTCAATTCTCAAATATTTTTTTTGTAAATCATAAAAAAATCACTAAATCTTGAGTGTGCTCTCTATCAGGTTTACATTTCTTTCAATATTGAGTTTAAAAAATAGCACAATAATGTTGGTGTATCTCTTACCTTTCTAACCATGTATTTTTTTCTACATTTCAAATATGGTAAGGTTTAAATTTTTTGATTACTTTTGTTAGTGTATTCCTTTTATGTCGTAAATTTAAGTATAGTATTTTTCATTTTATTTTTTATTTGTTCATCAAAATTTTATAACATGAATTTTTAGATTCTAGATTCTATTCTATATGCATTCAAGAATAAATTTAATTTCAATTAGTTTCTAAAAAAACTAGGGTGGAGCACCCTTTATTTTTTATTTTTTATGATGTGTCCACTTTGAAAATTATTTTAAATATATACATTTATTTTAAAATAGCAAAAAATCAAGCATAAACTACATGGTTTTAGCTAATTCACTAAAGTTATTTTTAAAATTCTAAAAAAAAAGATATCATTTTAGGGGGAGCACACCAATGCTATGTCATATATAATTTAACAAAAATTGAAGAAATTTGTGTGCTTTTCCTATTTTAACCCCTTAATCTCCATCATTTTGAAAAAAAATTAGTAGTTTAGAAATTGGATTCAAAGAAAGTTCTACAACTCTTATTATTTTCACATCTTTAAATTTTGAGCATAGTTATCTCAAATTCTCACCCAAGATAAATATTTATTTAGTATAGAAAAATGTGGCCACTTGAGACCCCCTTTTGGTCTCCCATTTATAAGCACTCATCTACACCATTTAGCATCAATACAATTGGACATATCCCAAAAAAAAATCTTTCACCTCTAGGTTTTCACCTATTATGTTGTGCGAACCAAATCCATAATTTTCAATTAGCTTGTAGGTCATTTCCTAGGATATTACTGAAAGCTTATATTTAGTAGCAATTATGCTTCATAAGAAGGACCATATGATTTTCTCAAGTGAAGTGATGACACTATTTACAAATTTGAGGAGTGAAATCATATACACTAGAATGGCACTTGTATGACTTATTTAATTAATAGGTTATGCATTTAAGAATAAGTCATTTTCATTTCCATACCTAGGAAAGTACAAATATGATAAAAAAAAAGCTAGCATATAAAGATGATGTTGAGAATGTTTTTGAATATACTCTCTTAATGGAGAAGAGAGATGAAAATCCATTCTTCTTACAACGTAATAATTTTAGAAAAGATGAAAATTTCTATATTTTAGATTCTAGGAATGATAAATATGATTTCACAATAGACTATTAACTACTTAGCATAATTGATATTTCCATGTGATATATGCAAGAAGAATGATCTATAATGACTTATGTCCTCCTGAATATGAAGATATAAAGTTATCATTGGAGATATTGGATAGAAAAGAGTAATCATTTCCAGTTGAACATGAAATTGATTAGGTTTTATCTATCCTTCTTGTAATAAATTTTATTGCTTATCATTTTGATTATGGAGATTCAAAAAGGAAAACATATAGATAGATTAACCATGAACAAGATGAATGTCCTCACTCACTAATCATTAAGGATTATTCTACTGAATATGAAAGTATTAGATTAAAGTTGTATTTTTTTTTCTTCAAAATTTAAGGATAAAATTGCTAGGATTAAAACCTTAACTAATGCACTGATACTTCTACACATTTTGAAAAGATATGCAAATATAAGTGTAAATTTTTCTTACCCCAAGTTTTTTCTACCTAGAAAGTATCTTGTACATAATTAGGTTATTAAGTTTTGTTTATGTTTTGCTTTCCTTTTCTCGATTTATGTTTCTAGCTTTTCTTTCTTGTCTTGTTTAGGTTAGTTTCTTTTGTTTCAGGTTTTTGTTTTATGGTTGATTTGGTTTTGGAGATCCTTATTTTTCTAAAAAAATGGATGACGTAAACTTATAGCTTTTCAAAAATGTCTAATTTCTTTAATTTTTTATAATAATAATTTTTTGTATAGGTTTGTAATTTTAGTAAGTCGATTTTGTTTGATATCTCTCATCAAGGGCTACGTAAGAGGGAATAAAATTAATGATTCGAGGAACTATACATATTTACACTTTTAAATTATTTGAACTAGTTGGGTGATATTGGACATTTGTGTTAAGTAAAAAATCTAAAGGTTTCCTTTGCTACCAGTATAATTGCCAACCTAATAATAAGATTTAATACCATAAAATTGAAAAAAAAAAAAAAATATCATAAAGGAAAAAAAATGAACTACTAAATATTAAAAGAATGAAATTCAACTTTTTATGTCATCCAAATATCTCTATTGTGGCTATGGATGTCTGACTGGTAATAAAGGTATGTTTGGGAGAATTATAGAGATAACCTTGATGGGGCTATGGATACTTGTCTTGGAACAAGGCTATATCCAAGGTTGGTTTAAAAGGATAAATCAGTCTATGTATCTTAATACAATCAATTGCTATATTTCTACTTTTCCAGGGGAAGAAATAAATCATATTATGCACGCACTTAAATTCCTTTTATATTTTTTGTTATCTTTGATTATTTTATTGTTCTATGGATTGCTTAATAACAAGTTAGATTTACTGAAATTGGAAATTATATGTTTAAATTTTCATTTATTTCCAATTTTTTGAAATTTTCTTATTCTCTTTGGTTGCTAGTTGTTTTCTAGTCTTCACAACATGCCCCATTTTATTTTGAAAAAATAAGGACCCCTTCATTTTTCTTACGCTTTAACTTGCTCTACAATGTTGGCATTTTCTCTAGATCTTCCAAGTCTCTATTTAAGTTACCTTAATAATCTAAAATCACTTGATCATTTACCCAAATCTTCCAAACCAAAATATGATATTCCAATAATTGATATTCTATCATGAATGGAAATAACATTGAAAAATAACCTAAGTCACTTTTTGATTTTTTTAAAAATAACTTAAAGCAAGCATGCATGTTATTCACTTGCAAGTTTTTATAGTGCATTTGACACAACCCAAAAGTTTTGCGTTGTTCAGTTGCACATAAAAATTCTACAAGATTTAACCCACAAAGGTTCACTCGCGATGTGAACTCTCTAATGGTGCAATTGTGAAGTGGAATCCATTAGGACTTGTAACAAAGTGGAATCCCAGTTGTGATTTTGCTGCTCCAGCTCATTGTAAAGGTTGCTGAGTTTGTTGTTGGTCATTGTAATTTGCTGCAGCTGTTTGTTACTATGTTATTGTAAGTATGAGTCTATATTTGCTGCTGTTTTGTAACTGGTACAGTTGGTGGCTGTTTTCCTGGCCATTGTAACTTACTGTTCTAGTACTGCTCTTTACCTTTGTACTTTGCATCATAAATTTCCATTTAAACCTATTTGACTTACCAGTTTCTACTTTAAGGGAAAAATCCTCTTATAGCGGGGATTTTCGGCTCAACTCAACCAAATCCAAAGGTGAAGTTGCACTTGGATCCAAAATTCCTGCTAAAATGTAGTTGGACTCAAAGTGTGTGCTATGGCCTGAAAATTGACTCTAACTCGAACAACGAACAATTTTGTTCACACTGTCCATCCTATTCAAAAGTTCAATACCCACACGAGGATAAAGAAAATATGATATAGTTAGCGAGGAATCTCATGTCAAGTAAATACTATCCAGTCTCATCTGTTGCAAGGACTAGGCAAAAATGGGCCCAGGATCCGTGTTGACAGTTGGTTCTCGCAATGGTATGGAAGAGCCCAAATGGGCCCCTTTGTTCCCATCCACTCGATATTGAGGCGCCCTTTGAACCAAGGAATCATCATTGTTCAGCTTATGCTTAATTGTCTACTTGAACCTGACTTGTTTCGGTAGCATTAGAAATGCTTGCTATGTTGGGAAAATTGACCCCAAGTGGAACTATATGATAAATGATAATGCATGTGAATAAGCAGAATATGTGGGAAAGATAAGTCTATATGAATTAGACTTAAGCATCTTGCGAAGAAAAGGGTGTCATGTGAACTCTAACTAAATGAAAAACATTTATAGAGAATCTTGCTCCAACTAAACCCGAACTAATGGAAGAGGAAGTTGTAAGGAAATAAGCTCTATCTAACCGAATAAAAGGTCTGCATGAGATGGTTCTAAATCTGATAATGGTAAGGGTAAGGGTGCAAAAGAAAGTATTTCATCTAAACCTAGTGATGATGAATGTCAAGCGTAAGTTTCTTGTAAAAAATGTTTCACTTGAGACCGAAGAAGATGGTAATGTAAAAAGTTTCTTAATGTGTAATGTATGGGAATGCAAGTATTCGAAAGGTAGAAGTTGACATCAAATTTTATTACATATATAATATTCAAATATGTTAAAATGTTTTGATGTAATTCATTTATGCAGAAAGTAATAAAGTTGGGGAAAGGTGCTATTATTTTTGCACTATAATTGAGTAAATGTTTGAGTTTACTATGCAAAGGTAGTGATAGTTGATAAAAAATTAATTATTTCTTGTGCAAATGTTTGAGTTTACTATGCAAAGGTAGTGATAGTTGATAAAAAATTAATTATTTCTTGTGCAAGTATTAAAATTGTAGTTGAATGGAGACTTGGAGTGCAAAATCAGCTTTGAAGCAAAGTGAAATTATTTCTTGTGTAGGTATTAAAATTGTAGTTGAATGGAGACTTGGACTGAAAAATCATCTTTGAAGCAAAGTGAAGTAAAAATCTAAATATACTAATGGAATATTTGTACTTGCAAAAGTCTAATTTTGAAAATAGAATATTCCATGTACTAACTGTTATTGTTGACATCACCCATGTGATAAGTTTGATCTGCTTCCATTGACTCATGTTGATTGAATATGAACCATTAACCATTTTAAATTGATTTTTCAATTGTTGTGTTCTATAAATAGCATAGAATTTTTTTTTTTGAAATATAATAGAAAATAGTCTAAAGAGCTTTAAAAGAGCTCATTGTTAAACTTTTTCATAAAGCAAGTAAGTGACCTAATAACACCGCTAGGAAATTAGACTAGGACTAGAGATTGTTGATAACTATAGGGCATGTGATTGGAGAATAACCAATTCTTATCCACTTCATGGTTTCTTATATTCTATATAGTAAAATTATTTTCTTATACTTGTAAAAATAATAAATCTAATATCAAAGGTCATTCCTAATTTCAAAACATGCATCAATGCACATTTATCAAATTTTCCTTTGAAATATGAAGTGTTGTGTTGGATTCAAGTAGATTTTAAATATTCCTTGGAGTGATAAGTTTTTCTTATGATATTTGTACCATCTATGTGTAATTGTGACAATGTTTAGTGAAACACAAACTTGTAAATGAGAATTTTTCTAGTTCTAAAGTATATTCGTGCAAAAACACTTTCAAATTAGAGTCTCTAAATCTTTTCTTTCTCATCCTACCTTTTTTTCTTTTATTTGAAATCTTAAAGTTTAAAAATTTAAAGATTTCAAAGCATCACATTTTTTAAATCAAATGATTAAAGGTTTTATAAAATTAAGTAGATTATAGGTCATTGAACACTTTTTTGAGGTAAATCTTCTGAATGTGACCTTATCTTACAATTTTAATGCATAAGTACCTTTGTAAAATATGTTTCAAAACAAACCCAAGCAAAACCTTGCATAGTCATTCTAATTGACTATCAAAGCCTTGCTATGTTTGAATTATGTTCCAAAATTTGATTTTCTCTCAAGAACTAAAGTTCTTTGTAAGTTTTATATGTGTAATGTGTGACTAGCAACTACATCAACACAAATTTCACAATAATAAATATATTGCCCCAAAATGAATTAGATAAATAATTTAATTAAGGTCAAATTGTATTGGTCATACATGTGCATGTTTTGACTCAAAATATAAGACTTTAAAAACATGGATTTTGTATATCCTATCAAAATTTAACTTTTATAGTGTAAATATTTGAATAAATTACATATTTGAAAACTAGACACAAAATATTATATTTCATATCGTTAAGATTCTAGGTGTAAGTACATCAACTATTTTCTCCAATTATGCAAACAATTTATTTTCAAAAAACAATTCCAATTTTTTTTAAAAGGTGGGCCCATTATCTTGTACTTACCTAGTACTAGTTAAATAAATGACTTGTAAATGAGCATGTTTTTTATTAAGAAAAGTGTTGATCATTTGAGGTATTTGTATGTGTTTATTATGCACACATAATAGAGGACTAAATATCTAAGTGTAGCGAAGGAAAAATGACACCCCTTTGCCTCCTCAAAGAGAGAGTGTTCCTCTACTACCTCAAGGGAAAAGCTTGGGTGAGAAAGATGGAAAGGCAAGGAGAAAGGGATTTTTTACTATAATTTATATTTTAGGATAGATTTTGGAAAAAAGACTTCACAAACCAAAATAGAAAACTTTAGAGGTCTCAAGAGAAAGTTGGCTAGCTCTTTGCCAAGGATGATAGCACAATGCACAAACATCCCCATGGCACGTTGTGGTCTCGTATAGTCTGAGAAAAAATCTTACAGATAAAAATGAAAGGATTTTACTATCTATCCAGAAACTAAAATCTAAGAGTTTTACTAAGCTTTAATAGAATGATAAAAATAATATAAATAACTATAGGCACTCAAATTATCCATTTCTACTATTAATTAAATAAAGAAATTTATTAGATTCACTAACTAATGTCCATTTAATTTAATTAAATAAATGAAATTATTTAATTAAGTCCCCTATGTCCTCTCATTTGTTTAAATAAAACTAACTATTTAACAAATGTCATAAAAATCCCTAATCCCACTTAGATTAATTAATTATAAATTAATTAACCTAATTACCCCTAATCTCCATTACCCATTTCCCTAGCCTTTAACCTCACCCTTGGTTAAGTCAACCCTTGGTCAACTAACCAAGTTGCACAAGAAAATCAATTCTTTTAAATAAGTAATTACCTTATTTATCCTCACAAAGGAATATTCTAGGGAATATTCCCTTAAAGCCCCTTTTGTTGACTTTCCCTCCCAAAGGAATTTAAACTTCTTACAAGGTTTTCAATGCCTCTTCCAAAAGCATTTAAGCCTCTTACAAAGCCCTTAATTCCCCTTACAAAGGCATTAACTTCTCTTACATCCTCATTAACATGCCTTCAATTCTCTTACATCCCCCTCACCCCTTCACCTATATGCATTAGTTCTTCACATTTTTGAAAATGTGCTCCACAAATATCTCCTTAGGATTTCATTAGCCTTGTGACAAGTGTCACAAGGCTATTGGTCCTATGTTTAATCCCACATTCCTCCAATCTCTTAATTCTTCAACCCTTCAACCCTATTTATAGGGGGATTCTCTATTGAAGATGGATCCACTCTTTTATGTACTACCATTATACACAATTTCATCAACAATCTTAGAGCTAATCAGAAGGGAGTGGGAAAAGGCATTCTTTCCACATCAAAGGAGCACCACTCCCACTATGGCATAGAGTTTGAATATGTTTTTATATGTTTTCATTAGTTTCTTTGGTTTCTTATTGTCTTGTTTGCATATTTAGCATGTTCAAGTATCTCATAAAAATGCTTTATTTCATTTGTTTAAAATGATTAATATGCTAATATTTGTCAATGTTTGAGCAAATGCATATTTAGCTTTCACATTTTGGCACTAACTCATTTGACTACAAAATCCGATGAAAATTTCTAATGAAAGATGTATAATCAGATGTATTGTCAAATACTTGTGAATATTTAATGTTAAATTTTCATTTTTTTCAAAATTTGTGCCTGACGTTCATTGAAATTTTGACGAACCTGATTTTCATCAAAATTGCGATGAAGCTTTTTGTTGAAATTTCGATGAAAATCAGGTTCATTGAAATTTTGACGAACGTTGGGCACAACTTTTGAAAAAAAATAAAAATTTCACTTTAAAAAGTCTATTTTAATTTATAATTTATTAAATTCAAACACATCCAAAATTATGTCCCTTGCTTTAATTGAAAATAATTCTATATTATGGAATACATTTTTAAAAATTTTAAGATAAAAATAGCAAGGAAAAATGAAACAATTATCTTTATTAAAGAAGTATATTGGTGTGAAATTAAATATTGTTTGTATGTAAAAACTATGAAGAATGGAAACAATTCTTTCAACACATAAACTATTATGTAGTAGTCAATTAAAATAAAAAATCTTACTCTATATTAGTTAGGATATAGAACTAAGAAAATGATCTAAATAGTCTAATAATTTGATGAACAGTGATTTTTGTCAAAATTTCGACGAACAGTGATTTTTGTTGAAATTTCGATGAACATATACCAACATATACTATTGTAGTTTTACCAACATATATATTATAGTTTTACCAACATATACTATTGTATGCTTGCATGGCTTCTTAGTTAATATATATTTTTTTATTATTGATCTTTTTGATATTTTCTCTAAGTTATTATTATATGATACACATTGGATTCCTTTTAATTTTTTATATTTGAAGATACATAACTAATTACAAGGATAATATAAAGAAGATATATCTATATATGTATCATTTATGAGTTTCTAAAATGTTTTACTTCCATCTCAACCACTTTCTTTACTTCAATTGAGAAACATAATACCTCTATAATCTTGCATTTATCAAGTGTCAATTAAATAAAATTTAAGTACTTAGCTATCAATTTTCTCTTGAATATTGATCTAGTAATAATATACTAGCCAACTAATACTCATCCACTGATATCATCTTGCATTGATTTGTGTTACTTGACCAACACATAATTCAGCCAAGTACCACTTTAGAAATACCACATACATAGTCTTCTCTTTCTAAAAACCCCCATTGTATTCATAAGGGTTTTATTGTAGGTACCATAAAAAAATATTCCCTAATCATGTAACAAGTAGATAAGTCATCTTTACTAAGGTGAAAACAAGGTTGTTTTATCACAAAATACAATAATTTTTAGTTTCAAGTGTTAGATTTTTGTTTTGATTATAAGGTTTATCTTGTAGGTTTAAGGTATGAATTTAAGGTTCTTACAATGACTTTTAAACCAATGTTATTATTCTATCCTATCTCTACCATTCTAGTTCTAAAATAAAACATCCAAATCAAACTTAACTAGCAATCACACCTTAGTGTGCAATGGGTACACCAAAAAAGTGTGGAATTTCAATTAGGATAAATTTTGGTCTATTTTTTGCATACATTTATGTAGTACATGAGGTCAATTGGTAGGACATTTAGAAAATGATGTTTGTGCAACAAAGGTCTCAATGGAGAAATCATAGCTTCAAATAAACTATGCATCCACTTATAGGGATCCAAACATGATTGAAATAAAACCTCTGAATTAGGAAGATGATCAAGCTCCATTATCAATAGGATCATGTTATGCTTGCAATAAGAAGAGAGGGAGAGAGAGAGATGGAGAGGTAGCAATAGAAAGAGTGAGAGATAGAGTGGGGAAGAGTGAGAGATAGCGGGGTAAGGAGATAGATATAGAGAGAAAGATAGAGATGGAGATGGAGATGTAGAAGGAGAGAAGGATAGGGAGAGATAAAGAGAGAGAGAGGAGAGAGGGATAGATAGAGATGGAAGAGATAAATATATACGATAGAGATCAGGGAGATAGATGGATGGATAGAGAGAGGGGGACATGTATAGAGATAAATGGGGAGAGAGGAAAATAGAGGTAGAGATGAAGATAGAGTGAGATAGGAAGAGGGATACAAAATATAGATAGAGAGATATAGGTCGAGGGAGAGATAAATATATAGAGATATAGGGATAAAAAGAGGTAGAGATAGTGAGGAAAAGATAGAGAGATATAGAGGGAGAGGGAGATGAAGAGAAAAAAAGATATAGATGGTGAGATAGAGTGATAGAGAGATAGAGATATAGAGAGATATAGAGAGAGGAGAGGGAGAGAGAAACAAAAATAATTAGATATAAGTATATAGAGATGGAGAGAGGGAGAGATAAATATGGAGAGATAGAGAAAGGAAGAAATGAGTATGGAGAGATAGAGATATATGGGGAGAGATAGAGATATATGGGAATCTAAGAAAAAGAGATCAAGATATATGGGAAGAGAAAGGAAGAGAGGTGGAGATAGAGAGATGGATAGGAAGGACAGGGAGGGGGAGAGGGGGAGAGATAGAGAGGGGGAGATAGAGAGAGGGAGGGAGAGAAAGGGATATAGATAGGTAGAGGAGGAGAGAGGGAGAAGAGGGGGAGAGAGGGAGAGATATGTTGAAGAGGAAGAGAGAGAAGAGAGGGAGATAGACAGGTAGAAAAGGGAAAGAAAGAAGAGGGGGGAGAGGGAGAGTGATATGTAGAGAGGGAGAGAGAGAAGAATATAGGGGAGAGAGGGAGAGATAGCTAAATATTTATAGAGGGAGAGGGAGAGACATAGAAAGGGGGTGATATAGAGAGATAGAGTGGGATGGTGAAAGAGATAGAGGTAGAGAAAGATATGGATAGAAAGATATAGAGAGAGGAGTGAGAGGGAGATAAAAAGAGAAATAGAGATAGAGATATAGAGCAGGAGAGATGGAGGGAGATATGGAGTGAATAAGAGAGAAATGGGGAGAGGGAGATATAGCTCAATAGATAGAGGGGGGAAGAGGGAGTGACATAGATAGTGGGAGATATAGAGAGATAGAGAGTGACAGGGAGAGATATGTCTCTAATTCTCTCTATCTCACATCTCTCTCACTCCCTCCCTCCTTCCCTCTCTACTTATCTCTCTCTCTCTACTTCTCTCTATCTCCCCTCTCTTTACCTACCTCTCCCTCCATCACTCCTTAACACTCTCTCTATTTCTCGCTATCTTACCTCTCTCTCACCTCCCTCTCACTCCATAATTCTCTATCCCTCTCTTCTTCCCTATCTACTCTTTATCTCCCAATAACTCTCTGTACCTACCTCTACATGCATCACACCCTACCACTCTCTATCTCACCTTTCTCTCCCTCCCTACCTTTCCCTCCCTCCCTCATTCCCTCTCTAATTCTCTCTATATCTCCTCTCTCTACCTCTCATTCCCTCTCTACTTATCCTTATCTTCTCTCTCCCTCTCTCTACCTACCTCTCCTTCCATCACTCTCTATTTCTCTCTATCTCACCTCTCTCTCCCTCACTACATCTCCCTCTCCCTCTTTACCTACCTCTCCATACATCACAACCTACCACTCTCTCTCTATTACTCTCTATCTCACCTCCCACTCTCTCCATCCATACCTCTTCCTCTCCTTCCCTCTTTACTCTCTATCTCCCTAATCCCTTTCTACCTACCTTTCCATCCATCAATCCCTACCACTCTCTCTACACCATTCTATATTTCTTCTCTCCCTCCCTCCCTCATTCCCTCTCTACTTCTCTCTCTACCTCTCCTTCCATCTCTAATTATCTTTATCTCCTCTCTCTCTATCTATCTCACTAGATGTCTACCTCCCTACCTTTTTCCCTTTCTACTCTTTACCTCTCCTCTTCATCCCTCTACGTCTCACTAGATGTCTACCTCCCTACCTTTTCCCCTTTCTACTCTTTACCTCTCCTCTCCATCCCTCTACGTCTCACTCTCTCTCTCTCTCCCTCCTACCTCACCCTCTTTCTAGATCTCACTCTCTCCTCTCTATCTCACCATTCTATCTTTCCATCTCTATAACTCTCTCCTTCTCTATATATCACCATTCTCTCTCTACTTATCTTTATCTCACCTATCCCTCTTTACCTCTCCCTTCCTCCCCTCTCTCTCCCACCCTCCCTCCTTCCCTCTATCTCTATCTCTATCTCTCTCTACTTCTCTCTATCTCACCTATCCATCTCTACCCACATCTCCCTCCATCACTCCCTACCAGACTCTCTCTATTTCTCTCTATCTCATGTCTCTCTCACCTCCCTCCCTCTCCCTCCATACCTCTCTCTCCATATTTCCTTCCTTATCTACTCTTTATCTCTCATGTATTTGTACCTCTCCTTCCCTCACTACTTATCTTTATCTCCCCTTTCCCTCCCAACCTCTCTCTCTCCCCAATCCCTCCCTACCCCATCTTTCTATCTTCCCTTATGAGGGTTGAGGGTGTAAGGTTTAGGATTTAAGGTATAGGGTTAAGGTTATAAGGTTAAGTGTATAGGATAAAGGGATTAGGGTCTAGGATATTAGGTATAAACTTGAGGGTATAGTGTATAGGGATGAGGGGTGAGGTTTTAGGGTTTAGGGTTTAGGTTTTAAGATATGGGGTTGAGGGTATAAGGTTAAGTGTATAGGGTATATGGTTGAGGGTATTGGGTTGAGGATATTTGGTTTATGATTTAGAATTTAAGTATAAGTTTTAGGGTTGAGGGTTGAGGTATAATGTTTAGGGTTGAGGGTATATGGTTAAGTGTATAGGGTATAGGGATTAGGGTTTAGGATATAATCTATAGTGTTTAGGGTGTAGGGTATAGGGTTAAGGATTGAGAGTGTAGGGTTTACCATTTAAGTATAGGGTTGAGGGATAATATTTATGGTTTAGGGTATATGGTTGAGGGTATAAGGTATAGGGATGAGGGTTGAGGGTGTAGGATTTAGTGTTTAAGGTTAAGAGTTGAGGGTTGAGGGATAGTATTCAAGGTTGAGAGATATAATTACATTATTTTGACAATTTTGAATTAGGGAAAAAAACCTAAAATAAAACTCTATCAAATTCCACCTTCTTCTTTTTGCTTTGACATTTCTGGAAAAATCTCTCTACATATAGCCACCATGGGATTTTTGAGTTCGACCTTCATCCTCTATCGCTTTTGAGGACTTTCACAAAAGGTTTTTGTAGGTAAAATTCCAAGGTAAGTCTTCATTTTAAAAAACTAAGCAATGACTCTCCTATCTTCCATTTTGAATGCATGTTTTGAGCTTCTCTATCGTGATCTTTAATGTATTTTTTGGTGCATTTTATTTTCTTACATTTTGTAAAAACCCTCCTTTGTGTTGCTTGTCATCAATTGGAAGCCCTTGATTGGTCTTTTGGAGGCGTCATGTGGAGAACTTGTGGGTTTACATGTATTTTTTCAACAATTCAAAACTTGGTAAGCTTGAATCTCATACTTTCCTCCCTTTTCCTATTAATGTCAAGCTCGATTGGAGCTCAAGAAATTGTAAAATGAATGGACCTTTTTTCTTTTCATGCTTCTTTGTTTTTCTTGAAGCTCTTCATAATTTTTTAGTCGTGGCCTCACTGTGAGAGGCTCCAAACTTTTGTCTCTTGATTGAGAAAAATTCTATGAGCTATGGCCTCTTCAACACTACCTTCTATCTTCTATATTTGATGTAAAAGAAAAGAGACATAACCTAAGTTGTGTCTCCATTTGTGCTTCTAGGTATTCATATTTTTAAGCAAGCTTAGGGTTTCATTATTTTTTGTATGGAAAAAGAGACAAGGCTTTTATTCTTTGGAAAGAAATGGAAAGATGCTACTCTTGTAGATAAGGTCGTGGCCTCTTAAGTTTCTAAGTGTTTATCAAATCTTTGTAATCTTTTTCTTTTTGAATACATGCAAGATTTCCATATAAACCCTTGAGGGTTTTGCCATTTGTAAAAACAAAGAGAATTTTCAAGCCATGGTTTCAAACTCATACTTCTTTTACATTTTGACCTCCTTCTTGCTTGAAACCCCACTTCTAGATCTTGCATATTCTACAAACTATGATACTCTCTTTATTGTTGCATTTCTTCACTTATTTGTAAGTGGTAAAAGAGGAAAAGTTGTAGTTTATTGTTGCATTCTCCATGTGACATTGTAATTGTTCCTCATTTGTAATGAAAATGAAAGCTTTATTTTAGTCTTCTGCATTCTGAAAATGTGCAAAACAATACTTCCCTTCCCATCTTGTTTCCTTAGAAGCATCAAACACCCAATTGTAAACCCTCTTTATGAATGTTCTCTTACAAAGTTGAACCATATCAAGACAGTAATAATTATTTTTCATTCCTTGATAATTTTATTTGTATTTTATTATTTGAAAAACCATTTTACAGTGACATCAAAAATATTTTTTATTTTTTAAGATTTTCAATATTTTTAATTTTATGTACATTGATTTAAAAACTTACTTTCATATGCAATAGTAAATTTCGGAAAGTTCTTTCATACTTTAAATTTTAGAAAGTTTTTATTTTATGTTTAGTAATTTAACATACTATTTTTATATCTTATCTCTAACTAATTATTATTTTTGATTGGAAAGGATTACTTAAATAAATCTATACAAAAATTCACAAAAAATCACGAAAGATATCTTGTTTCAAAAATCTAAGATATTTTTTAATCTTAAGAATATTAATTTAGAAACTAACCTTTTATATGAAATAGAAAGTTTACAATATTTCTTTTATAATTACTTTTTAAAATTTTTGAAACTTCTTTTTTATATCAAAAATTCCATGATATTCAGTCACAAAATCAAAATAATCTTCAACTATAATAATGATTGCTTAAAAGCCACATGAATTTGGGGTGAATCTCATACTTATTGATTTTTTGGTTCTACTGTCATAGTTGGCATGGATTTGTCAACTTGTAGTGAATATTTTCTTACAGTTCAAATAGATTTCCGTTGATTTTTCCTTTGATTTTAAATTACTTCTTTAAGTTGGGCGAAGTTTCTAATGTTTTTTTTTCCATGTTAGTTTATTGATTAGGATTATTTTAGCTTATGGAGGTATATTAACTTCCTCTTGGGGATTTCATTGTAGAGATTTTTCTTTTCATATTTCAAAGTTTCATAAATCTATTTAAAATATTAACAAATTTTGAGTTTTTTTTTTAATTATGGACAGGTACAGAGCAAGGAGAAAATACAAAACCAGTGTTTTCTAAATGCATTTACAGCCCACCCCATGTGCAACAAAAATATCACTAAAGACATGCATTAACATCGATAGCTTTTTAGCTTTAGTTTTAATTTTTTTAATTTTAAAAGTATAATAAATTAGCAGTTTCCATACTGCAAAAGATTTTTTGTCTTAAAAAATCTACATATAGAGTTCTTTGTAACATATTTCATATACAATTTGAATATAAGTGAATTATTTTCCAATACTATTTCAATTCTTTAAGAAAATTTGTCAAAGTTTTATGATTGTTTCCAGTATAACATAAGAGCTTTAAAGTTTTATATCTTTCAAACACAACAAAATTCCTTTTTGGTTTTCAATTTCATAGACTGGTTATTGTAAGAACATTGAGACCATGCCCTTGTCCATTAGTATAACATAAGAGCTTTAAAGTTTTATATCTTTCAAACACAACAAAATTATTTTTTGGTTTGCAATTTCACAAAATGGTTATTGTAACAACATTGAGACCATGCCCTTGTCCATTATTGCATTGGAGCAAGTTAAAAAAATTCATTCACATGTATGTAATAGCATATATTTGAATGAATAATTAAAAAAAAAAATGCAGACATTCGTCAAAATTTCAATGAATAGTTTGCGATGAACCACTAAAACTTCTGACAAATTTTCTATACATGCAATGATATTTTTGTCACACTTTCAACAATGTATATCGTCACATACACAACAATTTTGGTGGAAGTTTTAGTGGTTTCTCGCAAATTGTTCGCTGAAATTTTGACAAATGTTTGTAGTTTTTCGTTGCAAAATGTTCGTCAAAATTTCAATGAATGTCTACAATTTTTCATTGAAATTTGTGGCTATTTTTCGTCACTATATGGACAAATTTTTCATCAATTTTCTTATATATATTAGTTTGTCAAAAAAGCGACGAAAAAAAAGCGACAAAATTTATATGGTTGTTTCGTCGGTATTTCGACAATAGTTTGTCGATATTTCGACAAACATTCATTGGAATTTGGAGTCAAATACAGTAGTGTGGCACCAACCATGTTCTTGAACTAATGTATTTCATTTCTATTTTTTCTTGTATTTGAAAGTTGTTACTTCATTTTGTTTTCTATCTCATGAAATAAGAACGGTATTAAAGAACTAGTCAATATCGATATCGTTGTTCAATATTGATATTGATGTTATATCGATATTGTTGTATTAATATTTATCTCCATATAAAACCAACCTATTTACCCTAAATTTTATGAGCAGGAGATTTTTTTTTTACATTGCAAAATTGAGGCAGCTTACAAGTCTGTCAGGAAATAGAAAGTTCTACAAATTTAGGTTTAAGAAATGGTTGTTCTCTTGCTAATTTTTTCTTTTGTTTGAGCGCAGTCTCTAGTAAAGATCTAGTCATCCTTTTGGGTTGGTCCTTACTCCTTTGAAACATTTAATCCAAATCTAATCAGTAATTGTCTCTGGGTGATAAATCAATCTTTGTAAATTTTCTAAAGCCAAGGTATTATTCATCATCTCTAGCCAATCTTCTTCTCTCCTCATTAACCACAACCAGAGATTTCTTCTTTGTTGTGCCTTTCACTCAAGCTCGAGCCTTTTCATCCCTTTGGGCCTCTCTACTCTCAGTTTTCACTTGCTAATTTCATTGCTATACATTAGGCATTACTTGAACTTTAGCTTGTCTTTATCTAATCTATCATTATTGAACAAGGATTTAACTTCATTGACAACAAAAAATGCACCTCATTATCATTGAACCCATCCAACAAACAGATCGAGCTATTAAATTTCATCTACGAATACACTTCTTCATGTTTACTACATGGTAGACAACAGAGATTCAAGATATTACAAGAGGCATCATGGTACACAGTTTAGCGCCTCGTGATACACTTTCAGGGGATTGTTGAATGTGACATTTGAAGTCGACTTATTTTATTGTTTGGGATCACTCATTTATGGTTTTTTGTGTGCATCTTCATTATTTGGTGTTGCTCATTTATGGATTTTTGCAGATACAAGGAGCATCCAGGATACAATCTCTCTTAGGCATTAATCACATGTAGGTCATTGACAGTGACAACTAAATTCGAATTTAGAAAGGAAAGCTTGATCTCCAATTGACACATTTTTTCATAAGGCCATGAAAGAAAATTTTGAATCTTCTACAAAGGTTACATGAACAAAGGAATGAAAGCATATTTTTTCTTTTCTTTAGTGACTTTTGGTCCTTGAATGAAGAAAAAATTTAAAATTTAGTATTTAATTCTTTGTATTTACAAGCTTTGTATGCGATCCACTACAATAGATGATATCAAAGAATCTAGGAAAGTTACTTTTAGTGTGGAAATAAATTTTATCATGTTATTAGCGATGACATCTATAGACACGTAAAATATGCATGCATTTCAATTCACCATTTTAATTGAATAACCTTTATTTAATTAAATTTAACATTTCATTCACTTTATTTGATTAAATCATTTCATCTTTGAATTAAATAAATTCACTTTATCATTACCTCATTTGATTAAATAAATCATCTTATTTAATCCTAGGTCATCTCATTTAAATTAAATAAATCTATCTTTATTTGATTTAAAGCTATCACCATCTTCTTTAATTAAATAAATCAAAATCTTTATTTAATTAATTCTAAATCATATTCCTCTCATTTTGATTTATTTTAATCCTAAAATCTAAGTCAAAATGGTCAAATCACCTAATCTTCACTTAAATTAATCAAATCATGATTAATCTAATCCTAATCACCCATCACATCCTCTAGATTTTCCCACTTGCACAAATAAATCAATTTATTGATTTATTAAATCCTCTTTTTCATTCAAAATGGCATCTTTGAGGGAATATTCTCCCAATTTGAATTTTCCCTCCCACTTGACTTGTCCATCCAACAAAGCATTTAAGAGTTCTTACATGTCTCTTGCACAAGTCAAACTTTAGCATTTAACTCATCTTTTCATCAAATTCAAATTTCAAATCTCCCCCTCTTTGGCACATTGACCAAAATGTACTCATTCCTCAACCTCTCACATGTTGACAAGTAGCATCTTGTCATTGGTGGATCTTTAGTCCCACATCCTCCATGTTTGGCATTCTTCTATCTTTCTTGGTTATAAATATAGGCCTCCTCTATTGTATTACTCCTCCATAACTCATCCAAGTTAGCATTTCATCTTGATCATCATCTTGTATCTTTATCATATTTGGAGCTTATCAAGGATTGGGAAAGGGCTTCTTTCCACATCAAAGAAGCACCAATCCACTATGAGATAGGGGTTTGATCATGTTTTCATATGCTTGCAATTAGTTATTTTTGTTCTATTTAGTTTGCATATTTTAGCATGGTTAAGTATTTCATAAGGGCATTAGTAAGTTTGCATAGTTTGAACTAACCCATTTCAATGAATGTTGAAGTTTAGGCTATTTGCAGGTTTACGCTACTCACATTGATATCATTGTTAAAAATATTTTCAAGTTTCAATTCTATATCGCTAATCTTGTATTTATAAGGGTTATGGTACAGTGGATACAAGAAGTAACAGAAAGGTCATCTGCATCAACTATTATCTATCTTTGTGTAGCTTATGTTTCATGTTTATCTATGACTATCAACTATTATTTATCTTGTTCATGTGACATCACAAATAGACATATGGGTTTCATCTAATCATGTGGACAAAGTAAGAAATGTCTACAACAGAAGAGTAAAAGGATTGAATTAAGAGAATAAAAAGTCCTTTGTGCTTATAGATGTAAGAGTTTTGTCGTGCTTCTAAATTTATTTATTTTTTAGTGCTCTAACCATTTTTTTTATTTAAAAGACTTTGCATGATAGGTGTAACTTTTTTTTGGTGATAGTGCTATATGTTTCATTGATTCCTTGAAATAAATCTTACTTGTGATAGCTTTGTAATGTTTGCAAGTTTTCATAATGAATCAATGGCATTGAAATTGCACATTGGAATTATAAAGTAACAAACAGGTTTGAGTTGGAGAATTGGGCATTGGAATTGAAAAAAACATTTTTAAATGCTCATTGTAATAGCTTAGGGCATCCATTGCTACTTTCATTTTTTGTTTTACACCTACTAGCTTTATTTTGGGTTTAAAATTAACCATTTACTTAAGCTTTTCAAGTTGGTTAAGAAATTGAACTTAGAAATTTACTAGACATTGCTATGAGGGATAAAATTAAATAAGGAAAACTAACACTTAGTTTGGTGCTTAAAATGAGCTTACCTTTGCTTTGAAGGTTAAAATTAATAAGTGTTTTCCATGTCTTGTGGTTTGCATTTTCGTCATTGAATGTGTATGCTCTTTTCTCACACCACTCAACAATCTTGAGAATCAAAAGCATTCCTTTGAAATTTTGTATAACCACCTACATATTTCAATTTGGATTTAAAATGAGCCCCATGCAAGTGTGAGGAAAAGGCATTGTGTATGCTCTCTCCTTGTGCTTCGTGCGATCTAGGAGATCTAAAAAAACATACTTCATTGCCTTTGTATACCTTTAGAGGGCCTACCACCCTACTTCGAAAGGTGGGAATGACACAAGTGGTAATAAGCTAAAGCTATAAAAATATTTTTGTGAGGAAATTCATAAGCAACAGGTGTGAATGTGTCATATCGATAAGTGCCACCACTAGTGTTCATCTGAAAAATCAAAATCCTTTCTTAGGAAGGGATTGGGAGGCCTCTTGATTGAAATAATCTTGAGATAATCTTGTTGTGTGTATGGCCATCTTAAATGAAATCCTTTATTAAGAACGAATTGTTTTAGAAGCCAAAAACCTTTATGCTTGCTAGTACATGAATGGTCATTTTGAAGCCACCCCACATTCCACTATTCATAGTTGAAACAGAAAAATCCTTAGGGGTTTGAGCTTTGGTGAACCTGAGAAGTGTGTGCTATGTAAGGGGGAGCCAGTGCCACCAAATATCTAGTTGTTCACTTTGTCTTAGTGTTTGGAGAAACCTGAGTGGGGACTCAACAAGTAGTACCTCTTTAGCCTAGGATTGTGCATTTTGCAAGTCATTTGAACACATTGCTTGATTCCAAAACATTGAAACAAATATTTAACAATCATCAAAATTTTAAACCCTTTAGAAAGAGTGAATACCTTTGAAGAGTGCAATTACTACTGCTTGTCCCTAAGGATTTTATCCTTAGGGGCTTCTAAATATTTGGGCTCATATCTCAATTTACTCTCTTCAAAGTTAACCTAGGGAAACTATGGCCTTTATTCTTTGACTTTCATATAATGCAGATTATGGAATGAAAAAGAGCTAAGACATAGACATTTAGTTTGAAATTTAAACAAGACAAGTTGATGTGGTAAAAAATAATTCATTTAATTAGGATAAGAACACAATTTAATCCCATACATGTGCTTGTCTTCATGATTTCTGACAAAGTCAAAATTCCAAAACAAAGGTCTACTTGTCACCATTTCAAACTTAGACATCATAGTTCAAAGTACATTAGAAGATGTATCCTAAGACAGTACCGCAACATGAGCTAAGACATAGACATTTAGTTTGAAATTTAAACAAGACAAGTTGATGTGGTAAAAAAGAATTCATTTAATTAGGATAAGAACACAATTTAACCCCATACATGTGCTTGTCTTCATGATTTCTGACAAAGTCAAAATTCCAAAACAAAGGTCTACTTGTCACCATTTCAAACTTAGACATCATAGTTCAAAGTACATTAGAAGATGTATCCTAAGACAGTACCGCAACATGAGCAAGTTGGTAACAAGGTTTTATAGACTTATTCCACTGAATAATCCAGACATTTATGCTCAATACGAACCCCTCATCTAAGTCAAAATTGGTCTTTTGGATTGAAAACTTTAGAGGTCTATAATTTTCTTCAACACCTTGGTCTTGTAAAAAAATTCCTTTTAGGTTCATCTAGGATCAAAACCAATGCCTCCATTTATCGAAACATTTATCAAAATTCATCTCACAAACAACTTTTAAAACTTTGAAAAAATCATCTATGCTAAACTTTTGGTAAATCCTTAGAACAAAACTGAAATCATCTTGTTTAGTTAGGTGTGTGGGAATGAATCCTTTCTCACACACTTAGTTAATTTAGCACCCCTTTTGGAAAATTTTATCCTAAGATCACATCTAACATCTTTGGATCTATAAGTTCATCATCCAAATCAAACCAATCAAAATAAAAAATTGCAAGGTCTAGTATTTATCGAAAGTTCTCAAAAGTTCAAACATCCATATCATTCACCCTCATTTATCACATCATCATTATTTGATCCTACAAATCTTACAGTTTCTTTTTGTACCTAAATTTTAAATCAACCAAAGGAGTTAAAGGTTCATCCCACACATTCCTCAAAGTTGATCCCAATTTTATGGTCCAAACAAGGTCACAACACAAGAAGATAATGGACCAAAACAAAGAAACATCAACCAAAAGTGATTTGAACCAAACATAATTTAACCTTAGGGTATCTATCAACCCTCTTCTTAATCACCCTCAACTACCACAATATCCTCAAGAGGGAGGTTTCCAAGTGGAGGATGTCACAACCAATTACAAAGAGATGTCCTAAGATAAAATACTTGAACTAGTCCAAAATCTAGAAACTCACAAACTTGTCAACATAGTCATGAGACTAAATCCCACCCAATACATGTTGGCATTAGTAGAAGAAGGGGCTAAACTCCCTTCTAATTTTGATGTAAGAACCATTGTTGAACAAAATTTAGGGAACATACCACAAACATCATCCACACCTTCATTTTCAGGCATCATTCAACCAATCAATCAGCCATCATCATCTCATGCCCCAACTCACCATATGATAACAAAGGGAAATTCACTACTCCAAGCACTTACGGGGCATCCACTTGTCAACAACCAAAATTTAGAAGCCAACACATTATTGGGTATGCCAAACACCTTTCCACAAGATCCCCAACAACCATATGTACCACTCATCTTCCATTATACAAATAATTCATCCACTTTTCATGATACCCCCACATACTTCGTTGATACACAAGGATACAATCCCAACATCCCTCAAGGACAAGTAGACTTATTTGGAAAAGTAGGTACCTTAAATGCTTCATCCTCACTTCCACAAGGGAACATGTCACAAATCTACCCACCATTCCATATCTTGACATCATCATCTACACCAATTCAAGGTATAGGGATTTCATTAAACATATCAATCCAAAAGAAACAAAATCAAGTCAAGCCCCCAAGCATAAATGAAATCAACACATCTATCATACCAAATCCTCCAAACATGTTGATATCATAAACACCAAGTGGCATCATCCAAATTATCAATCCCAAAATCTAGTCTCACAAGGGCTTGGTACATCAAATACACCAACCACTCAACCCCTTGTCATCACTCAACAAACACCCTAACAACCTCTTGTCACATCATCTCACACCATCCCTCAAAATCCCCCACCTCCACCTTTGAATCCAAATGAAGAAAATCAGTATCGTATCACATTCCTTGGCAATGCAAAAAGCTTACCAAAAGGCCTTGCAACAATTACAATATCAACAAGCTCAAGCACAAGTGCAAGATTTTCTATAGCAACAACAAGCCGCACAATAGGCACAACAACAAGCACAAAAAAAAGCCCATGCACAAGCTTAAGCTCAAGCTGAAGCTCAAGCCCAAGTGAAAGCTCAATACCAAGCACAAGCAAAAGCCTTGTTACAACAACAAGCCTATCAACAAGCCCTACAATAACACACACAACAACAAGCTATGCAACAACAGGCCCAATAGCAAGCGCTATTGGCACAACAACAATAAGCATTGTTGGCACAACAACATCAGGCATACCAATAAACATTGCTTACACAAAAAATCTTCCAGCAACCTTTAACGAATGTGAAACAAAATTCCTTTAACCTTAACACAAAAGTAAACCCATCCTTCAACCAACAAACCATACCATCCCAAAACACACATATTCCACCACCCAATCCACAAACCAATATTTTCACACTGGTCAAATTTCTCTCACAATAAATATAGGACATATCCATCTAGAAAAGTAAAAAAATCATACACCCAAAGGGATTTGTGCCCCTATCCATTCGATAGGAACATCATTGTGGTTCCATTCCCACCAAGATTTGAAATACCAAAATTTGATAAATACCACGAAAAAGGAAATCCTAAGGACCATATCAGAGAATTTCACGTACATTGCATGGAAGTATCATATGATGATTCCTATATGATGTGACTCTTCCCCCAAATCTTGGATGGTCTTGCAATGGAATGGTTCTCTTGCTCACCTCCTGGAATCAAAAAGATCCAAGAAGTTGTGGACCTATTCATAGAAAACCACTCATTTAACCTAGAGACATGGATGTAAGCTTAGAGGAACTATATGGCCTCAAACAAGTTAAGGGAGACACATTTACGGTTTTCTTCCAATGATGGAGATCCCGAGCTAGCAAAAGAAAATGGTCCATGCTAGAAGAATAACAAATTGGAACCATCATCTCTAGCCTTGAAGGGGATTTGTCCTTCCATCTAAAAATGAAATGCATCATGACATATGACAAACTAATCCCCAAGGATCTCAACATTGAAAGAGACCTCATAACACAAGGGCACACACCCATATACCAAGACAATAGACCATCAACAAGCTACAATGACAAACCTCACACATGGGCTAAAAATAAAAATGTTACCAATGATGGGGTTGTTGATGAAAAAGTTGTTATTAGTGCTCCAAGGCAAAAAAATGCAACAAAAAACATACCCACAAAACACTCATCAACCACAAATCAACATGCAACAACCCATCTACCAAAACACACCGTAAAAAAACCCATCACAAAAAAACCCAAATCATCAAATAGTCAACAATATGAATGTTGAAGGAGGACCACCCCCAAGGAAAAAATAGCCACCAAAATGCAAGTATACACGACTAGGGAACCTAATGAATCCATCATACAATAGCTAGTACAAGTAAACCTCATCACACTCCCCATCTATGAAAATTACCAAGAACCTTAAGTTAAACCACCATGGTATAATGAGAAGTATCTTTGTGATTTTCACAAGATCAAGGGACACACAATAGCTAGTTGTATGAGACTCAAAAATCTTCTCTAGGATCTCATCAATGATAAAGTCGTAACCATTGACCAACTAGTAGGAAATCAAGATCTCAAGATATACATGAATCCCATACTAGATCACAACAAAGGGAATAACAATGGAAAAGGAAAGAATTACACCAATGTAAACCATGTCTATGACCATCTTGTAGCATCATTGGTTGAGTTTGTAACGGTCGTCAACATTAGAGGGTCCAAAGTAGAGTGTGGAGTCACCACAGATGCTAGAAAGATCTCTATCCTAAGACCATTGCCACCACCAAGAGCACCACCTTCCAATATGAAATATAACCCTAGTGGCTATAGCATCTTGGAACAACTAAAAAAGACCCTCACCCAAATCTCCATCATGGAGTTGCTTAAAATGTCGCTTGCACAAAGGGATATTCTAGAGAAGGCCTTTTTGACATCATTTGTTCCCATAGACATTGATACAAACCAATTTCAAGCTATGGTTAGACATATCACTACAAAAAATCTCCTTGCATTTTCCAAGCATGACCTCCCAACTCGACCATCTCATAACCGCACACTCAATCTTGAGGTCCTAGTTCATAAGAACAAAGTAAAAGGAGTCGTGGTGGATGGGGGTGTGGGCTTAAATATTTGTACCTTGCAACTAATAAATAATCTAGTGTTCTTAGAGGATGTCATTTGAAAAGGGAAAGGTATCACCATTAGGGCCTGTGATGACCAAGAACGAGTGTTCAAGGGCACCATTCAAATCCCCATCCAAGTGGGGCTGACAATCATGGAAACCACCTACCAGGTCCTTGACCTTGATCTTCCACACAATATTCTCCTAGGACATCCATGGATCCATGGGATGCAAGCTATCACATCTACATTCCACCAGTGTGTAAAATTCCCTTACCAAAATCAAGAAGTCACAATCCATAGCGACCCTGAACCTTTCTATTATTGCAAAAATTTGGAAGCCAACTATTACAAGATTCCCCAAGTTCCAAAAACTGATGAGGGACATACACCCCCCTATGTTGACCCATCCACTTTAGCCTCCACTTCTGAACCAAAGATACCCATCATTCAGAACATCCTAGATATCAAAGTTGTAATAAAAGACAATGGCTATGGCGACTATAACTTGCAAAAAGGCATATATGTGGTGGTAGAGTTACCTCAATCTCCTAAATCTCATTGAAAACCACAACCTAGCAAAGGCTCATCCCAAAAATTCTCAACATCTACTACCACCTTCAAAAAGTGGGGAGACTTGAGTAAAGAATTTATGAATGTGGAATGTCTCAGGTCTCCTATATCAATATAACCGACTTGCAACGATTCTATGCCGAGTCACTTTTGAATGAGGAGTAAGAAAATGTAGCAGCATTTCTAAAGGAAACAAAAGTGAACTTTGCATGGACATATGGTGATATGCCAGGCCTTGATCCAAAAGTAGTGGTCCATCATTCAAGCAATCTATCGAAAGGAAAAACCTATGAGAAAAAAATTGAGAAATATGCATTTGTAAATCACCGTGTTTGTCAAACTTGAGCTATAGAAACTCCTTGATACTGGCTTCATATGACCCATTGCTTAGCTAGAATGTGTTTCCAACCTAGTACCTATTTCCAAGCCCACTGGGGGAATCTGAATCTGCACTGACTTCAAAGACTTGAATAAACCATGTCCTAAAGATGATTTCCCCCTCACCAACATAGATATGATTGTAGATCTGATAGCGGGGCATGAAATGCTATCATTAATGGATGGATTTTTCAGGATACAACCAGATTCTGATTGCAAAGGATGACCAACATAAGATAACCTTCACTTGTTCATGGGGTACCTACTATTGGAATATGATGACATTCAAGATAAAGAACGTCAGAGCTACATATCAATGAGCTATGACCTTGATCTTTCATGACATGATCCACAAGACTGTGGAGGAGTGTGTGGATGATATATTAACCAAGTGAAGGAAATGTCAAGACCATATATAAACATTGGTCCCAATCTTCGACAGGCTCAAAGAATATAAGCTACAGATAAATCCCAAGAAATGTGCCTTCAGTGTAACTTCAAGAAAGCTCTTGGAATATATAGTGTCAATGAGAGGAATCGAAATAGATCCAAAAAAATTCAAGGAAATATTAGACATGGAGGCTCCACGAACACTAAAATAGCTACGAGGCTTGCAAGGAAGGCTATAATCCATCTAACAATTTATAGTATAGCTCACAAAAAAGATTGTCCCTTATTCCCATTTTCTTCACAAGGGAGTAACCTACAAGTGGGATGAGAAATGTGATAAGGTATTTAATAAAATCAAGGAATACTTACTGACGACACCAGTCCTCATGCCACTAGTCCTACACAAACCATTGATCATCTACATTTTAGCTACAACAATAGCTCTTAGTGCTCTTTTTGCTCAGCATGATGAAATAGGGAAAGAGAGAGTTATTTAGTACATCAGTAGAACCCTAGTGGGACATAAGCTCAACTACACATTCATTGAGAACTTAGCTTGCCTTGTAGTTTTGTTTGCATCGCATAAATTTAGACATTACATACTTGCTCATCATATTAAGCTTATTGCCAAGATTGATCCCCTCAAGTATCTCTTATCCAAAGCAACACTCATAGGATGAATGGCCAAGTGGGTGCTGATTTTGACAAAATATGACATTAAGTATGTGGAATGGAAAGCCATTAAAGGACAAGTAATTGCAAATCAATTGGTCAAAGCTCCCACATATGCAGAAAACCCATTGATATCAGAATTTTTAGACAAGTCACTATTCCTCTTGAATGCAGTAGACCATTGGAAGGTATACTTTGAAAAATAATACACACAGCATGGGTTAGGAGCAGGAATCATCTTCATCACACCACAAGGGGATTATATCTAAAAATCATACAGGTTTTCTTTCCCTTGCACCAATAACATTGTAGAATATAAAGCTCTTGTCATAGGACTTCAAATAGCAGTACAATGGAAGATCATGGCATTAAAGGTCTATGGGGACTCATAACTGGTTATCAATCAAGTCAATGGTGAATATCAAACTAAGGATGATAAACTAACCCCGTACAAAAAGTTGGTGACGGATCTCAAGGAGTTCTTCATTAACATAAAATTTGAGCAAATACCAAGAGTAAACAACAGAGCAACTGATGCTATGACTATGATTGGATCATTACTAGATATCTCGAGGAACATCCATAAACAAGAATTTTTGGTAGAGCAGCTTCTCATACTAGCTTTCGAAGGTACCAAAATGTGAATGCATGTGTGAAATCATTGGTCCTGGTGATCCTTAGTACCATGATATATTCACCTACTTAAAAATAGGAGTCCTGCCTGTCGACATCACCCCGAATCTCAAGAAAACCTTCATTAAGAAGTCATCCCGCTTCGTCATCTTAGGTGACACCCTTTATTGTAGGAGTATCGAAGGTACCCTATTATGATTCCTTAACCCCAAGGAAGCTTTGACTGCCTTGATAGAGGTACATGATGACATTTGTGGTTCACACTCTAGTGGTATGACCTTGGCCAAGAAACTACTAAGGATGTGGTATTATTGGCCTACTATGGAGAAAGAAGCTAAAAACTATGTCCATAAATGTATTCAATGTGAAACATGTGGGGACCTCATCCATGCACCAACTCAGGAGCTCTATCCAATCATAACACCTTGGCCCTTTTCACATTGGGGGCTCGATCTCATAAGGAAAATAACACCTACCTCATCCAATGGCCACAAGTTCATCATTACCACCACAAAGTACTTCATAAAGTGGGTAGAGGCCATACCTATTACCTACATCATGGGAAATAAAATCTCTAAATTCATCTTGCATTACCTCATCTGCTGCTATGGTGTTCCCCAAGCGCTTGTCTCAGATAATGGGACACCTTTCAAAAATTAAGATGTTTGTGAGTTATGCCAAAGATTTAACATCCAACATCGGTTCTCCACACCTTATTACCCCTAGGGAAATGGTCAAGTTGAGGCCACAAATACAACCATTCTAAAGATCCTAAATAAAATGGTTAATGAAGTTGGTTGTGGTTGGAATCTATATTTAAACCCTGCCTTATGGGCCTATCGAACCAGCATCCGCACACCTATAGGTGCAACCCCTTTCTACTTGGTCTACGAATCAAAATCCATCCTACCTATTGAGGTTGAGCTCTCATCCCTAAGAATATCAATGCAGAACCTTATCACTAATGAGGAGTATTGATTTTCATGATTGAATGAGTTGGAATTACTAGATGAGTGACACCTAGATGCTTTGAATCACCTACAAGTTTATTAGAACTATCTAAAGAGAAGCTAAAACAAAAAGATCATAAGTCGGTCCTTTCAAGTCGGATAGCTCATTTTGAAGGAAAATAAGAAGAATTTCCCAATTTGAGATAGCAAGGGAAAATTTGAACCCAACTCGTTGGGACTTTTTGTTATCACCACAAGTTACAAATCAGGAGTGTATTAGTTGTCAACACTTGAAGAAGAGCCCTTGCAAGAGCCCATCAATAGCTCCCATCTGAAAAAAAATTAGGCTTGAGCTTGTAAGGTATAAATCTAAAAAATACAAAAAAATAAAAAATAAAAAAATCCAAAATAAAGGATTGAAAACAGTAAAGAAAAAAATCATCCTCTAGTGAAAACCACTTCTGTGGCACTTTGGGCAAGTACCTTGTTGAAAACCTGTCAATTAGGTGCCTTGTGTAAATAAACACTTCCCATCCACCATCAATTCATTGGCTTGTTTTGCATCACTTTCCATTACCTTTCATCACATTCCATCACATTCGCCCATCGCATTCCATTGTCCCTTCCATCACCCAAATTTGTGTCTACATCATGGCTTGATCTTGTGTATGTATCATGTTCCAGACCCTAGTACTACTTGTAACATTCCTAAGGTCAGTTTGTCTTCCCTATATCGAGGTAGTCCATCACATCACGTTGGGGGAATTTCCTTATACCCACATTGGATTAGATTCATCTAATCTTCCATAACTTCAAAATATCCAAAAAATATTCATAAACCAAAAAAATCCAAAAACATTCTCAAAAAATCCAAAAATCCAAAAACATTCATAAAAATATTGAGTCACCCTTTGAACCAAGGAATCATCATTGTCTAGCTTATGTTTAATTGTCTAAGTGAACCTAACTTATTTCAGTAGCATTATAAATGCTTGCTATGGTGGGAAAATTGACCCCAAGTGGAACTATATGATAAATGATGATGCATGTGAATAAGCAGAATATGTGGGAAGGATAAGTCTATATGAATTAGACTTAAGCATCTTGCGAAGAAAAGGGTGTCATGTGAACTCTAACTAAATGAAAAACATTTATGGAGAATCTTGGTCCAACTAAACCCAAACTAATGGAAAATGAAGTTGTAAGGAAATAAGCTCTATCTAACCCAATAAAAGGTTTACATGAGAAGCTTCCAAATATAATAATATGGTAAGGGTAAGGGTGAAAAATAAAGTATTTCATTTGAACGTTGTGATGATGATTGTCAAGCGTAAGCTTCTTGTAAAAAATTATTCACTTCGGACTGAAGAAGTTGGTAATGTAAAAAGTTTTTTTAATGTGTAATGTATGGGAATGGAATTATTGGAAAGGTAAAAGTTAACATAAAACTTTATTACTTATTATGTTCAAATACGTTAAAATATGTTGATGTTATTTATTTATGCAACAAGTTTTAAAGTAATAAAGTTGAGGAAAGTTGCTATTATTTTTGCACTATAATTGAGTAAATGGGTGGGAATTCCCTTCAAATTGATGGTACTACAACATTACATTAAATTCTTTGGATAATATCACAAATCAACCTAGGAGTACTGAGGAATAAATATCTGTGAGTGATATTTGGCCTTGATGTTGGAAAAGTAACCGTTGTCTCAAAATGACATAGTTTGTTTTGAACTACCTTTGAAATAAATCACATACTTGCATGGGAATACTTACGAAAATACAACTATAGGGAATGTAGTTGGAGAATAGCCAATTCTTGTCCATTTCATGGTTTCTTATATCCTATATAGTGAAATTATTTTCTTATACTTGTAAAAATAATAAATCTAATATCAAAGGTCATTCCTAATTTCCAAACATGCATGACTATACACTTATCAAATTTTCCTTTGAGATATGAAGTGTTGCATTAGATTCAAGTAGATTTTAAATATTTCTTTGAGTGGTAAGTTTTCCTTAGGATATATGCACCATCTATGTGTAATTGTGACAACGTTTAGTGAATCACAAACTTGTAAATGACATTTTTATAGTTTTGAAGTATATTAGTGCAAAAACACTATAAAATTAGAGTTTCTAACTCTTTTCTTTCTCACCCTACCATTTTTTCATTAAATTTTAAAAATTTAAAGATTTCAAACCATCACATTTTTTAAATCAAATGATGAAAGGTGTTTTGAAATTAAGTAGATTATTGATCATTGAAACTTGTTTTAGGTAAATCTTCTATATGTGACCTTATCTTACAATTTTGATGCATAAGTCCCTTTGTAAAAATAGTTTCACAACAGTCAAGACCTAACTATCAAAGCCTTGTCATGTTTAAATTATGTTCTCAAACTTGATTTTCTCTCAAGAGAGGTAAATTTTCTTTGTAATTTTTATACGTGTAATGTATGACTAACAAACACATCAACAAAAAATTCACAATAATAAATATATTTCCCCAAAATGAAATAGACAAATAATTTAATTTAGCTCAAATTGTGTTGGTCATACATGTGCATGTTTTGACTCAAAATATAGGACTTTAAAAACATGTTTTTTGTGTATCCTATCAAAACTTAACTTTTATCATATGGATATTTGAATAAATTACATATTTGGAAACTAGACACAAAATCATATATTTCATATCAAGAGACTTTGTTAAGATGCTCGGTGTAAGCACTTCAAATATTTTCTCCAAGTATGCAAAACTTCGATTTTCAAAAAACACTTCCATTTTTTTCAAAAAGTTGGGCCCATTATCTTGTACTTACCCAATATTAGTTAAATAAATGACTTGTAAATGAGCATGGTTTGGGATTGAGCCAAGTGTTGATCATTGGATTTATTTGTATGTATTTCTTATGCACATATAATAAAGGATTAAATATCTAAGTGCAGCGGAGGAAAACTGACACCCCTTTGCCTCCTCAAAGAGAGTGTTCATTTGCTACCTCAAGGGAAAAGTTTAGGTGAGAAAGATGAAAAGGTAAGGAGAAAGGGATACTTGAATATAATTTATATCTTATGATAGATTTTGGAAGAAAGACTTCAAAAAACAAAAGAGAAAACTTCAGAGGTCTCAAGAGAAAGATAGCTAGCTCCTGGCCAAGGATGATAGTAGGGTGAACAAACATCCCTACGACACTTTGTGGTCTTGTACGGTCTAAGAATGTCACATCCCATTTTCTTAAGCTCAACTAATAAATTGAGAAAATTCAAGTAAGCATTTGGAAAAAAATTAAATTTCTTAATTTATCATACATATATGGTGATGTAAGATGTAACACCCTGCCACATAACCCTAGAGGATAGCACAAACACAACAGAAATGTAACAATTTTTTTTTTAAAGTGTAATTATTAATAAGTATAGTGAACTACACTTAATGCATACATCCTCTAAGGTACGCGACAACGCTTACATTTGAATCTCAATAAACAAAAGTAAACTAATCCATAACATATAAATATTACTCATGAAATAAATAAAATACATTCAAAGCATTAAACTCATCTCATAAGATACAAAGTACATTAAAAAATCATCCAAAGATTGCATACATTCCATAAAATAGCTACAAATCTCATTTCCAAAATGAGGAGGATCACACAATACTGCTACAATTACAATGATACAAGAATTCTCCTCAAATACAAAAGAGGAGTAGTACATATACAAAGGAATCCAACTGATACAAAAGATCATAAGAGATAGAACATGTAAGGCCCCACCTTGCATGTGATTATTAAAGCCCTAATATGTTTTATGTGATCCTAAATAGATGGTAAGATGTATTATGGATGAAAAATAGTGTGATTATTTGATAATATTCTTGCTTATGCTACCATGAATGTAAGACCACATTTTGTATTCCCCATTTTATTTCAATCGAATAAGTAGTTAGATGATAATTATGATTAAATGAATGATAAAAATCTTTTAAGGATTCATGGGCATTAAACTTGATTTAATTATGATAGATGCACATGTGAATTGTTGGATATAACTTGAAAGTGTTGGGTTATTTGGCATATTAAATTTTAGAAAATGGTTCATCGTTAATGTTATAGGAGTTTAAAATGAACTACTAAGGTGGTAAACAAAATGATGGAGTGACTATCTCATTGACTATATTCTTGTATTGGAGTAAGTGTGTATTTCCTTTTATTATAATGAAAACTGAATCATTAGGTTCATTTGATGTATTAATGAGTTAAATAGTTCACGAGTGAAAATTATGTGAATTGGATTAGTTAATAATATGAAGAGATATATGATCTAATCATGTTGACCTTGGTAATGTGCAGGAATCAAATATGCAAATAGGATGATAGATAAATGTTGGAATCAAATCAAATACATCTTTGGGAAATTCTAAGTAGAAGGGTTTGAGGTTTTATTATTGGTTGGGTGATTGAGTAGAATCCAATTATAGAACATGTGATGTGAGTTTGGTTGGGGTTGGAACCTTTGGTTAAGATCAAAATTCGTATGGATTCTTGTGTGGGTTTTAAAAAGGGATTACTGAATCAATTTCCTTAGTTTTTGAACAAGAATAGACCCCTAGGACCTATACCTTTGGGTTTGGAACCTTTTTGACACGTGAACTTGTCCTTGGAGTGTGAAAAGACCCCTCAAAATTCCACATTCATGAATGTGACAAATTGAAAAAAGTGTTGGGGATTGGGAAGAGTGACTTGTCACTCTCAACCTTCTACTCCCCAAAAGTTCTTGGAATTGGCACAAGACTCACACATGTGTGAGCACTTGAGGGAAAGAGTGTAGGTATGGAGGATCCCTATATATTTCAAGAAGATGGAAGATTTGGGCATTTCCCACTTCTCCTTTTGGAGAACTTGAGTGAATATGGTAGAAATAATGACAAAAAGAGAGGAGTCCATCTCTTTGGCAAGATATTGATGAAAATGGCTCAGTTTGGGGAGAAAGGATGGATACAAGATTTTAGCCCTCCACCTAAAACAAAAGATAAGTTCTTCCTTTTCCAATTTACTCTTGTTTCTTGGTAGTAAGGAGTTGACCTATTGTATGGATCATGCTTGAAAACAAAAAGTAGAGGACGTAGATGCATGTAAGTTGTGCTATCTTAGTTTCATCCCTTTGTAAAAAAAAAAAAAAGAGAGAGAAAAGACTCCATTGATCATTGTGGGGCTAAAATAATTCCTTGCTTGGGGGTATGGCTAGAGCCCATGAGGATCCATGACACCATTACGGTAGGGTGGAGAGCAAGCCCTTATGAATTGGTTTGTTAGTTAGACAATTTCTATGAGTTGTTGTAATGAGGAGAGTTTAAGAAAATGCCTTGTCTTGTTGGAAAAAGAGATTATTGTGCTGATGTAGTTGTGTTTCTTCCAATTGATCAATCTAGATACTTGTGGAAAAAATAAACAAACCAGTAACTTATGGCAAGAAAAATAAAAAAAATTTGGAAGCCCTTTTTGTTAATCAAAAGTTTTGTAACTTTATCATGAGTGAGATGAATAACAATATTTTCATGTAATGTAGAACTATGTTGTTTGCAAAGTTGTATATGATGTAAAGGAAGAATTCATCTTTGCTATAAGTCAAATAATAGTTTTATAAATATAAGTGCATTATTTTTTTTCAATGTTTCAAAAGGATACTAGTCCTTGCTTAAAATAATAAATGATCATGTTGTGCTTATCTTAATACAATATATGAAATTTAGCAAAACACTACAATGATAGTTTCCCTTTCCCAATGTAAATAATAGTGTGAAATATCAATAGTCATTCGACTTCAAGGGATCCTGCCATATGATAAAAACAATTTCTGCTTTCTTATATATCAAATACATACCTTAATGAAATTATTTAAACATCTTCATAGAAGTAGCATGCATTGCATTGTAACCAAGTAGCTAGATACAAGATAAAGAGAACCATCATTGTAGCTAACATAGGAAGTAGATCAGATGTGGTAAGAGAAAATACCACAATCGTCATACTTGCAAAACGAGAAGCTCACACAAATTTGTGAACATTTTGATAGAGTATCTGAAGAGATGACATCTCATGGATATGCAAAGATAAAATCTGGGAGTCATCCAAACAATAATAATACCACCTCTACAACATAAGGAAATCGTCACCCAGAAAATGAGGACTTCATAAGAGAGGCAAAGGAAACATTGAATTGAATTGGATTATAAGCATGTAAGACAAAGAACATGAAGAAGTCGGCGAGAGCGCACCAAAAACACCAGATCATCTGCACAACAAAAAAAATAATATAGAAAAATGATCCCTCATGACAGAGGAAACGATGGAGAGTGCAAGCTCATTCGTTCACAGGTCAATATTGAGCATTTTCCCTCCCTGATGACTAGGGAAATACAACAAGAGGTAGATGGGCCAATTGAAATCTCGAGACAGGGTTAGTCTTTGGCTGAATGTATTAGAATGGCATTGAGGTTAGTCAGACTTTGCTGGCTATAGAGACCTATGCAGTCGTTGCAAGAACGAGAATTATAAATGCCACTTTTCTTCTATGATATACACGATCTAAAAGTAGATGTAGGATGTGACCCGTTTGTTCTTAAGCCATTTGATTTTGAGCTAGAGGTAAGGTAAATGTTGTCTTCTCAGGAGTATTGAAATTATAGAATAAAGTCATCGTCAGATGTTAGATGAGAATGGCAGGAAAGTTGGTAACCTAATAAATGCTTTTGAAATCTGCCAATGGATCCTTCCCGTTTGCGTAAAGTGAGGCAATTTGACCTTTATTATTTGGCCATCAATCACAGAAGCATTGAATGGTGGAAGTATCAAAGATCTCGTTGTGTAGGTAGGGTGGAACGTACGACTCTATAAGATACATGGCATGTAGAGTAGATTCTAGTCTTTATAATAGAGATAAGAGAGAGAAAATAAACCTATAAGCAAAGAGATAAGAGAGATAATAAACCTATAAGAAAAGTGTTAAGCCTGGTCACACTCCATTGGTAAATACAGTCTGTGTTGAGAAATCTTAAAAGCTCTATGTATTCTCCCATGCCCAGAACGTTGGGTAAAAGGGGTTTAAAACAAAAGTTATAGAGAGAGGAAAAGAAACATTTACAAAAAATAGAAACAACAAAGATAGAGTTTCTAATGAAGAAGACTCTTTTCGTATGTGATGAGATCATTCAGAGAATCTGAGATTTTCGTGATCAGTGCTAGATGTTTCCATATGCCCCCGCAAGTTGAGTGTGGGTGTTTGTATGGTCAACTTGTCTCGAAGTAATGCAAATCGAGCAGAGCTCAACCCCTTAGTGAAGACATCTGCAACCTGATCTTTTGTAGAGATGAATCGAACAACAAGACCTTTGTTAGCAACTTTCTCACGAACAAAATGATAATCAATCTCGATGTGCTTAGTCCGTGCATGAAAGACTGGATTAGCCATGAGATACGTAGCACCAAGATTTTCACACCACAGAATAGGGGGAGCAGTGGAAGAAAATCCAAGTTCAGAGAGGAGGGATTGAATCCAAATTAGCTCAGCAGTGGCGATGGCAACTCCTCTATATTCAGCTTCAGTACTAGACCTTGAGACAGTCTTTTGTTTTCGAGCACTCCATGAAATCAGATTTGGGCCAAGGAAGATGCAATAACCGCTAGTAGAACGGTGGTCATTAGGGCAACCAGCCCAATCTGAGTAAGAAAAGGCAGTAAGAGTGAGAGGGCTAGACTTGCTAAGTTGCAGGCCATAAGATAGAGTTTCCCTTAGATACCTTAGGATACGCTTGACAGCGTTCCAATGATCATTAGTGGGCCGCTACATAAACTAACATACCTTATTGACGGCGAAAGCAATATCGGGTCTTGTAAGGGTGAGATACTAAAGAGCACCAACAACACTCCTATATAGAGTGGGATCGCTAAAGGTGGAGCCAGTGAATTTAGACAACTTTTCTTGGCTGCAAATAGGAGTGCGAACCAGTTTTGCACCGTCCATCTTTATATTCTTGAGAAGATCAAGTGTATACTTCCTTTGAGATAGGAGAAGCCTTGTAGGAGTTGAAAGAGCTTTGATGCCCAAAAAATAATGGAGAGAGCCCAAGTCCTTTATGGCAAAAGCTGACTGAAGTTGAGATATCAGAGCCTTAACACAGTCCACAGTAGATCCAATAATGATAATATTGTTGACATAAACAAGCATAAAAATAGTGGAGTGGGCAGTTTGCTTAATGAATAGCGAAGTGTCAGCTTTGGAACCCACAAACCCAACCTGTTGGAGAAAGGTGCTCAGGCGGTGGTACCAGGCCCATGGAGCTTGTTTGAGACCGTAGAGAGACTTGTGGAGTCTACACACATGAGTAGGAAATTGGGGATCAATGTAGCTAGATGGTTGCTTCATGTAAACCTCCTCCTCAAGGACACCATGGAGGAAAGCATTTTTCACATCAAGTTGGTGAAGGGGCCAACCCATAGAGAGTGCAATAGTGAGAACTGTATGAATGGTGCAGGGTTTGACCACAGGACTGAAAGTCTCCCCATAGTCAATTCCTTCCTGCTGATTGAACCCCTTGGCAACTAGTCATGCTTTGTAGCGATCAATTGAGCCATCTACTTTCTTTTTCAATTTAAAAACCCATTTGCACCCAACAAAATTTAAGTGGGGCTTGGGTGGGACTAGGCTCCACGTCCCATTCTGGAGAAGAGCATTAAATTCATTATCCATAGCCAAGCACCACTGTGGGTCCACTTTGGCTTGGGAAAAACATGTGGGCTCATCAATATCATCAGGAGATAAGGGGTGCTTAGTAGCATTGTATGCCTTGGGCCAAAAAATGCCATGTTTCAACCTTGTGACCATTGGATGCACATTCGTAGGAGGAACCATCGAGCTTGGGGAAGGTAACGGCAAAGGGGAGGAAGGGGGGTCACGGCTAGGAGATGGTGGGGCCGAAATCACTGAGGTGGGGGGAACAGACTCAACTCGAGTAGGGGGGTCATGACGAGAAGAAGGTGAGCCATCTAGGGGGATAGAGAGACCATGGTGAGGTCCTTGCAAGGGAGGTGAAGACACACTAGATGCAGGTGAGTGATAAAGTGGGAGAGTGGATACGAGGGATGGTGCAGAGATCGAGCTCGGTGATGGTGCGTTCTGGCAAGCAGCAAACAGATAGGTCCCTTCATCAAACACAACATGCCGAGAGATATACATCCTATTGGTGGGAAGATGGAGACATTTATAGCCTTTGTGAACCAAGGTGTAACCCAAGAAGACACAAGGGAGAGAACGAGAGTCCAGCTTATTAGAGGTATAGGGACAAAGGTAGGGAAAACAGAGGCACCCAAAGACACGCATCGCTTGATAGTCAGGACCCGTGTTAAACAGACACTGAAGGGGGGACTGATTGTTGAGGATGGGGGTGGGCAGCCGGTTCACTAAGTAACAGGCCGTGAGGAAAGCATCTGTCCAATAGATGAAGGGAACAAAAGCCGTATGAAGGAGGGTAAGACCAGTGTCCACAATGTGCTTGTGTCGACGCTTGGCTAAACCATTTTGTTGTGGGTTGTAGGGATAGGGAAAATGTTGTGTGATTCCCTGGAAGGCCAAAAAGGGTTTAAATTTAATAAATTCCCCCCCATTGTCAGATTGGAAGGTTTTGATTTTATGGCCAAGAAGATTCTCAATTTTAGTCTTGAAATTAATGAATGTAGGTAGTGTGTCGGATTTATGAGATAATGGAAAGAGCCATGTATATCTACTGTAAATATCCACAAAAATTAAATAAAAATGAAATCCATCATATGAGACATAGGGAGAAGGACCCCAAATATTGGAAACAATTAATTCCAAAGGATGCATACAAATAGTAGAACTAGAAGTAAATGGCAATTGGTGACTCTTACTGACTTGACATGGACTACAAAGACCCAATTTATTTTGACTAATAGGAAGCGACTCGACTCCGACAATATGCCAAATAGTTCATGGCATAGGGTGACCTAAACGCTGATGCCATCTCTCAAGAGAAGTTTGTTCACCAACAAAGGCTGTAGAAGGGGTCTGAGAGGGTGGAGAAACACTCGAAGAGAGGCAATAGAGACCATCCTTATGCTGCCCACGAAGAACTACCAACCCCGTGCACCGATCCTTTACAAGGAAAAAGTGTGGATGAAATTCAAAAAAGATGTCATTGTTAGAGGAAAATTTTGAAATAGAGAGGTTAGTCGTGACATTAGGGACATGCAAAATATCATTGAGATGAAATAAACGCGAGGAATGATAAATTTGAGATCTACCAATGTGAGAAATAGAGAGTTTAGAGCCATTACCAACGCGAAGCTTGTCAAGACCATCATACGCATGGTGAATCTATAGGTTACTCAAGTTTGGGGTGACATGATTAGTAGCTCCACTATCAGGATACCAGTTAGGATCGACTAAAATCTGAGATGGCGCATAGGAAGAAGACTACTATTAAGGGATGCCATAGTGATGATAGGGATAGGGTGCTGCCACGTATGCAGAGGGGGGGCATCTCCTGATAGGTTTTATCAAATATGAACCAACAAGTGTTGGCTGTGTGGTTCTTATGCCTGCAAAGCTGGCACGGTCTTGTTGCCTAAATAGGCATTGGTGGAGGACGTTGACCACGATAGGTGTTCCCATGGCCTCGATTATTGTGATTCCTTCCATGATTATTGTGCTGAGAAGAAGGATTGGGAGCATGATTACGGGTGGCGGCATTGGCCACCGGGTGCCGTTGAAGGAGGGCTTGTTGGGCATCGATGCACATCTCAAAAGCGAGCAGATGGGCTTGAAAATTGTCCATATCAATGGTGTCAAGCGTGGCTATCAGAGAAGTGATGACAACATCGTAGGCGGACTCAAAACCGCTCAAGATAATCTGCTGCAGATCCGCATCGCAGATGGTTTGGCCTGAAGCTGCAAGGGAGTCAACCAATTGTTTGGCACACTGGAGGTAGTCAGCCATGGAGAGAGCGCCCTTACGGATGGTCTGGAGTTCGCGATGAAGTTGCATGAGTCGTGCTTTGGAACGGGAAGCAAAGCGCTCCTCTAGGGCGAGCAAAACAACACGCGAGGTATCAAGGCCAACAACAGTCGCCAAAGTATCGGGAGCAAGGGCAGAGAGCAACCATCCAAGAAGGATCTTGTCTTGCTTGCACCAGGTAAGATAGGCAGGATTCGACATTGGATCTGTTGGAGAGAGAGTACGAGGGGGACAAACAATGGTCCCATCAACGTAGCCTTCCAGGTCATAGCCTTGGAGAAGTGGGAGAAATTGTGTGCGCCAGAGAAGGTAATTTTTGCGATCCAATTTGACAAAGATCACGTGGTGAAGGGGAACTAGTTGGAGAGCAGAGGAGGGTGGAGGTGGGGAGTGTGGAGAGCATGGGGAGGTGGGTGTGTGAGCGGAATTGGTGGTAGAGGCAGCCATGACGGGAATAACAAACAGGATGCAGGGCAAGGTGCAGGAAGAACAGAGAGTGCAGGCAGCAATGCAGAGGGGAGGGGAGATGGGCAAACAACAACGCAGAGGATCGTTGCTCTAATACCATGAGAAATATTAAAAGCTCTGTGTATTCTCCCATGCCCAGAACGTTGGGTAAAAGGGGTTTAAAACAAAAGTTACAGAGAGAAAAAGAAACATTTACAGAAAATAGAAACAACAAAGATAGAGTTTCTAAAGAAGAAGACACTTTCCGTCTACGATGAGATCATCCGGAGAATTTAGGATTTCTGTGATCAGCGCTGGATGTTTCCATATGTGTGAAGTCAATAACTAAAAAGGGAAGCGGCCTTGTCATGCTACCAAATCATCTGTAAAAGGGAAATATAAAGCCATAATATAAATGGGGTATTTGGTATTGTTTTAAATGTAATGTCAGTTCCGGGAGTTTCTGCATTAAAATAACGCTCTTAGGCATGGTGAGTTACAACTAGGAAATAAGGTTGCGACAAGGTTTTAGAGTATGTTTATTAAAATGAAAATTACGGCCAACATCCTAATAATGAGCACATTTAGATTTTAAAATTATGGCATCCTCTATCATGCGTATGATATCAAACGTCTCATAGTTATGTTGTTGGTTGATTATTAATGTCTTTTAGTCATGCTGTTAGATCAGGGTAGATAGTCTTATGGCAGCAGCGTGTGGATCAAGAACATAATCTTATCCCACCAATGAGCATCTTAGTTGCTATGATGAAACTTGTAATAATATTAATATCATGTTTGACTCCCTGCGTTCGATGCAGAAATGACCGTAATGCTAAAAAAAAAGAAAAAAATAGAAACTTTAGTTCCGTAAGTTTTAAAATATCCGCAGTGTTAGCAAGAGCAATATAACATCACACAAAAATAATAGTATTATTGAGCATTTTATTTCTTTGTACCAATCTTGTAAGAAATTATGACAAGTGAATAATAGTAGGTAGCAATAATTTTATTTTAACAATGATGGTAGAACGGGTAAGTAATAATGATATTATTATAAGTTTTAAGATATTATAGTCACATTTAATGTTAGGGAGGAATCACGCTAATGCTATTATTATGGGTAGTAAAATCATTATATTGATTTAAAAAAATAAAATGAATAAAAATTATTAAATTGATGGTATAAAATAGTTTGGAGCTTAATAATTAAATTTATTAATTGACTTGTGATAATAAATATATTATTGATAACAAGAGAATAATGAAATATTGATATGTGATTTAACAATAAAAAGAACGGTGTCAATATCATGTAAGTTTTATTATTATTATCCATATAATTCTAACAAATTAAGATTGGAAACAATAATAAAATAAAATGAAACTCTTCAAATATAAGAATGACTAGCAACAATAATAGATAAAATATTAATATTAAAAAGTTAATATTAAGATTATTATTATTTATTATAATTTATGCTATCATCCCATTAAAAGGAGAAACTACTTAATATTGTTGGCAGAATAAAATGAATAGATAAACATCGTTTTATCTTTTAAATTTTAGTCATGCAAAACAAGAAGTAATTTAAATTTTTTTACAGAGGTTCAATCTTCTTACTTTATTAGCTTCACAGTAAATAATATGAATCTTGACTCATTACAACAAAATGACGTGTCTTTTGTTTGCATGAAGGAGAAGTTGAAATGAGTAAGAAAATTCAACTTAGAATTTTACTATTTTGTATAATAATAATAGTTTAAATTAAAATATAGAATGTGGTGATAAACAACAAATTAATATAATTTAAACCATTGATAGCAAGGGTATTCTTAGGAGAGGTATTAAATTTACATTTAATGTTAATATTGGTTTGAGTAAAATAATAGTATACAACAAAATAATAACAACAATGATAAGATTATTGATACTAAAGGGTAATGAATACATTATTTTAATAATATTATTTTATGAATAAATAACATTATTATTGGTTTGATTAAATAGTAAGAAAATTAATATTGTAATTAATGAGTAGAAAAAAATTAAAAAAAGAAGAAATAAATAATATTGGTTTAGTAATTGGAGAGTAGGTCTCAATATTATTATTAGGTTTAATGTACACTTTGGTAATAATGTTAAAACTAGTTCTAAAATGGCATTATTAAGGGGTCATTTTAAAGTGGTTAATTTGTATAAGACCCCACCTCGTATGTACTTAATATCACCATAATTTGTTATATTTCTTTTTGAATTGATTATTAAATATATTGTGGATAATAAATAAGGCGAACTTTTGGAAATATTCTTGCATATCATTTTGACATCATGCTTTATTGTCACTAACATGAAGGTGGAATGCACTCGTATACCATGGAATACAAATTGAAAATTCCAAATGGATTATTATATAGTTAAAGTTTAGAATATCCAACTAATAGATTAATGTGTTAGCATGAAAAGGTGGAACCATCGAGAGCAAATCAAAAGACTTTCTTTGAAGATATAAAGGTGACTGCATTGTGGCCTAGAAACAAGTGGGTTTAATGTATTAAAAGACAGAGGTTGAGGGTTGTTTTAAGATGGCTAATTTATTTAAGGCATGTGAGGTCCTTTAATTATGATTCATGTGAGGTGTAAGAGGGGATTAGGTCTTGGGAAGCCCTTATGCAAATTGAAATTCGGATAGGTTCTTAAATGGGTCTTGAAAGAGGGTTGTTAGTTAATTTCCTCGGTTGAAGTGCAAAAATAAACTCCCTAGGGTCTATACCATAGTGGTAGGGGTCAAATGGGCATGCCATAGGGCCCAAGGACATGATTTGACTCTTGAAAAATTCTCATAATGAGGAGTGACGAGTTTTGAGATAGGGTAGGGTTTGATCTTGAAGCTGCTATATATTTTGGGGAGGAAGACTGAGTGAGTGTTACCCACTTCTCCTTTTGGAGAACTTTAGTGAAGATGGTAGGAAGAGTGAGAAGAGGGAGAAAAAGTCTCGCTGGGGAGGGAGTGATCAAGATGGCTTGGTTGGAAATGAGAGAGGGATAAAAGAGTTAAATTCAACACCTCAAGCAAAGAGATAAGTTTGTGTAGATCTTTGTTGAACATGGGGAATGTAGAGTCTATATGCATGTTATATGAATGTTGTGTTATTTTCATCCCTTTCATAAAAGTTGAGAAGACCCCATTCATCACCTTGGGGTTGAAATATTCTTGCTCGGGGGTATGGCTAGAGCCCACGAGGCTCCATGATGCCATTATGGTAGGGTGGAGAGCAAGGCCTTATGTAATGGTTTATAATTGATTTCATTTCCCGAAAAGGTGAAATTTTAAGTAGCAATTGTTGTATCAATGGATGAAAGAAAAAGGGGGATTATTTCACTTGTATGTTAGCCCTCAAATCTGAAAATGTTATTTGTAATATTGGCTTTCTGTACATTGTTGTATTGAGGAAAATGATTTAGGATTCAAGGCAAAAAGTTTTCTTTCCAGATTTTATTGAAGGCATTAAGAAGGTTTTGTGCTAAACAAATATAACCTCCCTTACACTAAATAGAAATGAAAATAAAAGTGTGTATTTATTTAAATGGCATGTGTAGAAAACAAAAATATTGGTAGGGAAACTGGTCATCAATTCATAAGCAATTTATAAGCTTCATAAACCTCATTAGAGGCCCTAGGGTCAATTATGAACAAGTAGAAAAAAAAAAGATACTTGAAATAAACTGGTTCCCTTACTATTACAGATTTACTAATATACTTAAGAAATATACATATAGTAGATAATGGAGGTATATATACATATTACAGGGATGAATATGGACGTATTGCATGTAATGTCTTATGCTCTATATACCACGATGCGTTTTCAACTATATAGATAGAATATAATCCAAGTATTATTATTCCTTTATAAAAAGACATGATGTTGTGCAAAAGATGTGAATAAATATAAGATATACATTTTAGGCATCTGGAGATTCGTTTTGCCAATTTACTTTAGCAATATTGTTAATTTTACGGAAAGCAGAAACAAAGAGTCGACACACAGGCTGAGCCTGCACAGGGCATGCACACCCTTAAGGAGGGGCTCAACCCAACAGACCGTGGCCTCTCGCATACCTTAGACTATTGAGGGACCGTGGCTTCCTTGGAGGCCGATGCCTCCCCCCAATGTCCATCATTTTCTCTACCTAGATCTGTAGGCGTGGGTCCCCCAAACAGTCCGCATGAAATGAAAGAAATTTAACCTTTGGTGTTCGTGCATTTATTTTCTTGAACAACAGTGACGTGTATACAAAAGCTACAAAATGATATCAGGGGTATATTAAATGAAGTTTTGTTTATACAACTTACAGGTATGGTATAACCAAATACAATTCTGAAATTCTCATTGTTAGGGCAATCTGCAATAGGTTCAAATATATAAAAAAATAAATAAAAATGAAATAAATCTCCCATCCAAGTTTGCGCCTGTGCATGTATTTATCCTCAGATTTGAATGCCAAGATTAATACACAAGTGGGTTCACCATGGGCAAAGGGGCCTGCAATAATAAATAAAACAAGATAGATAGGTAAACAATGCCAGGAGGAAGAAGTTGTCAACTATAAACAGCTCTGAAAGCAAATTCCAGCGATCCGACTTTCGTATACTGAATAATATAAAAGCCAGATTTGGAATAGGCTCAGCGTACAGGTTAGACTCCTTGGTTGGTTTAGAAATAAATTTCTTGGTGATGGGGTTGGTCAATTATAGTAAGACTCCATAGCAGGAGTAGGTAATCTGTTGCGTGTCAGTCTTCCTCCGCTTTACCCTGCCAGAAAATTTGCTGTCATTCAGGAGGTGACGGCGTATCTTTTTGTCAGACAAATTTTGCTAAGCTGTCCTGAAGAACTTGTAATTTTGCACTGCACCCATTAAATGCCATAAATGTTGGGATAATGTTCGCCTCTAATCGCACTGTCTAATCAACAAATATTTCCCTCTCCAAGCACTTAGGCTAATGTAGTTAGTAAGGTGCAGTGTCGCCAGTCTAATTTGCCATCATATCAATCAAGGGAGTTAATATTGTTGATGAAGTAATTATAACCGTATCCCTCACGTCCTCCCTCTGATCCTGTAGTGAGCAGCTTTGAATTTATGACAGAAGTGAAATCGTAGTAATTATGTATCCATTTACAAAATTAATAAATTCAAACTCAGTCTATACAAAGTGAAGGGTGGCATTTAATGGTACCTCAAATAAGAATGCACCTGTATGAGTGGAGTAAGACCCTTTGATCAGGAAAGAATGGATTTGCACACCTCTCCAATCCCTTCCAGAACCCGTGTCACAACCATTGTAGAAGAGGGTATGATGCCGAACTTGCAGAGACATTTCCAAGGTGGTGCCCAATAGAGAAAATAGAAATGAACTTGGCCATTCTGCGTAGCTAAACCAAAGCAAACAAAAACCAAGAAACAGGAAGTGTGATCAGCAAACCCAAAGCAGAGTATATGGGAGGCGCCTATCCATGCTTAAACGAATAGGGTTTTCCTCAGAATTCTCATGATCACTATTTTGGGCATAGTGTTACCTAAATCTTGGTGCTCCATATTGTTTTTAAAATGGACGTTAGTGGTAAATTCATTTAAATATATAAATCCCTGTGAAGTCTTCAAAACAAAGAAAACTTAAATGATGGAAATAGTAATAAGGTTAAAAAGAGAAGTTACTAAAAGTATCACGATTTTAACCGGTGGCATTATAGCAAGTGCTATCCACAATGGTAAGTCGTTAAATAAAACCTAGGACAGCAGGTGGAAAAGAAAAAAAAATAGAAGGATAAATACAAATCTGTTTTCTTCATGAAACTCTTAGCTGGAGTATTTTGTTTTCCTAAGAAAATCAAACATTACTTCGTTCACTCCGCAATGTGTCGTGTTTGAATAATATTGGTTTGGGGGCGGTGCATTTCAATTTGTTTCTAAAAGAAATTATAATAAAACCTAGGACAGCAGGTGGAAAAGAAAAAAAAATAGAAGGATAAATACAAATCTGTTTTCTTCATGAAACTCTTAGCTGGAGTACTTTGTTTTCCTAAGAAAATCAAACATTACTTCGTTCACTCCGCAATGTGTCGTGTTTGAATAATATTGGTTTGGGGGCGGTGCATTTCAATTTGTTTCTAAAAGAAATTATCATGCTTATCCTCTTACGCATAAGATAATCCTCCTCCCATTATTTATATTATTTATATCACTTGATATCCTCCATATTACTCTTAATTTTCATAGACTTCCACTTTTCACTTTAAAAAAAATTAGACTTACATGTGCCTAGATAAATGTGTTTTTTCTTTTTTTAGTGGGTGGAATTTTATAACATATTTATACATATTGTTTTCAAAAAGGGAAATATATCCCCATGTTTTTATATAATAATGGAGACATGTTTTTATATAATAATGGAGACTAGAATTACTAGAAAATATTTATAAAAGAAAGATTCCTCTTTAATCTCTGTAATGCCCAAAATTTTACACTAGGGCAAAAAAAAAACAACTGACAATTTTTTTTTTTAAAACATTACAAAATACTAACATTTAACAACCATGCGTGCGCATGGTAACTCACTATACAACATCATTACTAACACTGCGCATGGTAACTCACTATACAACATCATTACTAACACGAAACTGAGGGAAGGGTATGCGGGGGTGGCGAGGTTGGGAGCGTGAAGTCCATCATGTGCACTCTTGAACAAGTATCGTGTTGGCTCAAAAACAAGGTTACATGGATAAAGATGTGTTATGGATAACTACCAATACCAAAATGATATTTACATCAATATATCATTAACATTATGAATATTCTCATCTAAAACTTTTTTTTGTATTAATAATATTAAGATAAATCCCACTATTAATATCTATATTTATATTTAATTTAACAAGTATCACTATTAACAATAATCTATGTAACATATAAAAATATTTATTTTCTTATAAACCTTATATTTATTATAAATCACACTCTCTCTTTAATATAATTAAATCACTTATCTGGTTATTAAATAATAAGTTCATATATAAAATAATCAACTTAACTTTCTATTAATATATATCTCTTTTTGTTTTTACTCTATTAATGCAATGCGCATTGGGTGATGTTGCTTGTACAACATTTTCGTTGACACGTCGAGAGTTGGGTAAGGAAATGAAAACAACTTTGGGTTGACTCCAACCATAGGGTTTACAAGACTCTTAACTACCAAATCGGGAGTTGATCCTCACTTTTGCATAATAATCAATGTCCTTGTTAGACTCCATGGTATGGGTTCTCACATGGGGAAGCATATAAATATTTTCAATTTGATTTAGTAGAACCCCAAAGGATCAATTAACAAAACATTATTTACTTGATTGTCTTACCCTAATTATCCATCTTGATAATGTCAAAATGATTCACGTTTAACTTTTCACCCCAAAAGTTCAAATATAAGAATGAATAAAATATCTATAATTAATAAACTAATGAATAAATCTCCATTTTAATTTATTTATTATTACTACCATTATTTAATTCTCATTTATATATATATATATATATATATATATTACTTACTTTAAAATAATTTAAAAGTTATAAAATTATAGAATAACTTATATTAATAAATACATTTTAAATCTTCTATATATACATATATTAATTCCCAAAAAGGGAAGGAAAAGGGAATATAAATAGAAAATATTCCTTTTCTAAGAATCTATATATACACATCTTAAGAATAATTTTAAAGGTTATGAATATAAAGAACATCTTATATAAATAAATTAGTTTATTTCCTTATAAATACATATTATTAATTTCCCTAATAGAAAGGAGGAGAGATTTAAATAAAGAGATAATATCTTTTAAAGAACTCTTAGAATTTACGTGGGTCTATATCCCTAAGTAAAATCTCATTTGAGGTAGTAGAATCTTTAGTAACGATATAGGGATATATTCCCCACTTTATTTTAAGGAATATTATAGCCTAGTGAATACTGTGATGCCTTCTAAACATTGTAGCGCCTTCTCATGGGGTGGATATTAAGGCACTTTTTTTTTCTTTCCAACTCCATCCTATATTAAGGTTCATGTATAATAAAAGGTTTTTCTTTTGCATAAAAAGAAAAGTCAATGATTCTAAGTGCATTTATTTCTAACGTGCAGCAAAATATTATGTCTCATGTTGATGAAAACGCATAGGCATAGTTCCTATCTAAAGCAACAATAGTATATTACTCCAACCATTCAAAATTGCCGCACCGTCCTCTAATTTATGGGTGGGTGAATTTAAGCGGATTCTAAGAATATTGGAGTCCATTTTGAATTTAATTGGAACATTAGCGTTTATCTTGGGAAACTACTAGGTCAGAAAATAATTAAAAATTGAAGGGAGTGTTAAAAAAAAAAACTAATCCCACGCATCTACCCAGTCTCCAGAAACAGGGCAACGGCCAGAATTGTGGTGCTTCCTTTTAGTGTTGAGGGCTATAGTAGTTATCCGATGACCATGGATAATCTATTGTGATGTAGGTTTACGTTTTCTTTTGTTTCTCTTATTTGCATTTTTGGCAGATCACCCTATTCTTTTTTTGTAAGAAATTGCAGGTATGTCGTGCTTGATTTGCATAAGGCTAAGGACGGTTTGTTTCTATCTTTTTTGTTTATTTTTAGTTTGATGCAAGAATCTTTATTTTATTTGTTTTTCCTCTACTACTCCAGACGACATGATAACAGGATGTCCCCAGCACGAATGGCTCCAAGGTATAATGGCATGAGATTCATCCAGGCACAAGTGGCTACTTGAACTGCTGTCTCAACACTCGTTTGCCACTCTATAACATTTAACTATGGTTTTTCAATGGTAAATTTTCTAAGGTCAGTTTTATTTTACCTTCATTTATAGATCATGCCTTTGATGATGGGTCAACCAAAGATAATAACAAAAATAAATGTATTGCCCACTGCTTGATTTTTTTCTCTTTTTCTTTTGAAACACTGGGCTTCTCAGCATGGTAAGGATTAGCATGATACTCAGTGATTTTCTTTCCTGCACCAAAATTTCATTTTCCCTTATTCTTATTTACTTATCTGTTTTAAATACTTAGCAGGTGATAATTTGGTTTATTTTGCAATAGAAGGACAACTCCCTAAGGATAAGAATAGTGAGGAGGTATGGGAAGCATACACTGAGTTACCTGTTCGTAGCATCATGAGCTGGACAAGTTCTCTGTTTTAGAAGGGAGTGACTCCCAACCCCAATGTATGTGTCTACTTATGGCTACACAAGAGAATATTACTCTGTGCATATCTCTGAGACACAACTCATTTACTGAGTAAGAAAACATAATACTAATATTGTATACTCTTATCCCTTGTTCTGATTATTCCTCATAGATACCCAATGCAATAAAATTCTCTAGTTTTCTTAAATACAGATAAACTCATTTTATTTTTTTTAATGAATAGATATATAAACTTCAGGAATTTCCTATGACCAAATCTTATGCCTATACTTGCCATGCAACTACGTTTACTGCTATGGACAGATTATCTTGATATTCTACAAATTTGAAATACCACCATGTAAAACAGAAGAGGGAAGGGCCTGGAAAAGAGAATACAGTCCTGCTTTTGAAGGAAACATCCATGAATGTTTTCAATCAGAATACTAACATTATTTTCTTGTTTCTTTCCATAAACTAGTAAAACAAAATGATATTTATGTTTTTATATTTATGCATATATTGAAAATGAATAAACACCTAATGAGCAACACATACTTTCATCAAAAGTAGAATGAAAAATTTACATTATGATTCTATCCATATTGAATAATCCCTGAAGTAAAACACCCATTCAATTATACCATCACGAATTCATATACATGAGACCTTTCTACAGAATAAGATATATATTTGTATTTTTCACAACTTGCAGGGTTTCTTTCTTACAACCATATGGAAAAATGTAACTATATGCACACACACACACACATATATATATATATTAAAACATAATAGAAATTACTTTCTCAAGGTAAAACATGCATTTCTTTTTTTTTCATACAATAAGGAAATTTTCTTTGCTCACACATACAAAATATTTATTTGTAGGTTACATAACTAGATTGACATCAACATACAAGACATGTGATTCTCTTTCTTTTCTTTCTCATTAAATCCTTATCAAACCGATCACTCTACCAAGGTGATTTACACATAGACTCCTTGCAATAGGCTTTCAAGGGTATGACATTCAACTTCAAATGGTAGATTTACTTTGACACAGTAACACCATCTTAATCCACAAGCAACATAGCTATTCCAAGAACTATTTAGCTCCTTCTAATCTGCAAAAATACATAAAATTTTCTCTAGAGGCCAATGGGGTGCTCACCACCCAACCTTTGGTTGAAAGATCAACCACCCCCGAGCTAGGAGGCAACCGAGGGAACCGGGTACAAACATATCCAAGCAAAACAATATTTACACACACATGATAAACACAAGATTATTTTCACACCCACCAAGGGATTTTCACATAACATTAGGATTTCATCAAAAATCCAATGTGGGGGATGGGGGTGGACTACACACTCCATATGGAGACTTATAATAATATCAACAAGAACAAGTCAATATCATACTCTCATCATTTCACATGCTATCCTTCTTTAATATCTTCTCTTGCTCCAAAACCCATACCACCAAAACCATTTCTACCATTTCACAATTACATATGGGTACTCATACCCTTTTTGAGCATCTCCTCTTACGGAGGGATTAAACTTCCCCATGGAGGTTCCTACTCCATACCATCCCCAACAAGGGATGCTCTTCCCAACTTGGGAGAGCCTATCCCTACACAACCCTTTTTCCCATAGCACATAATACATCAAAAACACAAGAAAATATGCTCCAAGAGAAATTTGAAATAAACATACAAATCAAACACAATAGATAAAATTTCAAGCACATCTTTTCACCTACACATATAATCTTTCAAATACAAACATGAAGAAGTAGAAAACAAAAGTGGTGAATCTACCTTAAAACCAAGCTCAAGGAAAGATGGGTTGAGGATCCACACAACTCCTCTTCTTCCAAGATTTTTCTTCACACTCCTCACTCCCCCAAAACTCAACCAAAATCAAGAATGCAAAAGAATCCCCTAACTCTTGTTTTGAGTTTGCTTTATAGAAACTCGAGTTTTAATTCCTTTGAATAGGGAGCTGACATTTGTCAACCTTCCATTCACCTCCCAGACACACTCACCCATGTGTTCTCACACATGTGTGAGGACTTGGGATACTACCAAGACAACATAGAGAAGTGTGATTGGAAAGGGACTAGTCCCCATCCTACTTCCCAAACCTTATTTTCGTCAAACCTCCTTAAGGCCTCAAAAATAGTGCCATATCTTGAGACTAACCCATGATTTTGAGCTAAAAAGGTACCTAACCCATAGATACCTACCCTAGGGACCTTAAACCCATAAAAACACTTAAAAAATATCACATTTCAATCCCCAAAAAGTGTCTAAAAGTTCAAATCCGAGTTTGTCCACTTGGATAGACAACTCACTTCCTGGATGGACTGACGTGGCAATAAAAACCAAATTAAAAACATTCACAAATAACATCAATAATTACATGATGGAACTATAGTCCCTTCATATGGACTTTAGCTCAGTTTCACTGGTTAATTTACATAGGGTTCCCAAGAGTTGCCTCCAATTTCCATTGGCCATGGAAAATGTACCTGCACACTCAATACACATGTTAATCCATCCAAGTAAATCATATTCATATAATAATCAGATCATTTGAATCACAATTGCATTCACACAAGTTTCATAATTTGTATAGCATAAAGATCATATAACATAATTGAAAAATCATTAGCCACCTATCTTATCTCATTTTCATTAACATTAATTTTCATACTCATCTAATTGCAACATGATTGGTTCACACCACTTGTTTCATTCCTTCATCATTAAGTTTTCAGATTCAAATTGAACAAACTCAATAACCAACATAAAATTAGATCAATCATCATTGTTAGCTAGCATGTTGCATAATCAAAATCAAATAATCATATTAAATTAAATATTCAAATATCCTGTCATCAATGATATCAATAGGGATAGACAATAACCAAACTCAAAATAATCCAAGTACTAGATGTAGCATAGTCACAATCAAACCATCACATGAACACAAATGTCTAAATCGCCTATCATCAATGGTATCATCAGCATAATCAATAATTAAACTTAAAACAGTTCACTTACTGGATGTAGCATAGAGGTGAGCCTCACAATCTCCCTCTTCCTTAAAGTAATAATACTACCATTAATGTTATGTGATAAAAGTGGCGTGAAAATAAATTATTTTTTTATCATTAAGCACGGTGCAGTATAATGAATCATTCTAAATTTCAAACAACTATGACTTATAAGCATCTATTTTAATCCCTACGATGTTTATACTAATCAAGTAGGTTTGATAAGGATTGGATTATTGACAAGGAAAATTAATATCAATGGGATCAATTACAATAGTAGAATATTAAAACTAAGAGTAACAGTATTTAAACAATGGTAATGAGATATATGTGAATAGTAGTAAGATTTGTTTTCAAGTACAATTAATAATACTATTTATGGGTAAAGTTGTTTGTAACAAGAGGTTTGATTATCGAACTTGAATAATGGTGTTAAATTCTTAGAAGTGAATTTAGAAATGTAATATTAGTAAATAAATTGATATAGTAACTTTAATATTAAGCAAAGACAATATTAAATATAAATATGAAAATATTAAATTTAATAAATGAGTGTGGTATAGTAAAAATAAAATAAAAAAAATATTAATATTGAATATTAAAGTTAATATTATTATAAAAATTATTTAAAAAAAATAAAATTGTTTGGGTATTTCTAGCATAAAACTATGGGCATGACACTTTGGTAGTAAGTTAGCAACAAAACCCTTTTTATATTAAAAGCCCAACTATTCCAAAAAGCTAAAGAAGCTTAAATTTTCAAGTAAACGTGATCAAAATAAAGGTTGTGTAATTTGGGTTTAGATTCAACACTAAACATGGCCATGACACTTGATCAATATAATAATTACCTTAGCTAATTGTTTGAAAAAAAAAAATGCAAATTTTTAGGTTTTTCTTACGAAATTTTTTAGGCATGACAGAACATATCATTTGGAACATGTGATCTCTCCAATTTGGAAGATCTCACCATCACGAACATGAAATGGGAACCCAATGGTGTATGGTGCACGTTCCACCCAACCAAGTGGTACCTGAAGGCCCATCCTCGTGCTAGGAGATAGTAAAAGGGCTCCCAAGGCAAACTAACAACCTCAAGACACAAGAAAAATATAATTCTAAAGTACACAAGTACAATTCTTAACATGAAGGTTAAATTGCTTCTAGAGTAAGATAATCAAGTACATCAATTGAATAATCAAATCGTTGTCATAGGAGGAGTGTCACACATAATTTGATATGGGTTACCCTAGCATAACCTTCCTAGGCTACCGGATCCCCATCTTGGGTTACCCTGGCTGCCTGTACCGGTTGTCAGACCCCCATAAAAACTATGCTTCTCATCTCACCTCAAGCCTAAACAAGCACTTGAGCCATAAGAGATCCATTCATTATATTTATTATTGTGAGAGCTTCCCATTCCCTTAATCCTTTTTAAGTTATCACTTGATTAAACCCTTAGTGAGTTACCTTGGCACCCCTTTGTGTGTCAGACCCCCAAATGAGAACCAATTCCCTATCAACAACACAAGGATCTAATCCACAACCAAGGATAAACACAGTGCACAAAATGGATATTAAATCCCAATCTAAAATATAAGAGGCAACACATCCCCGTTCATAGTAACCGGGTGATAAACTGAAACTCAATCAAGTCCACTACCTAAGGAAAGCAAAGGGCTGAACCACAACTCACAACAACCCCCTCAAAAAATACCATCATCTGGAAGACTTACAAAATCACGACTAATCAATTTCCCCAAAAAAATGAATAGAAGAAATCATAATTTATTAAGCAATTTAAGCAGGAAATAAGGCTATCATTAGGATTTCCTAAATCCAGTTTCTTTTTCAAGAATACAATATTATATTACCCCAAAATAATATAACTTAATACAATATCATTTACAGATAATAACAAAATTAAATCTAATTATTTAAATCAATTTCCCAATTACATCAAAATAAAAATCAATTTTCTTGAATAAATCATTTTATTCTAAAATTATTTGATTCATCCATTTGTATGTTCTATTATAAAATTCATTTGTATATATATATATAATTATATATATATATATATAATTATATATATATATATATATATATATAATTATATATATTATATATAATTATATATATATAAATATATTATTTAAATATCTTAAAATTAAATATAATTTTCCAACACATATTTAAAATATAAATATATATTTAAATATATATATACACATATATATATTTTAATAAATTTAAAACCCTGAAATAAATTGAAATGCATATGTGAAAGGCGGTCAAAGTTTTATTTCCATCGGTTGTGTGTAGTCGGGTTCTCCATGGGCACAACCACTATGGGCAGTGCTGGGCGCTGCCTGTGAAGGCAGTGTCAACTTCCTTCGTAGTCGCCTTCCCTTATGGGGGTGGCAGTCGTGGGGACAGCCCCAACGCCTCCCCACATACAAAAATTTACAGACTTTCCAAAATAAAAACCTGCGATTTACTATAAATTGCCATACAAATTTCATAATCTGGTTTTTTTTAATATAATTTCGCAGATTGATTTCAACAGGACTTCATAAAAATAACATGCATGTATATATCTATATATGTATGTATGTATGTATGTATATGTGTGTATATATATATATGCATAAATAAATTAAAACAATTGCCTAGAAGGGAAAATGTTTAACAAAATTTTCTACAAGAGGACATTATCAAAATAATACAAAGGTTTTCTATTTCCTAGCCAAACAAAATTTATTGGGAAAAAAAAAACAAAACAAAATCTTCTACAGGAAGATCCTTTTTTTATTATTATTCAAATAAATTTTTTCCCAATTTTTTTAACAAGAAGATTTTAAATTCATTCCTACAAAAATTTCCAAATTTCTCTATTGTTTTCCCTCTGGGTTTTCTATTGTTTAAAAACAATTTCAATAGAAGCTCTCAAATCTCACTATAAAATTTTCTACATAAGCTCTAACATTTTCACGACAATTTTCCAAACAAAGAAATCTTTCAAATCTATAAAATAAATTAAAGCTTCTACACAAATACTTCTTGTACAGGCAATATTTCCAATTTGCAAAACAATAAAAATAATATAACGAACTTATTTCCAGAAGCTTGAGGAAATGAAGTTTGAAGTAGAGCTTCTTCTGTAGATTCCAAATTGTCAAAGCTTCTCCCAAAATATCACTTTCTAGAAAGAAGAAAACCAAAAACCAGAGCCCAAAATACTTCCCGAGAACTTCCTTTCTAAGTTTCAACCACTTCCTCTAAAAATATCTTTACTATTCCCATGAAGTAGCCTCTTTCCTCTCTCATTTATTGCAAATATTCTCTCTAAGAATTAATTTCCAACTACTGTGTTTAATTAATTTTCTAACACATGTCAAATATAAAATATCTTTTAACCATATCACAAATATTTCCTCTTTTGATAATTACAAGATTTTATGCATTTAATCATTTATGTTTCACATATTAATTTCTAATAAAATTTAATCTAATTAATTTAATTACTTTATAAAATAAAATTAATCACAAAGATTAAATCACTTTACAAAATAAATTAAATTTAATTAATTAAATCAAATATAAAGCTTCTAAGAACATTAATCAAAATTAATTAAATAATCACTAAAAACCATTTTAAGCATTAATTAACATTAATTTCCCACATAACATACCTTGCAAAATAAACAATTGACAAGGAAAACATGGACAACATAATAACAAAGCATACCCAAACAAGGACTAACTACACACTATGACTAGGGTTGTGGCTTGACAAGGAAACCTCGTTACTATCTCCCTGTCAACTATACCGTTGGGAAATGGACACACTCAAACCTGTGAATTTAGGTGAAGCTGATGTCCTGTACCTGCAATCCTGCAATCAAAACATATGTCGTACATATATATAAATCATCAATTAGACACATCATGAAGAGAAAATCGTTGAATCTCAGGACACTCACAAGCGAGTGATCCAATCTCGTTCCCTTCACCAATATAGCATCACATCAAAACTGATGAAGCTTATGTGAAGGTGCAAGTGCGTTCATCGACTGTGGAATTTTTGTGAATGTGGTTGGAGGTTACTTTGTGCTTTTTGCATGCGTCAATGGTTGCAAAAGCACTAGAAAAATGTAGGTTGTGATAATTCTATGCCCATTTTTTGCAGGTGGTGGAGAAAGAACAAAGGGCAGTGAAAGCAAGCGGGAAGAGGTGCATATTGAAAAAATTGTTTGTCGAGTATTTCTAAAATAGTTTATATTATTTTCCAAAGGGGATTGTTGATTGTTGCTTTGTAGCTTAGTTTAAATTGTTTGGTTTATGGTTTCCATGTAGCCACTATGGGTGGAAGGCAATATTGTTTGTTTTTGCATTTCTTGTGTTGAATTCATGTGTTTTTTGTAGGTTTTTTCATCTGGGTTACTCTTGAAACCAATATTGTTTCATTGTGTTGATTTTTGTTAAAAATACTGTATAGTTTGTTGAAGCAAAAGTTGTTTGATTTATGGTTTGAATTTTGTGGTGATGGTTTTGCATGGGTTTCTTGCTGTGATTTTTTGTGTTTTGTGGGTTTTGGCATGTGGGTGACTGTTGGTACCAATATTGTTTGATTTATAGCTTTCATTTTGTGGGTATGGCTGCAACTCTCTAGCTTAGGCTATATTGTTTCATTTATGGCTTCTGTTTTGTGTGAATTGTTGCAAAATAGTTAATATAGTGTGTTTTTGGTGAATTTATCCATCTAGGTTACTGTTGAAACCAATATTGATTCATCTATGGTTTGCATTTTCTGGTGAAGGTTTTGAATCAGTCTGTTACTACGATCTTTTTGTGTTTTGTGGGTTTTTTCATGCGGGTCACTATTGAAAGGCATGTTTTTGTGGAAATGGTTGTGACACAGTGAAATAGTTAATGTTATACATGTTGTGTTGTTTTAGGGTATATTTTTACCTTTTTGATAAGGGTGTATTGAAAAAGACTATATAGTTTGTTCACACCAATATTGTTTGATTTATGGTTCAGCTTTTGTGGGGATGTTTTTGTATGGGTTTGTCACTCTAATTTTTAGTGTTTTGTGGGTTTGGCAATTTGGGTGACTGTTGATAACAATATTGTTTTATTTATGGCTTTTGTTTTGTGGCGATGGTTTCAATGCAATAAAATAGTTAATGTTATGTAGTTCATGTTGTTTTGCATAAGGCATTGTTTACTGTTGTTGTTTACCTCATGCTATATTATTTCATTTATGGCTTCCATTTAGCGTGGTTAGGGAAAAGGTAGTTGATTGTTTTTTATTTTTAAATGAAAAGTGTTTGGTGCACTGATAGAGAAGGCCAATGAAATGTCATCAACATTAATTGTTGTATGGTTTCTGTGTAGTGGTGATAGTTGTAAGCAATGGCTTCCTTTTAAGGTTTTCGAGAACATAGCAAATGTCTATGGAATTTTTCAGATGGCATTTCCCTATGGCTATATACTCTTCTGTAGAGTGCAATTAATAATGTGAATATATGTGCATCCAACTTAAGAAATATATATATCTATACATATGTATATATGTATATACATATTTATATATACTAACTTAAGAAATATATATATCTATATATATGTATATATATACATATACATATACATATACATATACATATATATATGTATATATATATATATGTATATGTATATGTATATGTATATACATATATACATACATACATATTTATATATATATATATATAAAGAGGAACCCACATAGATTCATAGTGAGAAATGAAAGTAAAAATATACTCATTTCTCAACAAAACCTTATCAAAAATTGAAACAATATAGCCTTCTCAGGAGTACCTTCTCGAATATTAACAGTGACAAAGCCATCTAGAAATATACTCATTTCTGAACAAAACTTTTTCAAAAATTGAAACAATATAGCCTTTTCAACAACACCTTATCGAAAATGAAAAAATATAACCTCAAGCAGAGAAGAGTAATCAACAATAACTAATGTAACTAAACATAGCTCTATACAACATTAACTATTTTATTCTGTTCCAACCATAACCACAAAATGGAAGCCATAAATTAAACATTGGTTTCAATAGCAAGCTAGATGAAGAAACCCAAAAAAATTTAGCCATAGAACCCATGCAAAATGATAGCCATATAACACAACCATAAATGAAACAATATTTCTTTTGACAAAGAATATTGTCCTCTATCAACAACACCTTATCAAAAATTGAAACAATATAGCCTTTTGAACAAAACCTTACTGAAAACGAGACAACATAGGCCAAGCTACACAATAACAATTGACAAAAACTACATAACGTCAACAATTTTATTTCGTTGCCAACATAGACACTAAATGCAAGCCATAAAGAGAAACCCACAAAAAATTGACATGTATATAAATATATGTATATATGTACATGTATATACATATATATTTACATATATATTTACATATATATTAATATTGAAATATGCCCAATATAGCCTAAGGCAGAGAACAATAATCAACAATACCTAATGTAACCAAACATAGAATCAAGAACATTCACTATTTTATTTTGTTCCAACCATAACCAAAAAATGGAAGCCATAAATCAAACAACATTTGTTTCAACAATGACCCAAGTGGAGAATATAGCCTTTTCAACAACACCTTATCAAAAATGAAACAATATAGCCTTGGGTAGGGAACAGTAATCAACGATACCTAATGTAACCAAACATAGAGTGTACAATATTAACTATTTTATTTTGTTCCAACCATAACCACAAAAATGGAAGCCTTAAATTAAACAACATTGGTTTGAACAACAACCCAGATCGAGAAACCCACAAAACTATAGGCACAGAACCCATGGAGAATGATAGCCATATAACACAACCATAAATTAAACAATATTGTCTTTTATCAACAACACCTTATCAAAAATTGAAACAATATAGCCTTTTGAACATAACCTTATTGAAAATGAGACAATATAGGTTGAGCTAAACAATAACATTCAATAAAAACTGCATAACATCAACAATTTTATTTCATTGCCAATAGAGTCACTAAATGCAAGCCATAAAGAGAAACCCATAGAAAATTGACATATATATAAATATATGTATATATTTACATATATATACATATATATTTAGACATATATACTAATATATACTAATATTAAAATACAATCTCATTGGAGAAGCGGTTAATTCAAAAGCAAATGCATTGATTGCAATATGAAATTTTCCTATGGACAAGAATTAGGTCAACAATTTTATTTTGTTGCCAACATAGCCAATAAATGCAAGCCATAAAGAGAAACCCACAGAAGTTGACATGTATATATGTGCATGTATATATGTATATATTTACACATATACATACATATATATTAATATTAAAATATACCCATTATAGCCTAAGGCAAAGAACAATAATCAACAATACCTAATGTAGCCAAACATAGAATCAACAACATTAACTATTTTATTTTGTTCCAATCATAACCACAAAATGGAAGCCATAAATCAAACAACATTGGTTTCAACAGTGACCGAGATGGAGAAAGCCATAAAACCCATGCAGAATGATAGCCACATAATGTAACCATAAAAAAAACAATATTTGTTTTAACAAACAATATTGTCTTCTATCAACAACACCTTATTGAAAATTGAAACAATATATACATGTATATATACATATATATATACATATATATTAATATATATATATTAATATTAAAATATACTCTTTCCTAAATGAAACCTTAACAAAAATTGAAATAATCTAGGATTTTCAACAACACCCTGTCAAAAATTGAAATAATATAGCCTCTTCAGCAAGACCTTATCGAAAATAGCACAATATAGCCTAGGGTAGAGAACAATAATCAATAGTGCATAATGGAATCAAACATAGACTATATAACATGAATGCATTGTTGATTGCACAAAGCATGAAAAAATGCACAGTAATAAACCAATGCAAAAAATATAGCCGAAGCTAGGATAGTCTTTCCTCAAGAGCGCCTTACCGAGAATTGAACCACTTCTCAACGGTGCCTTTTCAAGCATGAGGCAATATGGCCGAACACACGTAGCAACAACCAACAAAAACTGGATAATGTTAACAATGCTATTTTGTTGAACCAAGCATGGACAAAAAATAGAAGCCATAAAGAGAAACCCATAGAGGTTCACAAATTCAAACAATATAGCATCCTCAACAACACCCTCTTGAAAATTAATAGTGACAAACCCATCCAAAAATATACTCAGGTGTGTTTGCATCTAACTTTAGAAATATATATATCTATATTATATCTACATTTATGTATATATGTATATATGTATATATGTATATATGTGTGTGTGTGTGTCTATTGTGTTGTCCATGGTTTCCGTGAAGTTGCGGTGGGTGGAAGGCAATATTGTTTGTTTGTGTGTTGGTTTGTTACTATGAATCCGTGTGTTTTTGATGGGTTTTTCCATCTGGGTCGTTATTGTAACCAAAATTATTTGTTTCTGTGTTGCATTGTCATTGTGTGTTTTTGTGCACTATTTTATTGCTTTGCAACTACTGCCACTACATGGAAATCATAAATGAAATAATATGTTCAAAGCTATTCAACAACAATCAACAATGTCTATATATATGTGTGTGTGTGTGTGTGTATATGTATATGTGTATATATATATATGTATATATATTTGTATATATATATGTGTGTGTGTGTATATGTGTGTATATATATGTATGTATATATATATATGTGTGTGTGTGTATATGTATATATATATCTCTATATATATGTATATGCATATATATATGTATCTATTATATATATATGTATATATATACATACATATATATATACACACATATATACATACATACATATCTATATATACATATATATATACATATATATATATATATATATATATACATACATATATATATATATATATATATGTATATATATGTGTGTGTATATATGCAGATTTTTGTATGTAGATATGTATGTGTATATATGTATTTAAAATATAGTCTTTTCTGGACGGGACCTTATTAAAGAGTGACAGAACCCAACCTTCACAACAACACAATATCAAAAAATGAAATAATATAGCCTGATTAAAAATTCATCAGACATTCATTATTGAAAATCCCCCAAACATCTGTTGTGTTCCCTGAGGAATTAAACGAGAGGTGTTATTACAACCATCGCCAGTACACAGACTGCATACAACAATTAATGATGCTGTGAACCAAGGTTCAATTTTGGTGGCCCCCCTATCCATGCATCAAGAAATATGCCTCCCGCCAGTCCATGGAGAGCATTACAACAATTGATGTTGATGCGAGCCAACATTCAATTCTGGAAACATTCTGTACCCATGTATGGCGGAAAATCTATCACCCTTTTCCCAAGGCACGCCAATAACTACCTCCACCACTTTTGAATGTTTACTTGTGCTTGCTTACGGTATGTTTCCTGGGGTGTAGAATAGCAAGTGTAATTACAACCATCTCCACAATATGGATACCATACAACAATTAATGTTGGTGCCACAATGACTTGCTCCTATATAGTTGTTGCACATGAAGAATGCAACCTTATCAAAAATTGAGAGAAACTAGCCTTTCCAACAACACCCTATCAAAAATTGAAATACTATACCCTTTTTAGCAGCACCCTATCAAAAATAAAACAACATAGCCTAGGCTAGAGAATAGTAACAATGCAAAATGGAATCAAACATAAATTGTATAACAAAAAGAAATAATTAGGAAAAATGCTTGAATGTTGTATATAATAGTTAATATAAAGTATATGATTTGAAGTATGCCCTGTTAAGGTTCAGATAAATAACTATTTTTAGAAAATAATAAACATTGGGAAGAGTAAGTATGTACATTCCTCACATCTAAAATTTGACATACATACAAATCTACACACAGGAAAATTTAATATTGTCTCATTTATGGCTTTTGTTATGTACAGATGGTTGCAATATATTAAAATAGTCTATGTTGTTTTCCATAACGCAATGCTAATTGTTGTTCTCTACCTTTGGCTATATACTTTCATTTTCAATGCATAATAAAATAGTTAATATTATAGAGTTAATATTGTTATCCAGAAGCCATTCTTGACTATCATACTGACTAATTTAATTTTGACTATCAACATAAATCTACATATACAATATTAGATGCAGAAAATATTATTATGAAAAGTGATAATTAGCGATGGCCAATGGAATCTAACACAATGTGTATATATTAACTATTTTATTCCATTGCTACCATAACCTGAAACATAAACCCCCGAGCAAGAACATACATTGTCCACCACTTTCATCAATGGAAAAACCAATCTTTCTTGACACACTTAAGATATAGGCTATCATTGCAACAAGTCCTTGAGGTTGGGAGAAATAATAACTAAAATGCTTATGTGAAGGTGGTTGGAGGTTATTTTGGTTTCTTTGCATTGGGTGATGGTTGCAAAATGAATACATGCAATCCATAGATCAAACAATATAGCCTTTTCTAAAAAGCACCTTATTTGAAATTGAAACAATATAGCCTTCTCAATAACACCTTGTTGGAAATGATACAATGTAGCCTAGGCTAGAGTATAACAATGAAGAACTCCTTAAGGAAATCAAGATAAACTATATAGTGCTCACTATATTTTAGCATTGTAACCATGGTGACAAAATGAAGGACATGAATAAGAAATTCATTGCTCCCCTATGTGTAGTTATGTATGTATGTCACAGTGGATGCAAACAACATTGATGCATAGTGATTGCTATGTCAATTTTTGTTGGGACATTCTTGGAATGATAAGTCGTATTTTTGTTGTTATATGGAACATTGATGCCACCATTGATCGCACTGATGGACAATGTATGTTCCACGTTGCTTGTCTTAGGGGAATATAGATTGTTTTTGAAATCATTTATGAAGAGTTCTGTAAATGTTCCTTTTTATATTATTTGTTTTCGGTCATATTCTAAATGTCCCAACAAAAAAATTGAAATGTAAAAAAGTTTGTAATTTAAAAATTGGGAATGGAGCTCGTTAGCCTTTGTTGATTTAATTGAATCTTTGACTATTGTGTCGTTGGCGTTGCAGCTCTGTCCTTTTCAAAGAGTAGCCCCAAGAATTTTGGTACACTCTAGCTCTCCCCAAGCTGCTCAACAACCCTCTGACACCGATCCCGTAAGCTTCTGTTCTTTGTTTATTTATTTTTTCTAACACTTGTATTGGTTGTTTGCTATGTGCATTCAACAAAATGGAAACATGCTTTGCTTGCATTTGTAGCCCTTCTGGTGTATAGTCTAACTTATTTATATTTGAGGTATTTATGTAGTCTTCACTTTTTTTATTGTTGGCTATTTGGGAGCAGTCTATGTGTAGCTATTTATGTGTTCCATTTTAGTGGACTTGCATATAGCTTTATTTTTGTTGTAATATTTCCTATGCAACATCCAATGATAATTATAGACTTGTTCATAGGCGTTATTGCATTTAATGCTATACATATACATATATATATTTGTACTTGCATTGTGAAGTATAGATGTGGATGACTATGTACATTGTGCGGTTGACAGTGCAACTCTACACTAAACAATGCCTAATTGAAAATAATCTAAAGTTCTCAATTACTGACCTGAGTTTTCAATGCAACCTATTATTCTGCCCACTGGAAAAATATGCAACCTATTATTCTGCCCGCTGGCAAAATATACAACCCATACATAAAGCAATGTTGTTGCCACAAGCTGTGTCAAGTGATTTTTATTTCATTTTCCCAAGAAACAACCATATGTGCCTAGATTTAAAATTATCTATATTTTTCTTGCATCTATTGATAGGTTCATGTTGGAAAGATTATTTTTTAGGTCTTTGTTGAAATCATGATTATCTCATTAAAGAATTTTGTTTTGTGCTGATGGTTGCAGCACTATATAGTTTATGTTGTTTTCTACAAGGCATTGTTGACTATTGTTCTATAGCTTCTCAGTGTGTGCCAACCACCTCCACCACCTTTTCCACAGTTGTTAGAAGTCTTATGATATGGGGAGGGATGCTGACTAGCTGGCAGGCTACTGATTTTATTTGTACTCTTCCAAGCATTGTTGGTTGTCATCCTCTAACTTTGGTTATAAGTTGGGGCTATAGACCTGCGGTCAACAATTCCTTTTTGTAAATGGCATAGACTATTTAGTTGCTTGGGTGACTTCATAATGCTAAATATTTTTGTGTGCATATATATCAACTATTGTATTGATTATTGTGTGTGTTTATGTGAATTGTTTGATTGCTTTGTAGCTTTCACCACTACATGGAAACCATAAATTAAATAATGTGTTAGAAGTTATTTAACAACAATCAAGAATTCATATATATCTGCATCTAACATCAGATTTATATATCGGTGTGGCTTTTGTTTTCGAGCTGCATATATATGCATTGCATGCATTGGATCCATGTGTAGCATTTTGTTGCTTGCAAGTATATAAGCACAAAAAGTGTATAGTATGTATGTGAAATTAGATGTAGGAAACGTTGATATATACTCCTCACCATGTTTATTATTTGGGGAATTCTCATGCCAACATTGTTTCATGTATGGGCTCCATATATTGGGGATGATTGCAATAATAGCTTGGATTTAAAACTTACCAAAGTAATTGAGTAGTTTATGTTATTTGGACTAAGGAATTGTTTAGTGTTGGGTTGTATATTGGGTTGCACAACATACACAACAAACATTGTAGCCATAGTATGTATGGTAAGTCTAATAAGGAACATGGATTTCACCATTGATCAGACTGGTAGATGATGTTTCTTACGTTTCATTTCATATTTCGTATGCGCAGATCTGTGTGTTTTTCACATTTGATGCAAACAATATTCATGTTTTTGATGTCATTTAAAACTTACCAAAGTAATTGAGCATTTTATGTTATTTGGACTAAGGAATTGTTCAGTGTTGGGTTGTATATTGGGTTGCACAACATACACAACAAACATTGTAGCCATAGCATGTATGGTAAGTCTAATAAGGAACATAGATTTTACCATTGATTGGACTGGTGAATGATGTATCTTGTGTTTCATTTCATATTTTGTATGCGCAGATCTGTGTGTTTTTCACATTTGATGCAAACAATATTCATATGTTTGATGTCCACCTATGGATATATATATGTGTGTGTTGTCTATACATAGCTTTGGATACATAAATGTGTGTATAGATTTCCCTTTATAAGCATATATGTAGTGTTTTATTGCTTCCCACCCATACCCACTACATGCAAATCATAGATGAAATAATATTTTTTCTAGCTATTCAACAACAATCAACAATGCGTATATATGTGTAGTTAACTTTTGAGACATATATATTGATGTGAAATTTTTTTTGTAACTCCAAAAAAATCTATTCCATGTAGTGGATGTATATGTATGAATGTGTTGTTTCGAGATATGTGCATGGAAAAAAGTATGTGTCTCTTTTGTATGTTTTATTCCTCTTTTGTCCACTATAGATATGTGTGTATGTCAAATTACATGTAGACAAAATTTGTATATATTTGTTGCTCTGCATATTCTTTTCATAAGACAGGGTGGACAACAGGCCTTCTTTTGTTCTTGCTCATTTTAGTTAGCCTATGTACAAATATGTATTTTTGTGAAATTAGAGACCCACATCATTTATCCTTTTTTGTAGACATGTATCTATGTGAAATCAGATGCAGACAACATTCATATATACTACTTGATATGCTTATTCTTTCCATAGGTTAATTACGATTTATATTTTCTCTATGGTTCATGTCCAGTGGGAATGGTTGCAAAGTGATAAAATAGTAAATGTTCTTCATGATGGGATGTTGCTAGTTGTTATTTTTCTAGGCCCTAATAGTGGCTTGATCAATGCTCCATCTCACACTTGATATACAACCTTCCATTGTAATAAACCCTTATTGAGGTCTAGACAGGTAACAACTATGCTTCAAGAAGAACATTGACTATTTTATTACTTTGCAAACATTGTGACCACACAGGAACCATGCACCAATTAGTCCTGATGCGAACTAGTGTTTAATTTTGTTGACCTTCTTTATTGATGCACCAAATGATTTTGATTTAAAAATCAAGAAATATCCATCATCTTTATCTAGATTGGACCCCCCAGGCCGGAAGGCTCAAAAGATGGGAAGGCTAGCAAAAATTATGACCAAAGTTCACACAAATAGGGGGTAACCACCCATCATGCATGTGAGTTTTTATAGCCACATGAACACTAGCATAAATCTTGCACCTGGTAGTTGTAATACAACTTTCCATTCAGAAAATGTAGCAATATAATAAACATAGGGATCAGTGTGCATGAATATTGTTTGCACCCACTATGACATATAGACATATCTTCACATAGGGAAAATATATTGTCCACCATTGTAATCAATGGTGGCATTAGACAAAATATCACAGTTAGAAACCTATGTCCAGTTTCCAGTTGAATCAAATATAAACTATATAGGATTAACTATTTCACTTTGTTGCAACCATAATTGTACAATGGATGCCATAAATCAGAAACCCTTTGTTTGAACACCAACCCAAAAGTGGAAACCTACAAAACACAAAAATACATAGTTACAAACTAATGCAAAGCCATAGCCACAAAATGCAAACCTTGAAGAGAGACCCACAAAAAATTGGTGATAAAAAACCCATACAAAAATATACTCTTTTGTCAACAAAACCTCATCAAAAATTGAAACAATACAACCTTCTCAACACCTTCTCGAAAATGAAACAATATAGCTAGAGCAAGAGAACAATAATCAACAATGCCAAATGGAATCTAACACAAAGTGTATAATATTAATTATTTTATTTTGTTGCAATCATAACCACAAAACAAAAGAAATAAATCAAACAATATTGGTTTGAACACTGACCCAGACGGAGAAACCCACAAAACACAAAAAATCATAGTTAGAAACCCATGCAAAACCAAAGCCACAAAACACGAACCTTAAACCAAACAATAGTCTTTATCACGAACAATATAGTCTTTTCTCAATAGCACCTTATCAAAACTTGAAGCAATCAATAGTACTAAATTGCAAATAAAACAATATAGCCTGCCAAAACTCATGGACCACAAATGTAACAATATGGAAAACAATTTTTTCGATATGCACCTCTTTCCGCTAGCTTTCTCAAAGATGGCTTGTTTCTCTAGTCCTGCAACCATAGATAGAACACGGAAACCATAAACAAAAACCCAAAAAAAATCACAGTATCAAATCCATGCAAAACCATACACACAAATCGCAAACCATAAATGAGATAATATTTCATTTTAAGAAATTATATAGTATTTTCTGAACAATAGCTAATAAAAATTTGAAACAATCACCAGTACATTATTGCAAATCAGACAGTATGGCTTGGAATAGACTACGAACAATAAATCAAAAAGTATTGCAACATCGCTCCATGCAAAAACCAAAATAACCTCTACCCACCTTTGCAGAAGCTGCACAAAGCTTTATCGAGATAGCACACTCACAAAAGCTTACCTTCCTCGCTAACGACTCTGATAGCACGTATAGCAACATAATGACACCAAACAATGCCTTATCAGAAATTTCCCAGACATTCATTTTGTTCCCTGAAGCATTAAACAAAAGGTGTTATTACAACCATTTCCAGTACACGCAAAGCATACAACAATTAATGTTGATGGGAACCAGCATTCAATTTCAATGGCCTTCTCTATCCATGTTGTGGGAAATGTGCCACCCTATTCCCAAGGCATCCAACAACCACCTATGTCACCCTTTACATGGCCACTAGTAGGCTAGAAAATTGGGAGGTTGACAAAAATTCTGACGAAAGTTATAACCCATCCTCCATCTTTTCCCCGAATTATCCTTCCATACACCACACATCACAAATGACACAATGTCACAGACATTTGGTGTGACATGCACCTCTTTTCATTGGTTTCAAGCAAACTTCTTCCCATTGGCTTCCTCTGTACTGCCTTTTATCTCAAAGTCTACAAGAAAATTGGATAGCCTAATAAGTTTTAATCCATTGCAAACATTGCCAGGAAACAATGTAGTGTAAGCCAGAGAACAATAATTAATAATACTTGATGGAGTCAAAAATAAAACCTATGTAGAAAGATAGCCACAAAATTCCAACCATAAATGAAACAATATTTCTTTTAATAAACAATATAGGCTTTTGAGAATAATGCCTTGAGGAAAATTCAAACAATACAGCCTTTTCAACAACCCTTTATTGAAAACGAGACAATATACGCCAAACTAGACAACAACAATCAACAAAGCCTAAATAGTGTTAACAATGTAATTCCTTTCCAGACATAGCTACAAAATTGAAGGAATAAACAAAATCCCACACAAAAAAATTCCAGTGGCAAGGCCATGTGAAAATATACTATTTTTCATCAATAGAACTTGATCAAAAATTGAAACAATATGGGCTTCTCAACAACATCTTTTTGAAAATAAGATAAAATAGCCTAAGGTAGAGAACAGTAATCAACAATGCCTAGTGCAATCAAACATAAACTATATAACATTAACTATTTTACTCCATTGCAGCCATAGCCACAAAACAAATGCCATAAATCAAACAATAATTGTTTCAATAGCGAGCCAGATGGACAAAGCCATCAAACAAAAAGATTCATAGCAACATACCCTTGCAAAACGATAGCCATAAAATGTGGACCATAGATTAAACAATGTTTATTTTTACAAACAATACAGTCTTTTCTCAACATCACCTTATCAAAATTTGAAATAATCAAGAGTGCATTAACAGAGGTCAAGCAATATAGCCAGCAACAACCTATGAACCACAAGTGAAACAATATTGCAAAGGGTTCTCCCAATATGCATGTCTTTGTGGTTCCTTCACATACATAGATATTTGTACCTATGGAACATGCATTCTGCATCACTCTAATTATTAGTTTCATTTCCAATACTTTTGTAATTGTTTTGAAGTCATTGGCCCATGCAAAAAATAGAAAATATGTTGCAACCACCTTCAAAGAAACTTCACAGTAGGCGATTGGACTTGCACCTTCACAAAATCTCATCCTCTTGGCATCAAAATTTACTGTTCTATGGTGTCCGTGTAGTGGAAATGGTTGTGCCAACACCTACTATTCAAAAACCTAGGCAGAGATAGTGAAAGTCTTTGCAATTTTCAATAAGTCATTGTTGGATGTTCTTCTATGACTTTACCTCCTTTGACAACTGTGAGCCAAGATTGCAACCTTCTTTGAAGGTTGAAGTTTGATTGGCCTTTCCAACAAATGTATCACTGTGTATCTATATCTATAAGTTTTCATTCATCTATATATATATATTGTCTACATCTAATGCCATGCACATACATTTCTACATGTACTCTTTTAGTATGTATATTTCCAAACACCAAATTCCTACATATGCATCCAATCCATGATGTTCGATTATATTTGTTGGCATATTTGTTAAGTGTACCTTTTAGGTTCTTCTTTCTTACAGCCTTACAAAATGAGTTGTTGCAATGTTAGGATGTATGTTATGTGTGATGAGAAAGATTGATTCCACCATTGATAAAAATGATAGGAAATATATGTTCTTGCTCAGGGGTTTGGTGAGAGCCCATGGGGCTCCATGACTCAAGATGGTAGGGTGGAGAGTACGGCTTGTTTTGTTGTTTTTCATTTCATATTTGCTATTCATTGTTTAGCTGTGTTGTGGGTACTTGTGGACATGGTTGTATGCATGTATAAATTAATGTATGCATATACGTAAATCAAAAAACAATCTACCACCTTTTCCCCAGCGCCAGAGAGCTCAAAAACTAGGAAGGCTGACAAAATTCTAACCAAAGTTCACCAAAACCAAATAGCAACTTGCCACCTTTCCCCTAGTGGCAAAAAACTCTAAAACCGGTGCATATGTATATGTATATGTATATATGCATGTGCACTCAAAAAATTGTATTCCCAATATGGTATGGTGGATAGTACATCTTGTTTTGTTTTGTTTGGGTGTTTGCAAGCACATTTTTGTCTTCATTGTAATATATGTATATGTATATGTGTATGTGTATGTATATATGCATGTGCAATGGAAAAAGTGAAGTTTTTATAGATGGAGACTAGAATGAAGGAAGGCAGATGCACAACCATCAGAACAACAACGTTACACTCTTCTTTAAAGTGTACATTGTACCTTCCATTTGTTACACTCTCCATTGAAAATACATTTCATATGTATAACTACATTTACAAATACATTTACATATGTGTATGCTTTGGTAATTATCAATAGATCACTATTGGGGAAACTATTTGTAAATGTGCATGCTTCTAATTTTTAAATTTTTAACTTTTGCACCATTTTTTATATTTACAACCAACAAATCGCTAGATATGCATCCAATGCATAATGTTGATTGTGATTTCTTAGCAATAACTATTAGTATGAAAGGTTCTATATTGGGCATAGTAAGTAGCATTGGTTTCACCATTGATCATATTGGTGGGAAATGTATGCTCTTGCCTGGGGGTTTGGTGAGAGCTCATGGGGCTCCATGGACCACTATGGTATGGTGGAGAGCAAGTGTTTCTTTGGTATGTTTCATTTTGTATTACCTGTCTATTGATTGGTTACATTGTTGCTTTTTTAGATGGCATACACATCCTTTTATATTTCCAAGTAGCAAAACCCGTGAATTGTTGAGCTAATATTTGCAAACACATTCTTGTGTTCATTGTACTATATGTATATGTATATGTATATATGCATGTGCAATCAAAAATGTGAAGTTATTTTAGATGGAGAGTGTAATGAAGGAAGGGATGATTCACAACCATAGGCAGCAGTAGTAGTGCACTCTTCTTTAAAGAGTGCATTGTACCTTCCATTCATGACACTCTCCATTGAAAATAGATTGCATGTGCATATATACATTTGCAGACACATTTGCATATATGTTTAATTTGGTTATTGTCAATAAGTGACTATAGGGAAAAGTATTTATCTACATGCAAGTTTTTTATTTTCTAAATTTTCCCTCCCCCATGCCATGGTTTTATATTTTCAAGCAAGAAAATCATATATATGCATGCAATGCATAATGTCAATTGTGATGCCTTGGGTATTATCCCTTCTAGCCTCAAAAAATAACCGTTAGAATGAAAGGTGCTATATTGGGAGTAATAAGCAACATTCATTTCATGATAGATCACAGGGCAGAAATTTTTGGACACATTGAGCTCATACCATTGAAGAGACTTCTTTTTCAAAATAGTACTTAAGTATTAAACTAAGTATCATTATACTTGACAAATTACTAGTATATGCAACATGGTTTCACACTAAAAATACTTTGCTGAAAAGAAGTCTCGTCAATGCATAGTGTTACCATTAATTCTTGTCCATAGGTGAATATAGTATTGCAATTGATGCATTTTCTTTTGAATTAGCCGCTTCTCCAATGAGATTGTTCTCACAGGGCTTCATGACCCAGTATGCTGGGGTGGAGACCAGATGTTCCTTTTGTCCATTTCATTTTGTATTAGTTGTTTGTTCATTGGTTGCATTCTTGTTTTTTTAGTTGGAGTTTGAAAGCACTTTTAAATACAATGCATATGGATAAATACATTTATGTATACATATACATTTATGTATGCTTCAGTTGTTTTCCATAAGGCATTGTTGAAAACAATAATTGTGCCATGTGTGTGTTTTCCTTTCTTTGTGCATGGCTTTATTACTATGGATCATTTTGTTTTGTGAGTCTCCCATATTGTGTTAATGGTTGGAACATAGTAAAATAGTTCATGTTATATAGTTTATATTTCTTTCCATAGGGTATTATTGAGTGTTGCTATCTTCCTTTGGGTACTTTGTTGCATATTCAATTAGCTTGACCACTTTAGTTGTGCCATTTCCCTTTAACTTGGGGTTTGCAACCATTTTATTGTTTTCTTAATATTATTACTATAGGCTTCACAACCTTCTTCAAGTTACAACACTACATTAATTGTGGATCATAAAAAGGTAGCAAAATGCCAAAGAAACTAGCTTTATTATGCACGCCATAGAGACCAGATTTGTGTAGGCCAGCGAGCCAAGTACTTGCAACAAAGATGTGCTCTAGACCCACTTGGCTTGGCGCCACATGCCCAGCTAGGCACACCGCCATTGCAAGCAAGCTCGCTGGTAATACTTGCTCACTAATGCACCCCCTCAACTCCCATTACTTCACAACTGCAAGATAACCATCACAAAAAATCTACCTCCACAATAACTGGTTGTACACTATCGCAAACCCTTGTTGGCCATGCCTTTCCATCCACATCGTTGGTAACCCGCCACTCAAGCAACATTTTTGGTGAAACTTTTTGCATTGCTATGTAGTCCTTCCATCGACACATTGATGCTTTGTTTGAATTAAACATTTGTGTTGTTTGCAATGAGAGTTATGTCGGCATGAGAGTTTGAACATCTAGTGTTGGCATTGTGTGTTTGTGTTGTACTTCTAAAAAAGGTTTCCATAGATTTATCCTAACAAACAAAATGGACCTAGGGGGGCCACAACCAACCATCCTTCCAAAGCTTACTCAAGTTGAAGATGCTTATAGCTAGAGTTGCTCCAATTTTACAAGTAACCCATGCTAGAGGAGGCCAATACAAATATAATGGCCATACTATAAGCTTCCCACAAGACATCATGGCCATTGCAACTTTGTTGTCGTGTTTTCTACATGATCTTGAAGTCGTGATTGTGCAAAGAATTAGCATTCAGGGGAAAAACTATGATTTCTATGTTGACAAACATAATGTCATGGCTGCATTAATATATAAAATTGAGAATGACCCATACTCTAGTAATGTTGCAATAGATTGTGATGCTTTAAATTCTTTGCCTTCTACAAGTATTGACATCTTTGATCTTCTGCACATAATGGAAGAACCGAGGCATAACCTAATTGAACCAATGGCAATTGTAGAAAGCATTGTTGATGAGCAAGTTGACCTTCAAGACTCATCATCATTTATTCCATTAATGCACAAACCTCCTCGAGAATTGTAGGAAATTAGAGATGCCTTACAAATTAAAGACACTAGTCAAAATACCTTGCCTTGACCTAAAATAAATTCTAGCCCTATCAATGAATATAATACAGAAGGGTTATTAAGCATGGATTTTCCAATCTTGTTCCCCATTGGCATGGAAATGCCCCTACAATCAATAACCATACAAATTCACTTACATGAATATTCCTTGCACTTGATGAGATACTATGATAATATATTTTGGAGGCATGTCAAATTTAGATATTACCTTTATAATTTGATAATGAAACATCGAATCTAACAACCAGCTCTAGGTTTTATGAAAGCAAACTTGGAGGAAAGAATCACAAAGTCTATTCTTGCTTTGCGAAAATTGCTTCGAGAGGCACCAAACACCCAAATAGAAAATTATCTTTTTTTCTTTGGTGCATCCTTGCGAGGAACACGGTCATATTGGGCCAAGTACTGACAAGAGCTTGCAACAATGATCCACTAGCTTGGTACAACGACTCTTTTCTTCACTTTGAGCTCTGCAAATACAAAATGGCTCAATCTACATAGGGTGATTGAACCTCATGCCTAGTTGGATTTTCCATAATCCTGAAGATGCTTCACAAAGAGCATTGTACAAAACCCACAAATAACAGCATTGTACATGCACTTGTGATTAACAATTTTCCATGAAGAGGTTATTGAGAGACTTTTCCACACAAAATACTATTGGTATAGGTATGAGTGGAAACATCACGGGTCAACACATGTACACGGTTTCTTGTGGCTCCAAAATTCCTTGAACATGGACATGCTTGATTGGTCCAACCCACATGAGCTTCAACAAGCAAAAACTTTTTGATCACTATGTTTCAACATGGAACCCTCGTCCCCCAGAGCAGCTAATATCAAGGATCCACCACTTAGCTTTGGAGGACCCGTGCTTGCTTAATACTATGAAAATTTCTTCCATGGATCTAATGGTGGACTATGAATAGTTGTTGAACATAGTGCAAAGGCATACAAAGTGCACTCAATACAGTTGACTTAGGAAAAAAGGCCACCAATTATAATGTCGCTACAAAGCTCCATGGAATACACAACCATCTTCGACATTGGTAATTGATAGTGAATTGAACAAATTGTATAAACCAGAAAGAAATGATGAGTGTGTTAATATTCAAAACCCTAAGATGCTTGCAATTTGGAAAGTAAATGTTGATTTATAGCTAGTATTGTCTAGACAAATTGTGCTAAACTACATTTCCAATATGCATCAAAGTCTAAGAAAAAATTTGAAAGCTACATTGATATCTTGCAAAGGATTGCAAATAAAAATTCATCTGGGGATAAAGAATTTCTTTCCTACTAAAAATTCATGGTGAATTTGTTTTTTGATCGTGATATTGATGCACAAGAAACATGCCATATGTTGCAAAATTTTCCCCTTGTCATCTCAAGTCAGCATTTCTTGTCTTTGAACATTAACAAGCAGGAATTTGACCGTTTGAAACTAGTTGATAGTGGTGATGAGCTTGCCAATGTTTATATTCATTCCTACATGCAAAGACTAGTTGAAATGGAGACAATATCCCTTATTCATTTTGCACAACTTTATACATATCGAAAAAATCGCACAAGTGCAGCTTGGTGTGCTTGGCCACACCCTGCTATCATCATGGTTTACCTGCTTTTCAAGACCATTCTGTTAGAACAAAGTGATTCCTTTGAAACATTTTGTTGGTCAGAATTGCTACTATACAAACCTTTTTGAAAATTTGAGGTTGACATAGGCCTTATGAGAGAAATCATAACACAAAATTGGATGCTATTTTATGTTGTTGGCTATCACACTTAACATGTCAATAGACTTACTGTCCCCCTGCCGATGGGGAGGGTAGTGATAGTGATACTGATATCATGCAATCTCTACCCCATGCAGATGAATATGAATGGGAGTTGCTCTCTTGACTTGGTGCCACAAACAGTGTTTGTTTTGACCAGCTACAACTCTTGGGTAGATGGTACTTTGACCTACATCATAGGTGGGACAACCATTGTGTTACAGAGAATCTTCATAGCATTGCTGAATAGTTTGTTTCAACAAGTAAATTGCATACAACTGAAGACAGTCTTTGCTCATTTGCAATGCTTGCACTTTCCCATCGACTATCTCCTAGGTAAAAGCTTTCTTTTAATATCATTGAGCAACACCATCTTGGCCCATCTTCATCGCCACCACTATGTATGATCATTTAAGGAACTATTGGCAGAGGTAAATCATTCCTCATTGACAAGATACGGAGAGCACTAAATACATTGTTGAATCAGAAAATGAATCCTTTGCTTGCTTTGGCGCCAATGAGTGTTGTTGCTTACAATATTCATGCATCCATAATGCATACCACTCTTTGGATACCAATAAGAGATATGAATCCATTGAAAGTACAACCATTGACCATATTTCAAGAGGACTTCAAACATATTAAGTACATATTAATTGATGAAATGAGCTTCTTGGGTTCCAATTTGTTGCTTAAAATAGATAGTCAATTGTGGCAAGGATTCCCTGGTAGACATATGCAGCCATTTGGTGGTGTCTCTATTATACTCATGGGTGACTGGGAACAACTGCCCCCTATTATGGATAGGCCTATCTATGGTTTGTGGTCCATAGCATTGGAACTTTGGCACACTTTTAATATTGTTGTCATGCTTGACACTATCTTTCACTAGCATAAACAGTCCAATTCACAACAATAGTTTCGTACACTCCTTATGAATATTAGAAATTGTTAGGCATCCCTGTTTGATTGGAAAATTCTTATGAATTGAACAAAATCCATGCTTACGTCTAAGCAAAATGAAGAGTTGAAGAGGCTATCCACTTGTTCCCAACAAATAGGTTGGTTGCTTTGCACAATTTAGGAAAATGCTACAGTAGTTAAATGTTCCAATTGCAATTAGTGTTTTTAAATGTTCCCAACAAAACACACTTGATTATGGTTATGATGAACAACTTCAATCAAAGCTCTTGCTTGCAATTGGTCAACAAGTAATGTTGAAAACAAATATTTGGGTGGAAGTTAGCCTGGTTAATGGATCATTAGGTTTAGTGAAGGCTATTGTATATGCTAGGGGTGCTAAACCACCTCAACTACCTGAATATGTTGTTGTTGACTTCCAGAACTACATTGGCCCAGCATGGGATCAAGACTATCCAAGATTCAACCCAATTATCTCAATCACATGAGGAAGTCAAAGACAACTCCCGTTGACAATGAGATGGGTGATACAATCCATAAATGTCAAGGCTTAACACTAGAGAAACCTACAATAGATATTGGAACTAAAGAAAGGAAAGGACTAACATTCACATCTTTGTCTTATGTTAAATCAATAGTAAGAATATGCATAGATCCACCTTTCTCTTTTGGAAAGTACTCTAGGCTATATTCCAACAAATACAATGCACTTCAAATCAAAGAAGAGGATCACCTCCAACAATTGTTTGCATTCCCATCATGATGAATTTTTTTTTTCTTCATGGTAACTATACCACTTCTCCTTTTCCTTTTTATTTCAATGCCTTCACAATACCCTTGATTCCTAGTATTCCTTTTTCCTTGTTCACTCCATAGTCCAGTTGTAATCATTTTTCCCAACATTTCGAAGGTTTTACTTCTACAGTCATTGCTAAGAGAAGTTTCTATTCAACTATTGCCTTGTGTTCCCCTTGCACCCAACAACAAACAACGATTCATTCCTCTTCCCCACTTGTCCAAAGTATTGTCCATATTTAATTTTTCTCTCGATACCTTCCTCCCCTTTACCCAATAATGTCACTTCCAGAGCTATCACATTTGACATGTTTCTTTCTAACTATTTCAGATTCTAACAAATTTAGATTGCAAACATTTCTAGCTATTACTACAGATCTTCACAATTCTTAATACCTTCATGCACACAAGTTTTCCATGGTGTTTGAGTTGCAACAATAGTCCATTTGTATACAAGGTAAGGCTATATCTCATTCTTTCCATCTCTTCTTTTGCAATTACATCCAAAATTCTTTGTCGCAAATGCCACAACTATATATATTTTTAAAAATAGAACAATAATTTCAGCTAAATAAAATTGCCAGATGCCAAAAGACAATTATATGCAATTGTCCATATATTGTCTCCTCCTCTTTGCAAAAGGTATGCCTACATCCTATTTATATGATCTATTCTATTTCAAATACATTAGATATTATTTGTTACTAACTATACAGTTGTTTATATTTGTTCATTTAGATATTGTCTACTAATGACACATGTTTGTTGTACTAAACTTCAAATTTCCCTTATGTCTAATCATATTTCATTGAAAGAATTTTAGATTGGAAATGTGCATACTGAAATATAGATGCACATCTTCGATGTATAGATCTCCTAAATATTAAATAGCTTTACGATTGCACATTTTCATGGTGTATGGATTTCACCTATATTCCATTTATATACAATGTAAGCCTATATATCTTTTATTGCATTTCTTATTTCACAACTCCATGTCAATTTATTAAAAATTTACAACAATGATTTCCACTCAACAAATTTTCTCAAGTGCCAAATCATTGCCTTCACCATTGATCAAAGTGGTGGACAATTAATCTTTCTGCTTGGGGGTTTGGTGAGAGGCCATGACGCACGATGACATAATGTGGTAGGGTGCAAAGCAGTCCTCCTTTTTTGTCTCGATACTCCAATCCATTCCCTGAATAAGGTATGCCTAGATTTTATTTACTTACATTATTCTACTACAGCTGCATTGCATATTATTTGTTATGAATTCTATAAGTCTTTATATTTTCGGATCGTCTACCAATGGTATGTGTTTACTACACTAAACTTCACATTATCCTTTCATGTTTGCAACCATAATCAACCCAAACAATCCTCATTCGTGGACCTTTTGATGCCTTTGGATCTTGTATTAAGTCAACAACAGCCTAAACATTACTTTCACCATTGATCCCAATGGTGGACAATTTATTTTCTTGCTCGGGGGTTTGGTGAGAGTGCATGACACTCCATGAGCCAATATGGTGGGGTGGACATCGGGCCTTGTTTTCTCATGTTGTCACTTCATTTTGTGACATGCACCACATATGCCTAAATATTATTTACTCCTTTCCTCCCATTACAAGTACATAGAAAATAGTGTGTTATAAAATATAGAATTGTGATATCTCCTAGTTTACATATTGTCTGTGAATTAGAGATGACCATTGCACTAAAATTCACACTTTGTTGTTATTCTTCTAGAGCATAATCCAGCCATAATGTGGATTTCAATGATTTTTTTTAAAGTCACCAGTGGCCGAAACATTGCTCCTACCATCGATCACAGTGGTGGACAGTTTATTTTTTTGCTAGGGGGTATGGTGAGAGCGTATGGCGGTCCATGACCCAATATAATATGGTAGGGTGGAGATCATACCTTGTTTTCTTGTCTTCCTACTATAGTCTACCACATGCACAAGTATGGTTAAATTTTACTTATTTCATCCCTTGCATTACACACATACTCCATATTTTGTACTATACATTATAGAACTCTTTAAATCTCCTGATTTACATATTCTCTATCAAATACAGATGTTCACCACACTAAACTTCACATTTTTTTGTTACTTTTGCAAAGCAAACTCCAGCTATAATGGCGAATTTGATGAACTAATTAAAAAATTAGTCCCAATGGTCAAATAGACAATTAGATCCTAATATACTCTATGTTGATTGTAATAAGCAATATCCATTCCACCCTTGATTAGAACTAGGTGGACAAAATATATTCTTGCTCAGGGGTTTGGTGAGAGTCCATGAGGCTCCATGACCCAATATGGAAGGGTGAAAACCAGGGCTCATTTTTTTTGTTTCATTTTATATATATTATGTACAAATCTCTATTTTTTTGACATAAGATTCAAACAAAATTCATATGTTTCAAGCTATCGTTGTGACAGAATAAAATAGTTAATGTTATACACTTTGTGTTAGATTGCATTGGGCATTGTTCATTATTGTTCTCTTGCTTAAGCTATATTGTTTCATTCTCGAGAAGGTTTTGTTAAAAAGGCTATATTGTCCCATGATCCCTCTCATGATCCAAAAAAAAAATTGACATTATGCAATTTTTGTCAATTTTTATTGTCTAGATCATGCTATATTCTCTAATTTTCGATAGGCTCTTGTTCAAGAGGTTGTATTCTTTCAATTTTCAATAGTGTGTTGTTGAGAAAAGATTAAAAAGTTTGTTGATTATTGTTCTCTATCTTAGGATATATTGTTTTATTTTTGATAGGTGTTATTGAAGATGCTATATTATTTCAATTTTTTATATGGTGTTGTTGTAAAGCCTAGATTCTTTCAATATTTGATAAGGTTATGTTTAGAAAAGAGTATATTTTCATTGTTCAAACCGATAGAACTTGATTTCTAGCTTTCATTTTCTCTCTCTAGTTGGAATGCAGTAAAATAGCTTATCTTATACAATTTATGTTAATATACTGTTGCATTCTTGATTTGGTGCTATATTACAGTCTACATTTTTCCATATGTTAGTTAGTCTTTTATATTTTATCTTTCTCTCTATAACTCATTCCTCATTGTCGCTCTCTACCTTACGCTGTATTATTTCATTTCGAAATTGTTCGTTGCATTCCCTATTGTGCAATGTTCTATACAATAAGTATGCACCACTATGTATCAATCATGTTTGTATTTGCTGTAGTATACATACATATGTGCACATAAGGGAGACACATTGTCCACAACTGCATACAGTGTACCACCATATCACTATCTTGTCTATGTCTGCTATAAGATATACTGAACTCTACCACCCTCGGTGTCTACATGTCACTTGCCTTTCATGTTCATCTCTACCTATCGGCTCATTGTTGCGTGTTACTACATGAAACTGCTAGTTAAATTTGTATGCATTTAAGATACTTGCATGAAAGGCATTTATATTTGCATAATAAATGCAAGAAAGAGGTGGAATGCATTTTGTTTCATGTAAGTATAATAATTTTGGCATGAATACATTAAATAGGAAATGAAGGAAACGGTCAGTGTTATGCTCTTTTAATGGGAAGCATTTTTGACAACCCTTATTATCAGTTGAGATAATGGTGATAAAATAGTAATGCGGGTTCAGACGTTAGCTCACGTGGTGTTAGCCATAAAAATCTCCATGATTTCCATCTTTGAACATGAAGAAGAAAAGGAAGCAAATTTTGGAGCACAATGGTAGTAGAAGGGTTCCTTTCTAAGTTTCCTGGAAGGATAAGCAGAGAGGTCTAATCGATGGATAGAAGAGATGGGCAGGTATGTAAATCTATCCTTCTTTATTCCTTGATTCTATTCTCCCTATTATTGGGTGAATTCTCACAATATGCCACATCCTCTCCTTGGATCTTGTTTTCTTCTTGAGTAAATAGACTTTTATCCCACCATTCTATTACTTGTGACATCAAGATTGTTAACTGGGTAAACAAGTGGGAATTCCCTTCAAATAGATGGTACTACAATAGGCTTGGAATTTGATGGCCACCCCTACCTGTCAAAAAAAAAAAATACTAACAATTTGATTATTTAAATAACTTTCCTTTGACATTTTATAAAAATATAAATTATCAAAAAATATTTAATTTATGATTTTTTTATAAAAAATCTTCTATATTAAAACATTATTATTGATTTTACAAATCATTCATATTAAATATGAAAAAAATAAAAATTTCTCTTTTTACTATAATGCAAATAATTTAGTTATTTTTTTAAATATATTAATATGTATCATATAAATTAACTAGCAGTCGCATGCATAGGAATGCAATGATTAGCCGATAGGAGTCTATTGCAAATGATGCAACCAAAAACAATATACTTTCCCACACTACAACAATGAATATTGCATTTACTTCCTCTCATGCTATCGTACAACAACACTAGGATGCATTAACCCTCACACGAGAAAACATTAACCATTCTACTTTTGCATATCGAGGCAACCACCCCAAGAAACTTGTCCAATGCCAAGAAATTATATTCACAGTTGAGATGACGAAAATCCTAAAAAAAATTTCACACAGATATCCTATCGACTAATTATTTTTAAGTATCTCAGTTGCCACTTTTTAATTATTTTCTATTATTTGAATATCATAAAGTAGTATTGATATTTTAATGCAGGGAAAGCTCAAAGCAGCATAAGAGCTAGTAACCCTAAATTTAACACTTGTATAGTTGTAGTTAGGTATTTTTTAACAATATATATTAAATTTTAGAAGATTTTATCACATGAAGGGAGAGATTTTGGATATACTCTTAAAAATTATGTAAATTTTTTTGACATAAACTTATTTTATATTTTTTATTAATAATTGTCACAAAAAATTATTTGGTATATAAGGTGGATTGATCATCAAACTTAATTCATGGAGGAGATCATACATTAACAAGTTTTTCCCATTGAAATATTGTTCTTATAGTTAGGTAAGGATGGAACAGAAGGTTTTAAGATTTATGAGACTAAAGATATCTTGAGGAACAATTGAACTCAACATTCTAGCTTTTTGTAGAATTGACCTTTTACTCTTTATTTTGATGAGAAAAAATTGAATTTATTTAAGGGATCATGGGTTCACAAGTTTCTTCCATTAAAATATTGTACTTATAGTTAGGCATATAATAGAATAAGAAGGTTTTAACATTAATGAGATTAAAGATAATTTCAGAACAATTGATCTAGACATTTTAGTTTTTCATAGTATTGATATTTTTCTCTTTGTTTTGATAGGAAAATCTTAATTTACTTAGAGGACCATAAATATGTTGCTCCTAAAATTAAAAAAAATGGACTTGTTAAAATGCTTCCCTATGAATATTTGGATCGAGTGGGGTCACCCACTTATTTCTCATATTACTAGCATGTGAATTTTGACAAGTTAGAAGAGTGGTAAAAAATAAATAGTATGTAAATTAGAAATAGCACTTAGATGTATTTATTGAATGGTTGATAGGTGCCAATATTTATAGGTACATGTCAACTAAGTATTACGCAAAATGGTGCTACCAAAAAATAATAAATGTGTAGTGTTTGTCAAATAGGACTCTAAATATTTGTAATTATTGGCCCTTAAATATAATCTTTAATCTATGTTTTTAGTTTTTATGTTTTCATATTGCATACATGTGATAATATAGAAATTTAATGAGGAAATTAGCATAGCCATGTTATTTGGCATTTAATATTATGCCCACCTTTATGATGCAATAACACATCGACAAGTGTCATACTCTTATGCTAGATTAGGCTCACAATCTCACACTTGTTAATCTCTATTTCAACTCAATTCATACTTATTTCTAGATATTCATTTCCTAACTCAAAATCAACACTCTATTTCTTCAAATCATTCATGTGGGACATAGGATTGATAAGGAATGTGGAAATAACCTCTAAAATTCAATTTGAATCAATTTGAAAATACAATGTTTTCACTCCCTTTCATTAGTCATTTTGAGCCAACTTAGCACACATTTCTTGAAACATGTTACTATGTCATGATTTTTAAAGATATTTATTATGCACTTCATTTGGTAAGATGGGTTGTCAAAGCATCCTTCAACTTTAAAGGGAAATAAAGGAATCACATTTGTATCATCATATAAGTCATATATGCTCATGAATGCTATCTTTGACCTTTTTGTCTTCATTAATTCAGTCCATTCAATTGTTCAACCTAGGAGAACCTATTCGCTTAATGAGTCAATAAGATCCTCAATGATGTCTATAGACACCACCTTGATTTCTTAAATACTCAATAGGCGAAGGTGAACAAATTTTTAGCCATGATTATTATTATTAGATAATTTGTGTATGTCAAATCAAGGTTACAACTATTGAAATTGATCATGTACGACATGATATTGATCTACAAATATTTTTCTATCAATTCAAACTCTGATTTATTCATTAGAACAAGGCAAACAATTTTATGTTAGCAATGAATCATTCTAGAATAGTATCAACATTATTTATCCATCATCAATCCTAGAGCTAAGTACGTATATCCTTAATTATCACATTTATTTTAGTTCAATTATCTATAGAGTTCATCAAAACATACTAAATTCAACCACTCAATAATGAAGCCTACATGCAATATGAAGGAAATGACATCAATTGAAAAACATCCCTGCCATTAACCATTGTTTGAAATTGGATTTGTCTAAATAAATATCTAGAAAAAAGAGAAAAAATAAAGAAGCTTGTATGCAATCAATTACTAGTTCAAATAAATGCCAACAAGAGACTATGAAATTTGAACATTTCCAGTTCAGAAAAATTAACAAAAGGCTAAATAGTTCATGTTATCTTATATTACATCTCCCTTCTATCTTTTTTCATTACTCTAATCATTAGACACAAATAAAAATATAATAAGTTGGACTATAATCGGTGTAATGTGTACATTGATAGTTGCAACAAGACCTAGCCTGCAATTTGCAAGAAACATAAAGCCCTCATCAGAAAGCATTGAAATAGTAAGAACTTTAAAGTTTACATCTAGAAAAAAAGTATGCAATTTGTGTTATATTAGTAACTTAAGAGTCACTCAAGCACCGTATTCATAGATTTTGGATTTCCTAACATTTGAATCATATAAAATATTTAATTTTAAAATATTCAATAATCATTGAAAGAATCACAACCCCCTTTAACAGAACTTCAAAAACACTCAATAAAATTATCAAGATCCTCCATTAACTAAATCTCAATTCAACAAAAATTCATCTAAAGCATTGTCATCCTAGAGATTCTAAACTAACATGTAATACCCCCTCTGTTTTGCTTTCTGGATGGACAGTGTGTCCTTGTTTGCTTTGATGTGCTTTTTGGTTATTGAGATGCTTTATCATGGGTGTGTGATTTGATCGCTATTTATAGAGCGATAGTCTATTTGTGTGATGTGATGTACCTTATCAAATGCTTTATTTGACATGTTTTAACTGGTGTAATGATGATTAATTATTGTAACATGTTATATCATGAGATATTTGTTTATGATGGAACTGTTAGTCTATGATGAGTGTATTGGTGAAGGGGACGAGATCGCATCACTCGCTTGCGAGTGCCCCACGATTTCCTCTTCATGGTGTGTTTTATAATGATATATATATATAAATATGCATGTTTGATATACTCTTTTTTCGCAGGTTGACAGGTACAAGACATCGACTCCACCTAATTTCACAAGTTTGAGCGTGTCCATTGGCCAACGGTATTCGATTGGGAGATAGTAGCTAGGTTTTCTGTGCCAAGTCATCACCCTAGTTATAGTGCATCCTCGGTGTTAAGCTGGGTTTGGTTGCTTTAATGTTTTCCTAGTTCTCTCCTTGATTTCAATTAAATTGCAAGTTGAAAAAAAGGGTAAATAAATGGCTTTATGTATTTAAGTTACTTATTAAAATTTTCTAGTTATGATGTTAGAATATTATTGAATTTATTAATTAATTTAATTTAATTAATAAAATAATCTAATCTTGGATTAGATTTATTTTATTGATTAATTAAATTAATTGTGCGGAATTGAAGTAAGTTATTCTTTTTGGAATTTTAAAAGTGTTAAATTCTTTGAAAAGAAAATTTTAAAAGTTTAAATGCTTTTGAAAAGAAATGATTAAAAGCTTTAAATTCATTTTGAAATAGAAATTTCATAATAAAGTAAATGATTTAAATCTATTTGAAATTTAAATTGTGCTTCAAAGTATTAAAATGCAAATATCTTGTAAATGCATAAATTAAAAGAATTAAATTTATTTGAAAAGGAATTTTTGTTTTGTAAATTATTAAAAGTAAGATATTTTGTAAATGCATAAAAATACCTATAGAGTTGAAAGATATTTATAATTGGAAAATAAAATATCTGGGATATTATTTTTAGAGGGGATTGACTAAATTTGGGGAAGAATGAAAGGAATTGGGGGGGATTATTCATGTTTGGAGAAAGAAATTTGTTGTGAAGAGGAGAGAGGGTTTTCTAGTTTTGGGAATGCATTTTGGAATTGGAGTGAAGATTTGAAAAGGTTTTTGAAGGAATTGGAATTGCAACTCAACACCAAATTCTCCTTCAGGCTCAAACAAGTTTTTTTTCTTGTTTCTTTTATTGTTTTGAAAATTTGGTTTTTAGTTTGAAAAGTTGCAATCATTCTTGAAAACCTAGTTGAAATCTTGAAGAAATTTAGATTGTTAGTAGAAAATCAAAACTTGCAACTGAAATTTCCAAATTTATCAATAGAAAAATGGAATGAAAGCAAAATGAAATTAGAAAACATCTATTGGGTGTTGAAATGTTTCATATCAAGTTTGAAATTTAACCCAGGAAATTGTGCTTGAAAAATTAGTTTTATTGTAAAATTTCTATAGAAAAGTTTCTCAATTTGATTGTAAAATGGAGATTTTTGGTATACATATACATCTGTTTTAATTATACAAGCTTTGGGTATTTCAATTGGGAGATTTTTTTCCCCTATTTAAAAAAAAAACTAAGTTTTATTATCTGGAATTTTACCAGACTCAAAGGGAAAATTTATTTTCTTTAAAAAAAAAATTGAAATTAAAAAAAAATGTGGGAGAGGCAGGGGGAGTTAACCCCGCTACTGCCCAGCCTCAAAGGGAGGCGGCTTGTGTGTGACTGTGTGTGAAACACACAGGCCGCTGCCCAAAGGAAGGCGAACTGTGTGTGAAGCACATAGACTACCGCCCAAAGGGAGGCTGGCTATGTGCCACACATAGGCTGTCGCCCAAAGGGAGGCAGGCTGTGTGCCACACACAAGCCATTGCCCTTAGGAGGCAGGGCTGACCTGCATGCCCTAATGGGGATTCTTTTGTTTCTTTAAAGTTTCTTTTGTTTTTTTATATAATATAATATCTATTTATTATATATATAATATAATAATTATTTATTATATATATAATATATTATATATTATATTATATTGTATTTTATTACCCCTCATTTGTTATCGAGGTGGATGTTGTAATTTGTAACCATGTTATTTGGATTTACCTCATTCAGGGAATGAGAGTTGTAATCATATTGTAAATTATTGTTATGGAAAAAATGTGGTATCCCTTATGCCTTAGTTGTAATTTTATTATGTATGGAATGTATGTGTATTTAATTTGTTAAGTAATTAAATGTTATGTTTACATTTCATGTTTCTTGTTTGGGTTTAAGTAATCTTTGTCTCATAACCTTTGGGGTTGTTGGCAATCGTTAGTGAACTTGCTTTTAATTTGTGCTTAAACAAAAAAAAAATTATTGCATTTGAGTAGTTAATTGCAACTTCCCCTAGGGTTGTGTGGCGCGGTGTTACATAAAAAACATTTCCAATGTTCTTTTTTAGCTATTGGGTTGCACCCAAGGCTTCCTCGCCCTTCATGCTCAAATACTAGTCGTTATTTCTTAATTCCTTGTAGCATCACCTTCAAGCCTTTCTCAAAATTCTAGGTTTTATTTGCCTCTCTATTCCATTTATTTCTATATTGTGCATGCAATCCATAGGTTTAAGAACATAGATACTATATACATTATTGTTGTAAACAACATTACTCATGCCAAAAAATAATGCATGCAATTTTTCATTTTTTACACTCCTGTATGGCACACAACACAAGAAATTTTGGGAATGTGTTAGTTCCTTCCTTGGGATGCCCTAGATGTTGGGTATTATCCAATTAGGTTCAAAGATTTGGAGCCTAAATTTCAGAGATAAAGAGAAAATAAACAAAACATATTCTTTAAGAATGTGCACACCAATAAAACAACATGGACTAGGCCAAAATTGTTGTGTAAAGAATTTTTCAACATTTGCACTCTAGAGCAACATCTGGTAGAACAATATATGAAATTATGCTAGTGCATGAAACAACCCAAATTTCAAGTAGATGGAACATAGCAAGCAATCAACTACATGTACACACAATTTTAATGAACTTTTTGAAGATAAAAAATGTTTAGTACCACTAATATGTAGACAAGATTTAGAGATAGCGGGGGATACAAGTTTAGACTAAAATTTTTATATGATATCATCAAATAATTGACCAAGATTATGCTCGCACCAAAGTCACATGACTACTTGGATAAATTAAGAGTTGAAGACCAAGAGTTGGGACTTTCACCTGACAAATAGTCAACATAAATTTGGTAAAAAAAATGATTAAAAATTATTTATATTTATTAACTAGAAATATATTTATCATTCTATGAAAAATCCATCTAAGACATCATAGTGAACATAAAAATGCATGTCAAATTGGTAAATATCATTGTAATAGAATAAAAAATAATAGGTATTTTCCTATTTAATACATTTTACTATGCTTATTTTAAGATCACTCAAGTATGGTCAAGCAACTTGGTCTCAAGGAGAACTTGAAAAAAAGAAGGATAAATACACAACTTAGGATTAGGTGGAAAAATCTCAAATAACTTGGCAAGAAAGTTGACTATGCTTATTTTCCTGGAAATAAGTCAAACATGAGAATTTTCAACCATGCTCGCAAAGAGTATTGTGATTGTGACAAGCATAGACCATATATATTATAAAACATGGCAAGAGGTAGTACTCACTGTTTTGGTATCTATGGTGTTGGCTTTCATTGGATTGATTGCAAATTTACCTATCATTAAGAATCGGTCTAATAGACATCAACGTGAACATAAAACCATGTACAAATATGAAATGTAACTCTAGTTTAATGCAAATCATCAATATATAGTTTTTTACATTTTTTACACTGCTACTTTGTTCATTTAGAGCTTTCATCATACAACTAGCTCTCTAGAATAAGTTTACAAGCAGAAGATAAATTTTTTTGCTTTGGGTGAAGAATTCTTCACTAACTCAACAAAAAAAGATAAGAAAAATTCATTTTCTTGGAGAGTAACATTAAACTTGTGAATTGCCTCATATGACTGACACGATATTTTTAGCATTTTATTTTTATATTTAAAAAATATGACTAACACACGCTCATATAAACTAGCATCTAGCATGTTCCTATATGGTACTTCAATATTTTAGAACCTTTGGTAATTAGCTTCTTCAAGCCTCTTCTTAGACCCTTCAACCATGTCCCCTGGAGTGATGTAATGGCTGAGTACAAATTCATCTATTAAAATTTTCTTAGAAACCAACAAACTAAAACCTTCCCCCAACATCTACTTTCATGAATATACGCACCTACATGTATACATGTAAAAACTATGGAAGGAGCCTTGGGGGTTGTGGTGTAACAATAAATTTGGGTACTCATAAGAGTATGATTTACATTCAAATCCTCCTCACAGTAATAAGACAACCCAACACTCCAATGGGCATGAAGCAAGGTGGTGGTATACTGATTATCAGATGCATCAAGGGCCACCTAGGCTTCCAAATATTGTAAATGCAGCCCAAACGTATGACCCCACACTGCCTTAAAGGCAGTACATAACACACCCAAGATGTACCAAGCAAAACAAAAGATATGAAATGGCTATGATTGAAATTACTAAATCCCTATGGTTACCAACTACTTCCATGTTATGAATTTTCCCAAAATGAATCTACAAGAAGTTAGTACCACCAACTTCTCGATTTGGCACATCTTCCACCACAACAATTCCACCATCTATAAAAGAGACATACAAACGGTCTCAAAAAGGAAAGTTGTGTATAGCATTTAGTTGGCAGCCCTAAACAACTTAGAGGTTCAAATTCATGAGGATATTAAGTCCTAGACCTCAAAGGATAGCAATGAGAAGAAATAACTTGGGCATCTCAACACTATTTTTGGGAGATAAAAGCCAGAAATTTCACTTCCTGAGCTTCAAAGTTTGAGCACCCACAAACATAAACCCACTTAAAATACACCAACAATATTTTGACACTAAATGTTACTCTATAAATTTGAAAATAGAAAAAAGAGTCCAAATTCATGGGCATTCTCATTCTTTAGTAACAAAAAGAGAGAACTTGAGCATCTGAACCTTTATTTTGGGAAATGATAGTCCCAATGAATTCTAATATCCAAAATTTTAATGAAGAAGTCATATAAACAAATGAATTCAAACTAAACTAACCACAAATCCAAATATGGATATTTTCAGTCATAGACCTCAGTACCATTGGGAAGAACTTGAGCATCTCAAAACTGGCTTGGGAAGCCAAAATTCCATTGAATTTCATTATCTAAATTTTAAACTTTTGAGTACCCAAAAAAAAATCCACTAAAACTACAGTGAACAAAATTTGACACTAAACTTTACATATATAATTTCCAAAAGAACGAACAAACTCAATGCCTAGGAATGAAAAAAGCTTGGGCATCTAAATGTCCCTTTTTGGAGCAAAAAATATAATTAATTTTACCCTCTGAGCTTTCTAAGTACTAAAAAACATTAATACACCAAACTACACTTACCAAATTTTGACACTAAATTTTGTTTAAATTAAATATATAAATTATTATTAGATTTTTAATTTTATAAGAAAAATCAAATGTTTGGCAACAAGAAGAGCTTGGGAACCTGAAGCCTTTATTAAGAAACTGAAATTTCAATGAATTTCACCCTCAAAGCTTTGAGTTTTGAGTACTTACAAGAACAAAACCACTCAATTTACATTGAAAAACTTGCGACTTAATTTTATTTTAATAATTGAGAAGAGATTTATCTTCATGGGAATTTTTAGTCCTTAACCTCAATGCCTAGCAAAGGGAAGAACGTGGGCATGTAAACATTTATTCAAGTGCTCCTAAGATCCCAATAAGCTTCATCACATAAGCTTCACACTTTAAGTACCCATGATGTTAATCCAATTATGCTACACTATTCATATTTTGACACTAAATACTAAATAGTGTTAAAAAGATCAATAATTATCAATGGGAAGTACTTATATTCCTAAGAATTTATTTGGGGAACTAAGAACCCTCTAAATTTCATCACTTAAAATTTTTAATTTTTAGATTACAAAAATATAAAATTAAAAAATTAAAGCCTACCTAATTTTGGGAAGATCTGGGTCATCTAAAGACTCTTTTAGGGAGCAACAATTAAGGTGAAATTCAATCTTTGACACATAATTGTTCACGTTCAATATAGCATCTCTGCCTCAAATCATAAATTCTAAAAGCAACTATAAGAGAAATTCCAACAAAAAATGACTAGTCAATTTTCATATCAAAGTTGCTCCTCTATTTTTGAAATAATACTTTACCATATGAATGCTTAGAGTATTGTGTGCATGACTGGAAGAAAAGAAGATTTATAATATCAATTAACTTGGAAGATGAACCATTTCCTTACAATCAATCTTGTCTTCTTGAGGTGCAAATGGATGGAGGACATTAAGAGAGTGAACAAACTCCACAAATTCAATGACTCAATTACATTTTAGATCAAATAGATCAAAAACCTAACAAAGAAGACATTGAACATAAGGCCATGATAGATGTAGTAAATGTGTGCTAGAGAGTTAAAAAAAAGCATAGCCTATGAAGTAAATAATGGTAATCAGAACTGTCATTGCATATCACTCCTCAAAAAAAGGAAATCTCATTGGCACATTGGCTGAGCTTTCAAATCAAGTATGCACGAAATTATAGAAAGGATAAATAGCCACAACATTCTAATATAAATTACATCATATATCATACATAGATAAACTAAGAGAAAACATAACTAAATAGAAAAGTAGAGTACAAAATACATCATAAACATCTGCAAGTATTATGAATTTAAAATAGCTTGTGTAAAGGACATTGTTGAATGGTCATTATAGTCCTATTATCAAAATCTCTTGGCACCCAAGTTGCAATATAGAATTTCTAATGCAAAAGTTCTATGTCCATGATGATTGTCCTTATATCATTTGTTGCATATGTAAGTTGAATCTACTTTGTGCAACTACAACTAATTTTTCTCATCCCTCCCAATTAAATAACTTTTACGGTTTACCTCTTACATGATTGCATGTATACATATATGCTGCAAAAATATTGTCTCGAGCTCAAGAATCTAGTAGCTATAAACCACCATATTTTTACATCTACTTTTCATTTATTGTGAATAGATTGAAGCAACAACTGTATGGAGACTAATTTTGGTTTGACTCATTTTTCTTAAATTCTACTTTGGTAGGGTTTCATAATATTTTTTCCTACAAACTTTTCCCATTTTTCTCATCAGCATCATTGAGAGAACAACACAATTTTTGTAAAATCTTGAGGAAAGTCACTTTCCATGATTTCAGTGATTTTTTTTTGGAAATCTGTACAAGGACATATCACTTTTTGTTTTTTTTTAGTTCATTCTAAAACAGATCTATTGTTATCTGGTAAATGAAGGCATTGGTTCTATGGTTTTATAAGTGGTTGTTTTCATATTATATAATATTATTGTAATACCCAATGTTAGATCCTTATTTGTTTCTTTACATGGAGATATTCTAAATTGTGAAATGAATTTTACGTTCATTTGGCGATTTAATTTTTTTTCCTTGCTCTTTAAGTTATTTTTGTGACAATTTTCGTAACAAAATTATTTAGTGTTGAATGTACAACAACTACTGCTGAAGCTGTAAATGCAATGGTTTCCACAAAAATTCTCACATAGAGTGAACAGTAAAAATCGGATCATCTTCATATATTAAACTTAATACATTCTTCTTTGCAAAGCTTAAACATTGTACAACACATATTTCTTCATAGCTTTGTGCCATTATATTGGCTCTTGTACTTTAAAGACCAAATATTAAGGCAAGGTATTGGCGTGACACAAATGACTAAAAATTTACAAGATTTTGTTGAATAAGTGACAACAGCTTGGTTTGGTTACTTGGCCAGGGTTGAGTGGTCAAATTTGGTACCAATATACTCTTGATTGTATTATATTGTTTTATGAAACCACATGTCTACTCAAAAAATAAGGGGTGCTACATTTGAGAGATCATTTTCCCACAGAGAAATAGAGTATTTTCTTTTATGAAACCACGTATGTTACTTCAAAAAATCAGGGGTGCTACATTTGAGAGATCATTTTCCCATAGCCAAAGACAACTAGCATCTCTGCATTTGCATCAAATTTAGGTATAGTGAGTGCAAAGAGTGTTGAGAGATGAATTCTTGTGAACCACTACTCACTACTCATGAAACATGGGTCAATGGGTTTGACTCAAAAAGCTACACAGTTGAATCTTGATAAATACCTCCTCCTTAATAATCAAACTATAGGGATACAGGTTGTACGAACATAGTAACAATATTGTAAATCCAAAGGTATCCCAACTGGAAAGTATCACATTAAAAGCAGTAACCCTAATTAGTTGTAAGGGTTGGGATCTTATCAATCAAACTATAGGCACACTGACTAATGAAGCAGCCAAGAAGCATCCAGGGAGAAGGCTGGGGATGCCTAAATTTACAAAGGTATTTTAATTTAAATTGATTAAATTTTAAAATTCCCACTAACTACAAGAAATATTATTTACTCGAGTATTAATGTAACTTCTTCTGAAATCAAATGCATAGATAGAACACAATCCTCATATTAGTGATGAGATGTATTGAGAATATATATAATGATACTCACACAACATGAATGATGAATGGAATAGTAAATGATTTTTTAGACATTGACAAGCTTCATAGCCAAAGCAAGGATTCATAAAAATCCTTATCCATCACTCATGTACATTGTGCTAGTCATGCTTTATCATAGTTTATGCCCTTTATTGTATCACCATAGCATTAACAACACCAAAAAATGTTGCAATTGTGGCCCTTTCTATGATGAATTCCATTAAAATTTAAAAAATAAAATAAAATAAAAATTATACACAAATTTAATTTTCATTTTAAGGAGAGATATTCACAAAAAAAAATAAAAAATGGCAAGACAAAATAATTTAAACATCACTGCAATATACATTTTACTTCAAAAATAAAATAAAAAATAGTGGCCTTGTAAGAAAATACCTTGGAAAGTGACATTCATTTTAACTGCAAAATTTCTTTAACACCAGTGGTAAAATGAATGGAGGGTTAATAGACATTGCCTTAAAATGAAAGGGTTTGCATTGCAATAGGTGTTACACGGTGAAGCAACTTGAAACAAATAAAATTAATTGCTTGAAGATTGACCCCTTCTTAGTTAAAAGAAATAACCAAACGCCACTAGTAAAAGCAATAAAGGGTTAGCAACCATTGAGTAATAATGAAAAGGTTTCAATTAAAATAGCACATGAAGCATAAAAGTAGAAATTACCTTCACCCTTCTGATGTTTCATTGCTCTCCTCCTATCATAACCATCATTTCCATTTCATTCAAAAGAAGGCTTCTTGAAAAAGTAATGGAGATTGAAAAATAGTGAATACACACAGACCCAAGGTATTTGAACTCGCAGCTACAACTAATTTTTCTCATCCCTCCCAATTAAATAACTTTTATGGTTTACCTATTACATCATTACAGCTTGAAATTGATAAAGTTAATTGCTTGAAGATTGACCCCTTCTTAGTTGAAAGAAATAACCCAACGCCACTAGTAAAAGCAATAAAGGGTTAGCAACAATTGAGTAATAATGAAGGGTTTGAATTAAAATAGCACATGAAGCATTAAAGTAGAAATTACCTTCACCCCTCTAATGTTTCATGGTAAAATGAATGCAGGTTTAATATACATTGCCTTAAAATGAAAGGGTTTGCATTGAATTAGGCATCGTACAGTGAAGTAGCTTGAAACTTGTTGGTTATTTTTTAAGAACCAAACTTAATTTGATTCCTTAACTATGAATTTTCCACAACTCAATTATGAGCAAGGTTGAGGATTGGCCAACACTTAAGTAAAGTAATTAATACTTCACTTCTTCTCTTCAGGCTCTGTGAGACCCAGGAGGGCAATCCCATGCATACTCATAATATCTCCCATTAGGTCAAGAGTATCTCTTCACACTGATGAATTATCTCAAGAAACTTAATTTTTCAAAGGCTTGGCAGACCTTAGGTAGAAGTGTTACTCATTTCAGGGAATGCACTTATATACTTAAATTTGGTGAAATGTAGAGTAGAGTATTTTATGAATCTTTCTTCATCTTGAATCCTAGACTAAATTCATTACTAGCTCAACTAACCACAAGATAAACCAATTAAACCATCAGTGCCTTATCTAAGGGAGAAATAGAGTCGTAACTTGTAATCAATCGGTAATATAATTCTGATTGAACACCATAAATTAATGGACTATTAGAGTGCCACTTTGTAACATCTAACTCATTGTGTTTCAAAATATCACTTCCTTACTAAATCCTATATCCTTTTCTCACAAACTAATCACCTCATTTTAGTGTTTAATCAACTCATTAAACAAAAGCATAAAACAAGTTCATCCATTTAGTGCAAATAATAGAAGACAAATAAAATTATAATTAACAACTCCATTCATAACTTGGAAGAAAATACATAGGAGAGCAACATTTTAGAACCAAAATTCTTCTTCATTTCTGATGTTTCTTTGTAAAACCATATTTAAGATATGTATACAGTATAACTTTCACCTTATATTTGCCTCTGATATATCTATTAAAGTATCTATTTACATTCTATCTACTTTGAGAGCATAGTATTCACTGTGACCTCTCCTAGTCTCAAAATTTTGAACTCTCTTGTATCAGCGATGAAATACCCTTTATAAAACATGGGAGGAACAAGCACCCGGCTGAATTACAATTTCACTTTGAATTCAATTCATTTCAAAAACCTAATTCTAATTGACTCCTCGAAGAAATCCCCAGGCGGTTTCATACACAATCATTTGAGAATAGGGGAGGACAAAAGGAAAAAATATGTGCAAGATACCAGTAGTTGCTATCCCAACGTTCATTGTTGAAACAAAAAATATTTCATTCATATCTTCTGGAGGACTTCCACATCAGCATGGGAAAGAAAAAGATAAACCATGGACACATGAAAACAAATACCTACTATGCAAAGACCATGGTTTCATAAAAAACTAAAACAAGGCAGTGACCCTATTCAGAGTCATCGACATCAAAGAATGTTTGACCACTCCCTGTTGTCCTCAATGAAATTGGAGGGATCATCACCGTGTCATCATTGGAGCTCCCATATAGAATGAGAGAACGAAGGTGTTGGCCATAGTCTAAGTCATTATCAACCTCAACATCTGAAGGAGTATCATAAAGCACAATAGGAGAATTTTGTTTTCCCAAGTAGGCCTTATGACTTTTCTCTTTTTTCCTAGCCTTTTTCACTGGCTGTACCAATTCCTTCCCTTTGAACTTGACCACTTTTCCCAGAAGGGTTCTATTTCTCAAGTAATACGTACTCTAGACAATTGATTTCTTCTTATGACCTCTAGCCCTTCTTTTACCCTTTGAAACCTCAGGAGAAGCTTGGGCTTCTTGCTCAGTTATATCCTCATGATACTCAAATACATTGAGACAGCTAGACATTCTCATAGGCTAAATTGTTGCACCAGTTTTCCCCATTTTCAAAACAAGTATAATTTAACAATTTAAAACAAAGCTACAGGTAGACACACTTACAACCTAGACAATTTTGACCAACCTATTAGAGAAATTCCTAACCAAACTAGAGAACCCAAGTTGAAACCAACCTACTAAGGATGAGAAAATTCAACTAAAGACAAAAAAGAGCCTCTTACTCCATTTCACACTTCATCTTACATACACTATAGACTGAAAAGATGGTGAAAATGCATAGTGACTAACCTACATTAAATAGAAAATTTGAGCATGCAAAATTAATGATTCAAGAACTCCTTGCACGAGCAAATTGGTAACTTAACATTTCGGCTTTGAATCTAGGTCGTTGATCTTAGAATAATTAAAATTTCATCTAAGGTTGCCATGAGCATCGTTTTTTGACCATTATTAACTTTCTCCTAGAAAATAGCGATGTTATCTCAAATGTTGCCATGTTCCTTTCTAACCTTGATTAATCATATGTGTTCTGACAATTAGAATGTATCACCAGCCTAATCTATGCCTTTTCATTTATATCAGCGAAGTACATGAGACTAGTCTGTTTTCTTGAGAGAATACTTCCTTATATGCATCATCGCTCATCGTTGATCTTCCTCAAATCTTAGGGTGCAATTCACGATGAAAGTATTCATGCAATTATTTTTAGCCCATTTGATCATCCTATTTTAAAACTATATCAATGGTTCTCTAGTCCTTTCACCACTTTACTTTTTTCTTTCTACAAAATCCTCAAGATCCTGCCACATTTCCCTTTCATCAATAGTCATCTCCTATCACGGATGCATCTCTTCCTTCATCGGCCTCATCAGCGATGTGAACATCCCCTTGATGAAACTCCAACCCTCAGTTCTACAGCCTATCCTTTGATCACGTTTGTTCCTCCATCGTGCATCGCTAATTAAAACTTTTCACCTTGGCTCCTATTAGCAATGGGAGATGTAGTGAAGTCATCAAATTTAGACATGTACACCTGCATAAAAATAAATGGCACAAAAGGGATCACTCAAAGGATCTCATCATATTAGCGAAAGAAACCCTTTTAGAGAACATCTCTCATCACTAATTTAGAACTCAAGTTCATAAATGAATTCATGATGAGTGATAAAACATAAGGTCTTCACTCATCGCTAATTCTCCTCATACAGTTTGTGAGCAATTAATGATCTGAGGATTTACAAAGTTTACAATGTGCATCACATATTGTTAATCTAGAACTTACCATTTAAAACATATCTGTGATCATGCGATATAAAGAAAATTACATCATATCGCTCATCGTTGATCCAAGTTTATCATTTTATGACCATCTGCGATGGGCGATAAGAAAAAAAGCCAAAGCATCGCTCATCGCTATTACAAATTTGAAAGCTCAAAAGCCATTAGCGATAAGTGATATCAAAGAACACACAGTTCCATCGCTTGTCACTAATTTGGAAAACGTACCTATGAAGAAATTAGCAATGAGCGATCAAGTATGATGGCCATCAAGAATTAAGTGGAAACTTTGAGTACGTGCACTTAAGTTATTCTTATGAGGGGGATCCTCAAGGATGACATGAGAATAGTAGGCTTAATAACTTCTAAGTCACAAAATGTAAAGAATATAAAGGCCAAAAGGTTCTTTACTTAGCCCTATAAGATGGGATATTCAGACCTAGGCAAGAAGGATCGGTCACTTGATGATATTGATAAACATGAGAGTTTTACAAAAAAATGACCAAATACAAGCACTATGCAGTCAATCAAAAAATAAAATACAACAAGAAATAAAAATGAATAAAACCCTAAACCCCATATAAGAACCCTACAATGAGATGTAACAAAAGTTTTAGATGAAAATAAAAATTCTTAGGGTTCAATATGAGCACTTCAGATTTTGCAAAATTTGAAAGTGGCATCAGTGGCTCTTTCTGGGGACGTTTGTCCTTAGTGGATAGAGCGAGAATTTAGATCCTCTAGAGAAGCAGATCAGTTGCCTACTTCATTGGGTAACAGAGTCAATAGGTCACCCCTTCCTCCAACTGCTCTTGGTTTGACAATTCAAACCATATTTGATGTCCCAAGGCCACCAAAAACTGTATGTCTTTTCTTACCTCTGTCATAGACAAAATTTTCATCAACTTCACAGAATCCAATATGAAAATATCATTACAATCTGCCAAATTAAAAGTGTTGGCATCTCCCAACAACCTAGCATATGCAATATCAACAACAAACTCACAATTACCAAGTATTTGATATTTAGGCATACACTTAAAATATTGATTATCATGTGGCAACAACTCATAATATTTATCATTTAAAACACTACCAAGTTGAAAACAACCCTCTTCAATATTTTTCCCATTACCACACTTTAAGAATGTTACACCTAGCTGAAAAACCCGACATTCATATTCTGCCACATAGTTGGTACTATCAAGTTCAATCTGCCTATTAGTTTGCATGTCAAAGGTGAAAAAATAATAAGAACTAATCAAAATATTATGTACATCATGCAAACTATCTCCAAGTGTAAGTAAGAAGATACACTCATATTTTAGAACACACTGTAACTATGCCTCAACATGCCGGTGTAGAGAATCATCAAGAATCTCTAATCTATTCGCATCCTTACTCTCTTTGATACCTTCTGAACATAACATGTTAACATCTTCAACATTCATAGCTTGTTCAAAAGTGAGCAATTCTAGTTCAAAAAGATAATCTATTTTTTCTTTGAAATCAACCGCCATATCCATATGAAAGGATTCATAACTAGGCTCATCTAAAACAAAAAACAAATACTTACCCAAATTTTCCTTAAAATTCTCAAAAAAATTGGCTTATCAAATACACAAACTTCATGGTCATCTACTGTGTCTAATCCATCGAAATAGATTTATGAAATTACATTATCTTTCACATTCTCACACTCACTTGGTTGCTTGTCATTGTCCCCATTATCACCCTGCTAATCAACTAGTTCATAACTAGAAAGAAGATCAGATACCCATGCGTTATATCCTGCATAGTAAATGCTATCATCACTGTCAAAATCAATATGAACACACAACAATTTAGGGTTGCCCGCATGTTTATATTTTTAATATTCAATGGCCAATAGATTTGAAATTTGTTCACTACTTAATAGATTATTGTTCTGATCCATTCTTTCAATCACTTTTTCTTCTCAACTTCCACTAAAACTGCATGGATTACTAAGTTGTAAATTAGGGTATATCATGATATCACCTTCAAAAAACTCAATGGACTGATCACAAACTAGGTTTTCCCAATCATCAGAGATTAAATTTCTAACAACCTTTTCAAAAACATAGTCACAACCTATCTTAGAAGATAGGCTATCCATTTGTTTATTCTTGCTTATTTTTAGGTTGTCATGATAGCAATCTACATTTTTTTCACTTGAACATTAGACTGGGTTTCATCATTGATTTTTTCATTCACATCTTCTTGAGGATAGAGGCAAATATTTTCTCAATTATGAACAACAATGGTAGACATTACAACACTCTTAACTTCTTCCTTCTCAAGCATGCACTTGTTTGTATCTAAAATTGAAAACATTTGATCATTTATATCCATATAGCTACTAATTTCATTAGCATTTTTATCCACAATTGAAGACATCAAGCTTTGCACATATTCATTCCTCATTTTTTCCATATTGTCTAAACATGTGTAATCCATTTGCATACTCAATATTTTAAAATCCCTTAACAATGCACTAGATCCCTCCTCAAAGGATTCAAAATACATATGAATGCACTCTAAGGTACTAGGTCTAAAATTTTTCAAGGATTAGTGAAGAGCAATAGCAAATCTGTGACCAAAAGAATTGCTTGACTCTTCACCTTGTTTTTTAATCTATTTTAACTTTGTGACGAGGCCAAAAGGTTCTTTTGCAAATTCTTCTCTATAAGCATCCACTAGCTTATCCCAATAGGAAAATGACTTCTTAGGAAAACTTAAGTATTAGTCCTTAGCTCTAGCTTCAAGAGTTCTAACAAAAAATCTCATCCACATATCTTGATCTCTAAATGAATGTTTCACCACGAAGCTATAAAAACTTTCGACATGTGCACCTCTTTCACACACATTGTATCCATTAAATCTAGTCATTTGCTTATACACTCAAGATGACATACTTTTAACCTTATAATCAACCCATGACAAGTCTAATTGGTCATACAATGGATCAAAAGAATTGATAAAAGGTGTAGTATGATTATTTCTCAACTGGGCTTGTAGAGCCATTAGGTGTCTTTTGTTCATCTCTTTAATTCCCTTTTTAAACACAACTTTCCGTTCTGTCCTAAGCCTAGGCTTGTTCATACTTGGGATCATGCACTTTTTGGTATCAACCATCTGAGGATTTTCAAACTTATGAAGCTTCTTGACAATATGCATCAAAGTTTCTAATGACATGGTTATTTCTCCTTGATAATCCATGGATGTATGCAAATCTGGGTTTAAGTAATGGTGCACAATCATAACCATGACAATATGAAGGATCACTAAGATAGTTGCTAATGTGATGGTAACTTGGGCCTCCAACATATGATAATGCAAATGGATAGTAATTCTTAAGATATACAACTTCATTCTAACCATCCATACTAGAAAAATTGCGAATACTTAGAAAACACTTTAAAAGGAACAGTAATTGTTTTCAATATGATAGGTTCAACAAATGAAAATATGCAAAAAACCATGTACCTTCACACCTCTAGTTGCTACAAATTTAAATAGAGCATTTTCAGGTTACAATAGAAAATAATAACCCTTCATGTGTATAAATTGTAGAGTAGAGTCACCACCTCTTCAACAAGAGGAAAACCTTTGAAGCAAGTATATCTTTCTCTGAGTTCTTCCAGTAGAGTCACTTTCTTAGTATTTTGAATTTAGGGTTGCTACAAATCAATTTGCAAATCTAGAAGTTCTTCAATATCTAAACTAGATGTTCATTCTATTTTCACTCCTTTTAAATGGTCTTCAACAAATTTGCATCAAATATACAAAGTGTTCCCCAGTAGAGTCGCCATTCTGCTAGTTATTTTTTAAGAACCAAACTTAATCTTAGTCCTTACCTATGAATTTTCCACAACTCAATTATCAGCAAGGTTGAAGATTGGCCAACACTTAAGTAAAGTAATTAGTACTTCACTTCTTCTCTTCAGACTTTGTTTGACCCAGGAGGGTGATCCTATGCATACTCATAATATCTCCCATTAGGTCAAGAGTATCTCTTCACACAGATGCATTATCGCAAGAAACTCACTTTGTCAAAGGCTTGGCAGACCTCAGGTAGAAGTGTTATTCATTTTAGGGAATGCGCTTATATACTTAAAGTTGGGGCAATGCAGTGTAGAGTATTTTATGAATCTTTCTTCATCTTGAATCCTAGACCAAATTCATTACCAACTCAACTGACCATAAGATAAACTAATAAAACCATCAGTGCCTTATCTAAGGGAGATATATAGTCATAACTTGTAATCAATCGGTAATACAATTCTAATTGAATACCATAAATTAATGGACTATTAGAGTGCCACTTTGTAACATCTAACTCATTGTGTTTCAAAATATCACTTCCTTACTAAATCTTATATCATTTTCTCACAAACTAATGACCTCATTTTAGTGTTTAATCAACTCATTGAACTGAAGCATAAAACGATTTCATCCATTCGGTGCAAATGACAGAAGACAAGTGAAATTAAATTTAACAACTTCATTCATAACTTGGAAGAAAATACATAGGAGAGCAACATCTTAGAACTAAAATTCTTCTTCATTTTTTATGTTGCTTTGTAAAACCATAATTAAGATCTGTATATAGTATAAATTTCACCTTAGATTTTCCTTTCATATATCTATTAAAGTATCTATTTACATTCTATCTGCTTTGAGAGCATAGTATTCATTGTGACCTCTCCTAGACTCAAAATTTTGAACTCTCTTGTATCAACCATGAAATCCCCTTTATAAAATAGGGGAGCAATAAGCACCTAACTGAATTATAATTTCACTTTCATTTCAATTCATTTCAAAAACCTAATTCTAACTGACTCCTTGAAGAACTCACCAAGTGGTTTCATATGCAATAATTTGACAACAGGGGAGGACAAAAGGAAAAAAACATGTGCAGGATACTAGTAGTTGTCACAGCGTTCATTGTTGAAACAAAATAGATTCCATTCATATCTTTTGAAGGACTTCCACATCATATTTGGAAAGGAAAAGACAAACCATGGACACATGAAAACAAATACCTCCTATGCAAAGACCATGGTGTAATAAAAAACTAAAACAAGGCAGTGGCCCTATTCAGAGTCGTCGACATCAGAGAATGACCGACCACTCGTTGTCCTCAATGATATTGGAGGGATCATCACCATATTGTTGTTGAAGCTCCCATACGACACCAGAGAAGTAAGGTACTGGCCATAGTCCGAGTCATTATCAACCTCAACATCCGAAGGAGTATCAGAAAGCACAATAGGAGAATTGTGTTTTCCCAGGTAGGCCTTATGACTTTTCTCTTTTTTCTTGGCCTTTTTCACTGGCTGCACCAATTCCTTGCCTTTGAACTCGACCACTTTTCCCATAAGGGTTCTATTTCTCAAGCAGTACGTACTCTGGACAATTGATTTCTTCTTATGACCTCTAGCCCTTATTTTACCCTTTGAAACCTTAGGAGAAGATTGGGCTTCTTGCTCAGTTATATCCTTATGATACTCAAATACATTGAGATAGCTAGACCTTCTAATAGGCTGAATTGTTGCACCAGTTTTCCCCATTTTTAAAACAAGTAGAATTTAACAATTTAAAAAAAAGCTACAGGTAGACACACAACCCAAACAATTTTGACCAACCTATCAGAGAAATTCCTAACCAAAACAAAGAACCCAATTTGAAAGCAACCTACTAAGGACAAGAAAATTCACCTCAAGACAAACAAATAGCCTCTTACTCCATTTCACACTTTTCCTTACATACACTATAGACTGAAAAGATGGTAAAAATGAATAGTGATCAACCTGCATTAAATAGAAAATTTGAGCATGTAGAATTAATGATTCAAGAACTCCTTACGTGAGAAAATTGGTAACTTAATAGTTCAGCTTTGAATCTGGGTCGTTGATATTAGAACAATTAAAATTTCAACTAAGCTGGCCATAAGCATTGTTTTTCAACCATTATCAACTTGCTCCTAGAAAAAAGGAATGTTATCTCAAATGTTGCCACATTCCTTTCTAACATTGATTAATCATGTGTTATGACAATATGCATGTATCGCCAACCTAATATGTACCTTTTCATTTATATCGGCAAAGTACATGAGGCCAGTTTGTTTTCTTGAGAGAATACTTCCTGTTGATGTGTTTTTTATGCACTTCTAAACATAGGTAATGCGTAGACCTCTCTTGAAAGACAATCTTCCACAATCAAATTGCAGAACACTATCCCAAGGTCTCTAATGTTAGGTCTTGACAGTGCTTGGAATATCTCAGTTGTTTGATGTGATTTGCTGGAATCACAAGGCGGTCTTACGTAGGTATTACAAAGCATGGGAAGTTGGATCCTGAAATGGAGTTCTTAAGATGGGAGAGTTGTTACGTATTTGTTGTAGGTTCAAATAGTGATCTTGGACTCCATTTTTTCATTGGATTTGGCTTTACAATGTGCAATGAACCTTAGCATAGATCACTCATTAAATAAAATGAAAAAAGGGCAAGGAAGAGGGAGGTTCCTGGATCTGCAACTAATTGTGAACAGTGATGATGGAGTTCTTGCAATGGACAGCTTCCTAAAACAATATTCCACTTAACCAGAAATCTCACAGTCTCATGGAATTTGTGCTATTTTCTAAGGTTTGCAAATATTTTGTCTATCATTCACCATATGCATGCATGAACAAAGATGAAAGTGTGGAGCAAATTTGAATTTAAGTCTAGATTAACTTTACACAGCTATCTACCATCAACAAATAGCAAAAAGTATGGACTAAGAAGTCATCAACACGACAGGAATTTTCATGATCATAGGACAACATTCCTAAAATCTACCAAAGCAAGGAAACAGTTAACTAGAATAGCAATAAAACCTAAGTTAAACATCTAACAATGGAGATTGAATCAAGCAACATGTGAGAAACTCAGAAAATGCACCAAGTCAATGCCTTTTCTTTATAAATTTCTGCAGCATGCCTTTACAACAACTCAACTCTCTTTGCAAATGAGAGGAGACCTCTATTTATAGTGCTCAAAAGATCTAATGAATGGCCAAGATCAATTCTTATTGTGTGGCCAAGATTCATTACAAAATAGGGTTTCACCTACCCCCCAATATATCACAATTTAAAATTGCATTTTGTCATTTTCCCTATTTTGTCCTCTATTGACGTCACTGTAGCACTTTTGTCTTTTAGCCAATTGTTGTTTTACTGTGGCTACTCTTTAGGGAGTTCTTCATATTTGACGGGGCTGTCCTCCTGCCTCTTAGAAGCTATGTATTCTATGAACTTGAGGATGACCGCCTGGAGCTTGTCTATTTCAATGATTTCATATCGCAACACCTGGTAGCTCCATTCTTTCGCATTATCTTCTAGCCTTTTCCAATCCTCATGATACTTTGTGCCTTGGTCCCTGAATAGCTCTGATTGATCAGAGGCATGGGCAGAAAAACTCATGAATTCCACTATGATTTCACCAAACATCCCGTCCTTCATCTTTTTCTGGAAGTAGGGCTTTATCTTCTCCGGATCCATTTGCACTATGGGCATGTCGTACTCCGTCATCAGCTTGACATAACGAGTGCACTCTGCCTTGATTTCCTTGATCCATTCAATGTCTAGATCCACCTTGCTCATGAAATGTTCCAGTCTTTCCCTTTGGTTCTTAAAATCTTGTTGCCACACATCCATCAGCCAGTGATCGTCTTTCTTAAATGCAAGATCTTTTTCCCACGTGGCTTCTGGCAACTGAAGGATAGCCTCGATCCTTGGAAAGGTGGAGTCTTAGGTCATAGGGAAGTTGGTGCAGAGCTTCCTCGTGTCCTCCAGAGACTGCAACAGGTCTAAGAACTTGTTGGCTGTTCGCACAGCTTGGCTAATTCCCATGTTTCCGATGTATAAGACTTGTTGGAACCAGTCCTCTGTAGTCTTTTCCAAGTTCTTCCTTATTTCCATCTTATTGATCTGCTCTTTGGATAGCAGCTGGGGTGTGGCTGTGGATGTGGTAGGTAAGTCATCCACTAAAGACCATTGTTGTATGTAATCTATTAAGGCAGCGACCTGTGCCTTGAGCTCATCCTTCGAGATCTTATCTTGCTTTATCAAATGCACCACCATAGCCACTGACTCCTCAAGGTGCCTGACTTTCTGCTCTCTGGTGGCAGTCCCCAAGTCGATGGTGGAGATGTTGTAACTCACCCCAGCTTGGCCAATCATAGGCATTGCTATTTTGGTTGCTCGAGACCCAGAAGCATCCATCGCCACCCTGGATCGGACTTTTGGCTTCTTCTCCTTCTTTGTCGTGATTTGAGCTCAAGCCAAGATGGCCTCTAACCTCACCCTTGGGACCTTTAGTATAGGGGTTTTTCTTTCGAGCTGCCTCTCTAACCATTCAGGCACAGCAAATTTTCCCTTAGGTGAATCATGGCCACCCTCGCCCCTATCGGTCAAGGCCAAGGTTTCTACTCCCTTTTCTTCTGGGGACTTTTCTTTCTCCTTGGCAGCATCTCCCTCTTCCTCGTCAGAATCTTGGATGAACACGAGGCATTTGATAGGAAGCACAGTGGACAGTTGTTGTATGGGACTTTCTTTCTCTGCCGTCTCTTCTTCTTTCTTTTCCTTAGCATGTTCAATCTCGTGCACATGCTCTTTGAATTGCCCGAATTCAAGGCTCTCGACAACTTGGGTCCCACCCTCAGTTTTGTATTCTTGTTGCCACTCTTCTTCTTCACGGGGTGTCCTTTCTACCTCTGATTTGGTGTCCTGTGGCTACCGGGCCAGTTCTTCTTCAAGATCATTGTCAAAGGCCTATGTGATTACCTTGCCACCAGTGCTATCTTCCTCGTCCCTGCTCTATGAGGAACTAGTTCCCTCCTCTTCATAGGCCACCCTGTCAATTGTGCGGTGCTCGTGGTATTTATCAGCCTCCTCCTCAAAGGCCCCTGAGGCTTCTCATTCTCGTTCCTCCCACTCCTTAGAGATTAGCATGGTGGCTTCCATAGCCGGTGGCCCTGTCAGCGGTTATGAAGGCTTAGTAGTAGCAAGGGCTTGTGCAAGGGTTGCTTGAAGAGCGGGATCCATTAGGCTTTGGGATAGCTCAGGGGGAAGATTTTGCATATGTATCAAGAGAGCCTCAGGCATGGTGGAAGTGGGAATAGGTGTTGTCTCCGTTGCCAGAGGGAGTGATGTGGTTGGTGACATGGCGGCGGAGGAAGGGGGCGTAGTTATGGCAGAAGAGGAGTTGATAATTATTACAGACTTGGCCGGAGGAAAAGGGGCAAGATGGACAGAAATGTCCACTGTCGACGGGGATGTGGCAATCATAGCTAGAGAGGTAGGTGGCACAATGGTAGGGGTAGGGAGAGCCAAGAGAGGTTCCAATTGATCCATACACCTAACCTTCTCCTCCTGGGTTGAGGGTTGTTCCATGGCGCTCCCCGCTTGTTTGAGCCTTTTGGGGGGTGAGCCTCCTGTTTCTTTCCTTGCATAGACCTTGGAGTCTGGAGACTATTCTATTTATGTCTCCTTTCTCTTCTTGGATCTAGTGACCAAAGGAGACTTGGAGGTCTCGTTGGTTGAAGTGGCTACAACGACATCCTCTATGGCACTTGGCTCACTTTTGAGCCCTTCATAAGTCAAAATTACTCCTTGCCAGTTTAATTGGGCTACTTACCCATCGACCCACTCCTTAGTATGAGAAAATATTGGCTTGGTTATAATGTCAAGGTCATTGACCTCCTGCTCGTCCCAGTCAATTGTTGGTATCAGCAAATTGGTGACCGTAGGGTACCTGGGGTACATTATGGTGCTCTCGTCTTCCTCGACCTGGTCTAGTATGGGGAAAGGCTGTACCTTCCTTACAAACTGCACACTCATTCGAATATAGTGCCTTGCACGTACCTCTTTATCATCCTAACAATCCACCTAGAAATCCTTAATGTGGTGTAGATGAGCGAACCCTGGTCGTAATGCCTTCCGAACGTGGCCATACGGGTGCATCTGCAGGCGAGCAGTATGTAGGTAGAAATGGTAATCTTTTAGTTCTTTCTTGGAGTTGACAGCACACTAGGAAGTTTATAGTCTATACATGCCCTATTTTAGAGTCATGGGATAAGAAATCCCCGCAATGTGTTTGTTGGTGAAGATTTCCTGTATGTTTTGGAGTTTCCAAGAAAGCTCCAAAAGGATGATTCGGTCGTTGGGGTATCGAGGCAACCTATTTGGCCTTTTAGTGAAGCCCTGGGCATGGATGTATGAAAACTTTGAGTACTGAATGAAGAGGAAGGCATACTGCTTCAAAAGTGCCTTGGCACTGTGAGAGACCCTCCTCTCGAAGTCTTCAGCAATCATTTTGATAATATGGCCAATGAAGGCGTCATTTACTCTACAGTATTCCCTTTTGAAGTTCTAGTACTGGAGCTGCGAGTACATATCGTAGGCCGTGAGTCTTCGCCCCTGCTCCAGATCAAGTGCCACAAATAACCTGTTGTACTGTCTCTGATCCACCAAGGAATAGACAAGATAGGAAGTCATATAAAATTTGGAGCTCTTCTTCACGTTGACGAATTGCTCATGGAAGCAGTTGCTTATTATACCTCCCCAATAGAATGAAGTCTTTGTGGTGACATCCTCATTCCCCTGAACAATTTGTTGAATGAAGTACACCATCCATTCCAAAAAGAAGGCGGCCATAGGAAGATCCATAACCCTGCTTAACATGGTGACCAAGTCATGGTAATCTTCATGGAAGTCACTACGGAAGAGTTCTTAAGGAACCTTCGCAGCGCTGCCCCGCTTTTCTTTGAGCCAATACTAATTTATTGACCTTTTACAGCCCACCAGATTATCGTCCCATGCTGCTTGACATTCCTCTATGTTGGGCGTTTCCATTTTTTGAAATGTGGGAATATGGAAGGTTTTTCTGATCCCTTTAGCTGACATGTCGGCGAGGACATTGCCCTCTTTATCAATGATTGTCCTTGTTTAGCTTGATATGCCTCCTGACAAGACATGACCAACTTGGGGGCCACGAGGGATGGAGGGAATCCAGCAGCCTTTGCTATTCCGCTTTGCCTTATCAGCCTTGCATTTTTGGTTGTTGGATTGACCCTGACCCTTTGTGTGAATTTTTCAATATTGACATGGCCTATGTTGGTATCGATGATCTCCTTCCAATCTGTGGTGACTTTTGAGTGTAGAGGCTCGCCCTGGAATTGGTATTTCATCTGGTCCTTGTCCTCTTTCCCTCGAGGAATCTTTCCTAACCTTTTCCCTTTGTCCTTCTCGACGAGTGTCGCTGAAGGTCCTACACCCATTTCGATATATTCGGAAAGCAAAGGCATAGTCAGCACAATGGATCACAAAAGAATTCATGTTAGCTGAAATCTTAAAGATAAAATCCATTTTAAACAATCAATCTATTAAGCATAACATGACCTTTTATCTCCCGATGTCATTAATCTTTTGATTAAGGGCATTTGGACAGTCCAGGCCCAGAGGGCCGGACTTCCTTGGCAGAAATGCCACTTTGAAAAGGTAAATAGGGTGTAGGGCTCTGAGAGATTTTCTCCAATCGAATTTAGTACTTTAAGAGGTTCGCAACGAAGAGGACTAAAATTAAGCACGTGGGTCAGAGTTAGATTTCATATTTGGGCTTATTTGGATCAGTTTGGGAGGATTTAGATGTCCCGAGCCAGAGAGCCATCCGGAGATGGTAGTTTAGAATAGCAGATCATAAATGGAATTGTGGAGACAGAACCTTGGGGTCCGAGGTCCGGTAGGCTATAGGGTGACTAACGGTTTGTAACTTCACCTTTGAGTGTTCGGGTCTGTGGTACCAGGAAGGTGTTCATCTTTTGCTGTTTGGGATGGCTATTGTTGGGCGAAAGTCTGGAGGGGGCAGCCGACAGTTAGGGCTCGGCGGATTACAAATCGGCATGAGGCCTCCATGGCATGGTAAGGTTCTGGTGAGATTTGCAAGTCTTGCCGACAGCCAGGAGCAAGACTAGACTTGGCACGAGCGTTTTCCATTTGATTTCATTTTTAGTTCAGTGTTGACCGAGAAGGCAGAGCCCAGAGCTCAGAGGGGCGGGGCAAGAATTTTGTTCAGAACGGCGGGCAAGGGAAGGAGTCTTGCACAACGGAGCCCAGCATGGATGAGGGCATTCAACAGCTTTACATTACCAGGTCTAGAAGGCTGGGGGACCATGATGCACTCATCGTTTGGGGTAGCAAACACTAGACAGAAGTCCAGAGCTTCAGGTCTAAAGGGAGAGGAAGCCGTCATTTCGTTTCAGTCTTGAATCGGTGCAAAAATATGCCTGGGAGAAAAGTCTCGGTGAAAGCCTCATGTCTCACTGACAGTTGGGAACAAGACCGGACTCAGCATAAGGGCCCGTCATTTGACTTTGTTTTCAGTCCAATAGCGGACGAAAGGGTGGAGCCCGGAGCTCGGAGGGGCGGGCAAGATTTTACCCTCGCGATGGTAGATAAGGAAAGGACAGAGATCCGATGTCCGGAGCCCGAAAGGGGAAAGGATACTCTGAGTTTTCCTGGGATTCCAACGGAGAATGGAGGCCTAGGGCCCGGATGGCGGGGCTCCACCAGAAACTTGGAGGCAGGCATGACGGAATCCGAAAGGAGATCCGAAGGGCGGGATTTGCGAACTCGAAGGGCGCATGACCAATTTTGAAATGCTCGCAGCGAGGAGAAGGGCGGGCCCCAGGGGACGGGTGGTCGGGGAAAGTTTGTCATTTTGACACGGCGGCATCCCTATTGACTTCTAAACAAGGAAGTCCGATGGTTTAGGCCCGAAGGGGGAAATTTCCGTCAGAAAGAAGGTTCATCACTTTGGTTTGGACAACCAAGATAGGTCCCAAGGCCGAAGGGGATAAGCTCCCTGCGGGAAGAACAACCGTGACGAGGTGGAGCTCTGGATTGGTCATGAGGGCACCCTCGAAAGTTTTCTTAAGTTTTCAAAACATGGGTTTTACTCGTGACGCTATGGTTCATCATTCATACATCATTTTGAAGTCTATTCTCTATTTTAATCCTTAGAAATCATGAAAATAATGCTTGGGAGGGTGAATGGAGAACCTACCTCAAACACTCGATGCGGGGAAATGTGGGATCCACTTACGATCAATGAAGTGATGGTGAGAGCGATGAGCGTGAAGGTGTTGAAGATAGTGGGCTCCTCTAGCAAGTTTTTTTATCACTCCCTGCAACATTGTCAAGTGAAAATGATAGGCTTGAGTGGGTCGTTTATACCCTCTACCGCCATTAATGGCCCTATTAAATGCAGGTACAACGAGCAGTGAGGTAGGTGATTTTGAATTCACCGATAGCTGTGGGAGACCCAGGGTCTGGAGACCGAGAAGGCACAGGTTGGCAGGCGCTTGATAAGTTCAACTCGAGAATCACCAGTGGCAAAGGAGAGGTCGGGTCCCGGAAGGCAGAACTCCATGAGAAGTTTGCTGTGAGGAATGACGAAGCACTCACGGAACCCTGGGAGTGGAACTCCGCGGTCCCAGGCTTGAAGGGTTTTGCAGCTGTCAAAATTTTTGAGGTTTCTAGTAGACAACAAATGGATGTTCAAACTCTGAGGTCCAGCAAGATGTGACCCAAGCATCATTTGGAACGGCGGGTGCAATGGAAACCCGAACGCTCAGGCCCAACAGGGCCCTAGGCCGTTGGCAGGGGCAAACTGCCAGGGAGACTCCACGAAGCACCAAAACCTGACAAAATTAAAAGGGGAAGGAACAGCCAGCTTAAGGTGAAACTTAGAAGCAACATTGACCATTTAGGGCACCAAAAATAGAATGGGCATGCAAAACGAGGCAACGATAAACAACAACAAAAAAATGACCTGACAAGGCGGAGGAAAAAAGGGTCCCTTTTCAAAACGGGGCTTGTGTGCCAAGGGTACAACAAATGGTGACTCCGCTAGGAAATGCTCCCGAGCGTTCTAAAGGTAAATATTCATTCAGGACCTAGAATTTATGGTTTCGCAGACCAGGAGTGGCTTCCCAAGGTGAATCTGGGAGAACGAGATCCTTAATTGGGTCAGTTTATAGGACATCTCAGAAGTCTATGTAGTGAATTCATTCCTTTCTGTAGGCTACTGACCAAGGGTTGCTGATCCAACCGAGCAAGTTACATAAATTGTCTAACACCAAAAGTAACTTGGACATTGCTCCGCTGCTAGTTAGGCATCCATAGCCATGACGAAGTTGTCGCTACAATCCCAAAGGTATTGCTTTACTGTCGGCTAGGTGTCCATAGCCTCGGTAGAGTTACTTGCACACCCATATGGTCATTTATTTTTATAGAATTCTCTTTTTCTTTCATTTTGATATTCGTTTCAATGTACCCTTTTCATTTATCATTTTGCTTGACCGGGTAAGCACTGAAGCCTACAATGAGTTTGAGACTGCAATGGTCACTGGAGCAAACTTAAGATTTTTCACTCACTACTAGGGATTCATAACAACCCTGACACAGTCCTTTAGAAATGATTATTGTGTGTTTTGTGCGAGATTTAAGATGTGCGTAAATAGATCTAGCCAAGGGTCAAGTTCTAAGCAGAGTTCAGACAAGGAAATCATTCATGGGCTATTTTCAGAGACCGATAGTCGAGAGTGAATGTTTAGCTGGAGAACACCAAGGATGGTCAGCAAAGCAAACCATTTTTCGAGCAAGCACAGCCACTGCTAAGGGGTAGGAAACATCTTTTCAAAACAAAATTGCCAGGAGGGGGAAAACAAAAGAGCAATGTAAAACAAAAAAAATGCAGGCAAACCAGAAAAAGCAATCTACCCTAACCTATGTACAAATATTTACAAAGAAGAGCTCGAATGAGCTCAGGCTTGGAAGTAATGCTTCAGGTGCTACCCGTTGACTGGCAATAGGACATTCTCACTAGTTAAGGTCTTTAGGCAGAAGACGTTATCTCCCAAAATCTCAGCTATTTCAAAGGGGCCAAGCTAGAGCTTGTTGAATTTGTTGTGTCCCCCTTTCTTTTCATGGGCCTTGTCTCAATACAGGACTAGATCTGTAATTCTAAAAGCTTTGATCTTGGCTCGGCGGTCAAACCATCTCTTAACTATGCCCTGATGTTTGGAAAAAAATTCTATTGCATGGTCTCGGACTTCCTCTAAATGCAAGAGCTCAGCTAACCGAGCTTCCCTACGATCTCCTCTCTCATAAAAATCGTTGATGAAATGAAGAGTAGGAATCTTCAGATGGATAGGAAATATAGGTTCTAGGCCATAAACAAGGTGGAACGAGGAATCGCCAAGGGCAGCCTTGTGGCGAGTGCGATCAGCCTAAAGGGCGAAACAGAGCTGGGTATGTCAGTCCTTAGGATTCCTATCTAGCAATTTTTTGATTATGGTAATCAAGTTTTTATTTGTAGATTCAGCAAGGCCATTGCCTTGGGGGTAGTAATTGGATGAAAACTTAAGGGCAATCCTGTAGTTAAATGCCTAACTAGCAAATTTTAATGAAGCGAAAGCTAGTCCATTGTCACATACCAAAGCATAAGAACAACCAAAGTGATTTAAAATAAAATTTTCTAAGAAATTAGCAACTATTTCAGTTATGCATTGCTTACATACTATTGCTTTCGTCCACCTAGTACAGTAATCAGTAGCGGTAAGAATGTACCTGTGTCCTGTAGACGATGGAGGGCTTACCGGACCAATGAAGTCGAGACCCCATTGCGCAAACGGCCTTACCTCCAGCATAGGCTACAGTGGGACAACAGCATTCTTTTCCCTGGTGGCAGCGGTCTGGCATGTGTGACATGAGCGAACATGACAATGAGCGTCCTTGAAGATAGTTGGCCAATAATACCCTGCTCTCAATATCTTATGTGCTGTGGAAGAATCAGAACCACATGGCCCATGACAAATTTGTCGTGGAACTCTTTTAAGACTCGATCCGCTTCCTCCTTATCCAGGCATCTTAAGTAAATGCCTTCATGATTCTTCTTGTAGAGAATGGAACCTTGTAGCATGTAACCATTGCTTTTCAATCTAAGGGCCTGTTTTTGGACTCCTTGCAAGTGCGGTGGAAACTTGTGGTTTAGCAAATAATAAATAACATTCTTATACCACTCTCCCGGGGAGACATCCTCAAGCTGGTACTGCTTCACAGTGAGTTCGGGTCCAGCCTTTGCTGCTGCTTCAGCAATCATGCGGGTGAGCTCCTGTTCTCTCACCAGCTTCATTAGTTGGATCTCCATGTCATATTCTTGGAGCAGGGTGACCCATTTAGCTCTTCATTCACCCAATTCATTTTGCATGAGCAGCGTTTTTACTGCTGGGTCTAGGACAATGGAAAATACCTTATTGCGCAGGATGTAGTGTCTAAATTTCTTCACCCCTCTAACGAGACCGTATGGCTGCTTTTCTACATTGTGATATCACAATTCAACATTCTTTAGGGGAGCACTCATGAAGGTGATCAAATGCTCATTTCCTTCCTCATCCTTCTAGATCAACATGCTAGCACAGGAATGCTCTGAAGCGAACGAGTAGATGTAGAATGGCTTCAGATAATCTGGGCTGACTAACATAGATGCCTCGGCGATGGCCCGTTTTATTTTCTTAAAAGCTTGTTTGGCATCAGGTGTCCACTCAACTTTGGCATCTTGTTTCAACATAGCATTGAGAGGTTTAACAATCTCTGCGAAACTCGTGATGAATTTCCTGACGAAATTGATATTTCCAAAGAAGGATTTTAATTATTTTTTGCTGCCTGGGGGCAGAATTTTGAGTAAGGACTCGATACGTTCAGGGTCTATAGAGATACCCTATTCTAAAATGATGTACCAGAGCAATCTACCTTCAGTCACTCCAAAAATGCACTTCTTGGGGTTAAGGGAAACCCCAAACTCCCTGCATCTCTGAAACACTTTGCATAAATCAGAGACATGATCACCTCTTTTTTTAGAAAACACAGTTAAATCATCCATGTAGATGATTATGCACTTGCCAATTAGATCCTTGAAGGTGATATCCATGGCGCGTTGGAAGGTGGCACCGGTGTTGATGAGCCTAAAAGACATTCTCTTGTACGCGAACATCCCCCACTTGGTGGTGAATGCTGTTTTATGACGGTCTTCATACTGTACCATCACCTAGTTATACTTGGAGTACCCATTGAGGAAACACATCATCTAGGAGCCGTTGATGATTTACAACACCTCGTCCAATGAAGGGATTAGATAATTATCTTTCTCCGAAACTCGGTTCAAATTGTGGAAGTCCACACACAATCTGATCTCCCCATTCATTTTTCTAACTGGGACCAAATTTTCCACCCACGTAGAGTGTCTGACTAGGAAAATAATCCTTGCCGATAGCAATTTCTGTACTTCTTTGTAAATGACAGGTTCCAACAAGGCATTGATAGGATGCTGCCACTGACGGAATGGCCTCACCTCTGTCTTAAGAGGGATGGTGTGCATAATGATAGAAGTGTCATATGTATTTAAATCTTTGTAGCTCCATGCCACCACGTCATGGTATTTCTACAATGCATTCGTTATTCATTTCTTTTCCTCTAGCGTGCATACCTTGCCAATAAAAACATTCTTGATTTCCTCAGCTGTCCCGAAGTTGTGAGCATTGCACTGGTTGCTTATGGCTTCTTTCTTTGTTTTCCGGTTCTGGTATTTTATTTGGTCTAAGTCAAATACACATTCCAACTGAACCATGCCTCTGGGGATTATATTGGTCTTGAGGTTAATAACCCCTTCTATGTCCAGTTTGGCTTTCTGTGGATCAACTTCATCAATTATTTGAGCTGCGAAGACATCAGAACTTGTGATGAATTCAAGAATATGTTTGTCATCATTGAAGACCTGTAAGTGGGTAACATTATCTGGGACCGATGGCATGGATGTCAGTTCAACCATGAATTTCTTGAGCCAAGATAAAGAGAGGGGTTGTAAAGTGCTAGCCGCTTGAGCCAAAACATCAGCTGTACGATTCTAAGCATGAGGGATCAATTATATATTGAATGCATCTAAGCCCTCCAGGAGATCCCAAACCCTGTGCCTATAATTGGCGAATCTTCTATCATGACAAGAATATAGTTTCCTGATCTGTTTAACCACTAGTTCAGAATCCCCAAAAACCTGTAGCACTTTCACATTTTTCTTCAAGGCCATGAGAAGGCCATGGACCAGGGCCTCATATTCTGCTATGTTATTGGTGCAATAAAATTGCAATCTATGGGCAGCAAGAAAGGTCTTACCCATTGGACTGATGAGTTCAAACCTAGCTCCGGCTCCTTGCTTGGACTTGGATCCATCAAATCGGAGCATCCAGCATGTGGAAGGTTCTTTATCTTTGGGTTCGATTAAGTTCCTGTTCCCTTTCAGCTGGGTGACTAGCTCTGTGATCTTAGGGAAATTTTCTGGGTCGATGTAGTGACCAGCGGGTGGTTCTGTTGGTGCCTCCTTTGGCGTTTCAATCCGAGGAGCAACTGATCCTTTAACATGTTCAACTGCCATTTGATATAAGCAACAATCAAACTTGGAGTGGGCAGCATTGTGAACCCTACACCAGTTTGACAATAAGAGATCTTGGAAATTCATCTGGGTGCCCAAGCTGAGTTGATCGCTAACACACTTTTCTAGGAACCCCTCAAAATCACTGCGTAATCCCCAGTCATTGTCTTCATTAGGCCTGTCATCTAGTTCTACCAGCCCTTTTGTACTTGGAGATATTTGAGTGGAATCTGTCAGAGGACTGCACAGCATTAGGAGTACTTCATCAGCACATTCTTCCTAGAGCTCGACCTTGTTTTGGTAGGCAAAAGGACAGTAATTCCCTCGGTCGGTCTCAGCAAACAACACCTTGTTAATATTATTGTACTCCGTGATCATATATTTCATACGAGGTTCACGGTCGATACAGATTTGATTTCGTAGCCCCTTCCATGGTAGCCACATGTGAGAAAGGTCTGTGGCGGTATATCCATTCAGTGCCTTCGTGAATTCCCTTCCCAAGATGATTCCATATGCATCGGGAATATCTGCCACTTGAATATCAATGACTTGTTATATCCTTGGGTCTATGGCAATTTGCATCAGGATCCGATTTATTTCTCCTACGATAATAATCTCTGTTTTTTCCAGCTGGGTCACCTTCCTCTTTGAAGGCATGGGGGTGATGCCAAGAGCCTTGCATACTGCCAAGGACATAACATTAGTAGACGCTCCTGATTCGAGTAAGTAGTTATGCAGGTTCTTCCCAAAGATCCTAATAGTGGTCAGGAAAGGGGGAGATTCCAATCTCCCTTGGAAGATGCTCGTAGCCGTGTCCACGTGAGCTACTTGACCCTTGTTCTTATCACTACCTTTATCCCTGTTCTGCCTAAACAGTAGGTCTTTGGAAAACTACCTATTACTCTGCTCTGGTTCCTTTTCAATTTATTTACTGGAAGATGGGGTTCCATTAAGGACCCTAAAGAAGGCATGCCTTACAGCAGGGACTTTGAGTAATTCAAAGGCTGACAAACTAGTTTTTACCCTTTTGAACTCCCACGTACTCACTCATTTGTTCAATTTCTGAACTAAAAGCTTGGCCTATGGTAGAACTGGGAGGTTAGACTTTTGTTTGACTAGATGAATTTTGGGATTGGCCTTGAGGCTAATTTTGTGACTCGTTTTGAGACCTATTCTTGTTGAGGTATTAGGTAGGTATATGGGGAAGTCTAGAGTTGTTGCTGGCATTAAGATCAAGTGGAATGGCGAAATTGTTTGGTTGGGTAGAAGTTGTAAAGGTTCCACCCACCTGTCTATTCCTAAGGAAGTAGGGAGTCGACCTTTCATGGAACATGTGGACCTCATCTACAAATGGCACCTCTTCATCTACTGGACCATTATCTACTGAATCAAAAAGCTGAGCCAAAGTTTGCTCGTTACTTATCTCTTACACTTCTCCACCCTCAACAGGAGCATGTTTGACTTTGAGCTCGTTGCGGTCAGCTTGCAGAAATGACGCTTGATTAACCACAAGATAGGAGGAATCGTATGGCTCAGATGGGACGATGTCCCTACAGCCAACATTATCTACTGCATTCTGCACTTCTATCTGGAATATTTCAGCAGTTATCTGGAATTTGGGGCAATCCAACTCAGAATGTCTACTAGTTTTATGAATCTTGCACCATCTGGACAAGGCTGCCTCGGCAAGGTATACTCCACTGGTCATTTTTTCGTTGCTTGTCGGTTGGTCAAAAGGCATAGGGACACCTCCGTTATTGGGCCTAGTGTTCTATGTGTGATTCTACTTCTGAGAAAGTCTCATTTCTGAATTCTGATTAGCATTTTTCCCCATATAATAGTTCTGTCCAGAGGAAGTGCTTACTTCTCGATTATCCCTACTGTCCCTATTGCCTTGGTTGTCTCGATTGAGATTGGCCTGAAAATTATGTTGGGAGGCCTGTAACTGATTATTTTAAATTTTTAGGTGCGTTATTTTTGTGGACATTTTCTTTATCATCTCAGTCAGTTCCACTAACTTGTCTTTCTTAGTCTCGTTCCCAAGCGATGGCGCCAGATTTTGGAGAAAAGCGAGCGAGGCTGTCGGCTGATTCTGATAAGCTAGAGGAAATTCTGGTCTCGATAGGTATAATGGCGCCCAGGGCTATTGGAAATACACCTACTGTTGTGGAGTAGCCTAAGAATAGTTATACTATGGTTGAGGCTACAAATAGGAAGGCGCGGGAGGTGCATAATTCAGTGGCTGCCCTGGATGTGGGACAATGGGCAATTGAGGCACTTGATTCATAAGAGAGGTCTGATGAGCGAATGCCTAATTCAGTCCTTGAATCTGCATCGGGTGAGCTACAGGCCCCAAAGAAGGTAGCGACTCAGAGATATTTTGCCCCAAATCTGCACTGGCAACAATAGCCTTTGTATAGGTGGTCACTAGGGTAGTGAGTGGTGGGTGCATCCTTTTCAGCAAAGTCAATTTGAGGTTATCCAATGCCGCATAGTAGACCGAGAGAGCCACAACATCATTATGAAGGTACGGGTCTTGAAGCCTTATATAGGCCCGATGAAAACGATCATTGAAGGACCCAATAGGTTCGTTGACTTCCCTTCTGATAGACATAAACTGCTGGTAAACTTCTAAAGGGCTTATGAGAATTTTATATTTCTGTAGGAAGGCATTCTTCATCAGATTCCATGAGGTAACGGATCCCCTCAGTAGATTGATGTACCAATAGAAGGCTTCTTCTCCCAATGAATGTGGAAAAAGGTGGCATGCGACATCCTCGTGGTCGACTTGCATTTCAATGATGGCCATCTTAAATATTTTGATATGTTGCTCAGTTGTTCTCTATAGGTTATGAGGATAGAACTTTAAACAAAAGCCCTCCGGATTCTTGGGCATATCATGATAAGCGGCAAAATGTATCGGTGAAGGGCTATGTGCTAACCAAGCCATGAAGGGTGGCAGAGGTGGTATCTACTGTTGGAAAATGACAAGTTGGGGTTGTACCCACAATAAAACAACAATCTAGGACTTTACTTGAGCTGCGGCTGATTGGACTGTGCCCTGGGCTAGAAGGGCTGGGAGAGGAGCAATCCCCTAGTTGCCGAAGATAGGAGGTGCAAATGCAGTTTGAGATGGTTGGGTAGAAGACGAAGGCCAGCCGAATGAAGGTGAGGGTGGAATGGAAGTGGGTGGAATGTAGGAAGAGGAAGAGGGAATGCTACTTCCCTTAACTTGATTCACCCTTGTAGCAGGCTGCAATTCTTCAAATTCTCCCTTGTTTGGTGTTGACCGTAGAACTCTTTGAAATCTTTCCGGAAAGAACAATCTGATTCGATACAGCTTTGCCTTTAACCTTTAGCTTCGTATTCCCAATATGGCCCTCCTTCTAGTGCCAGTTCTGTTGATGTGTTTTTTATGCACTTCTCAACACAGGTAATGCATAAATGCACTACCTCTCTTGAAAGACAATCTTCCACAATCATATTGCAGAACACTATCCCAAGGTCTCTAATGTTAGGTCTTAATAGTGCTTGGAATATTTCAGTTGTTTGATGTGATTTGCTGGAATCACAAGGCAGTCTTATGTAGGTATTACAAAGCATGGGAAGTTGGATCCTGAAATGGAGCTCTTAAGATGGGAGATTTGTTACGTATTTGTTGTAGGTTCAAACAGTGATCTTGGACTCCATTTTGTCATTAGATTTGGCTTTACAATGTGCATTGAACCTTAGCATAGATCACTCATTAAATAAAATGAAAAAAGGGCAATGAAGAGAGGAGGTTCCTGGATCTGCAACTAATTGTGAACAGTGATGATGGAGTTCCTGCAATGGACAACTTTCTGAAACAATATTCCACTTAGCCAGAAATCTCACAGTCTCATGGAATTTGTGCTATCTTCTAAGGTTTGCAAATATTTCGTCTATCATTCACCATATGCATGTATGAACAAAGATGAAAGTGTGGAGCAACTTTGAATTTAAGTCTAGATTAACTTTACATAGCTATCTACCATCAGCAAACAACAAAAAGTATGGACTAAGAAGTCATCAACACGACAGGAATTTTCATGATCACAGGACAACATTCTTAAAATCTACCAAAGCAAGGAAACAGTTAACTAGAACAACAATAAAAACCAAAGTTAAACATATAACAATGGAGATTGAATCAAGCAACATGTGAGAACCTCAAAAAATTCACCAAGTCAATGTCTTTTCTTTATAAATTTCTATAGCATGCCTTTACAATAACTCAACTCTCTTTGCAAATGAGAGGAGACCTCTATTTATAGTGCCCAAAAGATTTAATGAATGGCCAAGATTGATTCTTATTGTGTGGCCAAGATTAATTACAAAATAGGGTTTCACCTACCCCCTAATATATCACAATTTAAAATTGCATTTTATCATTTTCCCTATTTTGTCCTCTACTGACGACACTGTAGCACTTTTGTCTTTTAGCCGATTGTTGTTTTACTGTAGCTACTCTTTAGGGAGTTCTTCATCTTTGATGGGGCTGTCCTCTTGCCTCTTAGAAGCTGTGTATTCTATGAACTTGAGGATGACCGCCTGGAGCTTGTCTATTTTAACGATTTCATGTCGCAGCACTTGGTAGCTCCATTCTTTCACGTTATCTTCCAGCCTTCTCCAATCCTTATCATATTTTGCACCTTGGTCCCTGAATAGCTCTAATTGATCGAAGGCACGGGTAGCAAAACTCATGAATTCCACTATGATTACACCAGACATCCTGTCCTTCATCTTTTTCTAGAAGTAGGGCTTTATCTTCTCTGGATCCATTTGCACTGTGGGCATGTCGTACTCCGTCATCAGCTTGAGATAACGAGCGCACTCTGCCCTGATTTCCTTGATCCATTCAATGTCTGGATCCACCTTGCTCATGATTTGTTCCAGTCTTTCCCTCCGCTTGTCAAAGTCCCATCACCACACATCCATCAGCCAATGATCGTCTTTCTTAAATGCAATCTCCTTTTCCCACGTGGCTTCTGGCAACTTAAGGATAGCCTCGATCCTTGGAAAGGTGGAGTCGTAGATCGTAGGGAAGTCGGTGCAGAGCTTCCTCGTGCCCTCTAGAGACTGCAATAGGTATAAGAACTTGTTGGCTGTTCGCACAACTCGGCTAATTTCCATGTTTCTGATGTATAAGACTTGTCAGAATCAGTCCTCTGTGGTCTTTTCCAAGTTCTTCCTTCTTTCTATCTTATCGATCTGCTCTTTGGATAGCAGTTGGGGTGCAGCTGTGGATGTGGTAGGCAGATCATCCATTGAATACCATTATTGTATGTAATCCGTTAAGGCCGCGACCTGTGCCTTGAGCTCATCCTTCGAGATTTTATCTTGCTTTATCAAATGCACCACCGTAGCCACTGAGTCCTCAAGGCGCCCAACTTTCTGCTCTCTGGTGGCGGTCCCCAAGTCGATGGTGGAGATGTTGTAACTCACCCTAGCTTGGCCAATCATAGGCGTTGCTATTTGCGCTGCTGAGACCCAGAAGCAACCATCATCACCCTGGATCATACTTTGGGCTTCTTCTCCTTCTTTGTCATGATTTGAGCTCGAGCTAAGATGGCCTCTAACCTCGCCCTTGGGTCCTTTAGTACAGGGGTTTTTCTTTCGAGCTACCTCTCTAATCATTCAGGCATAGTAGATTTTCCCTTAAGTGAATCATGGCCACCATCGCCCCTCTCGGTCAAGGCCAAGGTTTCCCCTCCCTTTTCTTCTGGGGACTTTTGTTTCTCCTTGGCAACATCTCCCTCCTCCTCGTTGGAATCTTGGACGAACACAAGGCGTTTGACAGGAAGCACGGTGGACAGTTTTTGTATGGGACTTTCTTTCTCTGTCATCTCTTCTTTCTTTTCCTAAGCATGTTCAATCTCGTGCGCATGTTCTTTGAATTGCCTAACTTCGATGCTCTCGACAGCTTGGGTACCGCCCTCAGTTTTGTCTTTTTTCTGCCACTCTTCTTCTTCACGGGGCGACCTTTCAACCTCTAATTTGGTGTCCTTTGGCTGCCGGGCCAGTTCTTCCTCAAGATCATCGTCAAAGGCCTACATGATTACCTTTCCACCAATTCTATCTTCCTCATCCCCACTCTCCGAGGAACCAGTTCCCTCCTCTTCATAGGCCACCCTGTCAATTGCTCAGTGCTCATATTCTGGGTGCTCGTGGTATTCATCAGCCTCCACATAGGCTCCTAATGCTTCTCATTCTCGCTCCTCCCACTCCTTAGAGATTAGCATGGTGGCTTCCATAGCCAGTGGCCCTGTTGGTGGTTGTGAAGGCTGAGCAGTAGCGAGGGCTTCTGCAAGGGCCGCTTGAAGAGCGGGATCCATTAGGATCTGGGATAGCTCAAGGGGAAGATTCTACATATGTCTCGAGAGAGCCTTAGGCATGGTGGAAGTGGGAATAGGTGTTGTCATTGTTGCCAGAGGGAGTGATGTGGTTGATGACATGGCGGCGGAGGAAGGGGGCGTAGATATGGCAGAAGAAGAGTCGATAATTATTACAGACTCGGTCAAAGGCGAAGGGGCAATATGGACAGAAATGTCCACTGTCGACGAGGATGTGGCAATCATAGCTAGAGAGGTAGGTGGTGCAATGGCAGGGGTAGGGAGAGCTAAGAGAGGTTCCAATTGATCTGTACCCCTCACCTTCTCCTCCTGGGTTGAGGGCTGTTTCGTGGTGCTCCTCGCTTGTTTGAGCCTTTTGTGGGGTGAGCCTCCCATTTCTTTCCTTGCATAGACCTTGGGATCTGGAGACTATTGTGTTTTTGTCTCCTTTCTCTTCATGGATCTGGTGACCAGAGGAGACTTGGAGGTCCCACCAATTGAAGTGGCTGCAATGGCATCCTCTGTGGCACTTGGCTCACTTTTGATCCCTTCATAAGTCAAAATTACTCCTTGCCGCTTTAATTGGGCTACTTGCCCATCGACCCACTCCTTAGTATGAGCCAATATTGGCTTGGTTATAATGTTGAGGTCATCGACCTCCTGTTTGTTCCAGTCAATTGTCGGTATCGGCAAATTGGCTACCACAATGTAGCTGGGGTGCATTATGGTGCTCTCATCTTCCTCGACCTGGTCTGGTATGGGGAAAGGCTGCAGCTTCCTTATAAACTGTGCAATCATTCACATATAGTGCCTTACACATACCTCTTTATCATCTTGACAATCTGCCCAGAAATCCTCAATGTGGTGCAGATCAGCGAACCTTAGTCCCAATGCCTTCCTAATGTGGCCATACGGGTCTATCCGCGGGCGAGCAATGTGTAGGTAGAAATATAATCTTTTAGTTCTTTTTCGGAGTTGCTAGCACACTAGGAAGTTTGCAGTCTATACATGCCCTGGCCCAGAGTCGTGGGATAAGAAATCCACACTATGTGTTTGCTACTGAAGATTGCTTGTATGTGTTGGAGTTGCCGAGAAAGCTCCAGAAGGATGATTCGGTTGTTGGGGTATCAAGGCAACTTGTTTGGCCTTTCAGTGAAGCCCTAGGCACAGATGTATCTAAACTTTGGGTACTAAATGAAGAGGAAGGGATACTGCTTCAAAAGTGCCCTGGAATTGTGGGAGACCCTCCTCTCGAAGTCTCCAGTAATCATTCTGATAATATGGCCAATGAGGGCGTCGTTTACTCTGCAGTATTCCCTTTTGATTTTCTGGTACTGGAGCTGCAGGTACCTATCATAGGCCTTGAGTCTTCACCCCTGCTCCTGATTGGGTGCCACAAATAACCCGTTGTACTGTCTCCGATCCCCCAAGGAATAGACAAGATAGGAAGTCATAAAATTTGGAGCTCTTCTTCACGTTGACGAATTGCTCATGGAAGAAGTTGCTTATTATACCTCCCCAATAGAATGAAGTCTTTGTGGTGACATCCTCATTCCCCCGAACAATTTTTTCAACGAAGTACACCATCCATTCCTAAAAGAAGGCAGCCACAGGAAGACCCATAACCCTGCTTAACATGGTGACCAAGTCGTGGTAATCTTCATGGAAGTCACTACGGAAGAGTTCTTGAGGAACCTTCGTAGCACTGCCCCACTTTTCTTTGAGCCAATACTAATTTATTGACCTTTTACAACCAACTGGATTATCGTCCCATGCTGCTTGGCATTCCTCTATGTTGGGCATTTCCATTTCTTGAAATTTGGGAATATGGAAGGTTTTTGTGATCCCTTTAGCCGACATGTCGGCGAGGACATTGCCCTCTCTATCAATGATTGTCCTTGTGTTGGCTTGATATGCCTCTCGATAAGCCTTGACCAACTCAGGGGTCACAAGGGATGGAGGGAATCCAACAGCCTTTGCTATTCCGCTTTGCCTTATTAGCCTTGCATTTTTGGTCATTGGATTGACCCTGACCCTTTGTGTGAATTCGTCAATATTGATGTGGCCTATGTTTGTATCGGTGATCTCCTTCCAATTTGTGGTGATTTTTGAGTGCAGAGGCTTGCCTTGGAATTGGTATTTCATTTGGTCCTTGTCCTCTTTCCCTCAAGGAATCTTCCCTAACATTTTCCCTTTGTGCTTCTCGACGGGTGCCACTGAAGGTACTACACTTGTTTCCATATATTCTACAAGCAAAGGCCTAGTCAGCACAATGGATCACAAAAGCATTCATGTTAGCCGAAGTCCTAAAGATAACATCCATTTTAAACAATCAATCTATTAAGCATAACATGACCTTTTATCTCCCGATGTCATTAATCTTCTGATTAAGGGCATTTGGACAGTTCGGGCCTGGAGGGCTGGACTTCCCTGGCAGAAATACCGCTTTGAAAAGGCAAATAGGGTGTAGGGCTTTGGGAGATTTTCTCTGATCGAATTTAGTACTTTAAGAGGTTCACAATGAAGAGGACTGAAATTAAGCACGTGGGTCGGAGTTAGATTTCAGATCTGGGTTTATTTGGATCGGTTTGGGAGGATCCGGAGGTCCTGGGCCGGAGAGCCGTCTTGAGATGGCAGTTTGGAACAGTAGATCATAAGCGGAATTTTGGAGATGAAACTTTGGGGTTTGGGGTTCGGTAGGCTGCAGGGTGACTAACAGTTTGTAACTTCACCTTTGAGTGTTCAGGTCTGTGGTACCGGGAAGGCATTTATCTTTTGTTGTTTGGGATGACTATTGTTGGGCGAAAGTCTGGAGGGGGCAGCCCGGTAGTTAGGGCCCGGCGGATTACATATCGGCATGAGGCCTCCGCGGTGGGGTAAGGTTCTGGCGAGATCTGCAAGTCTTGCCGATAGCTAGGAGCAAGACTGGACCCAACACGGGCGTCTGCCACTTGATTTCATTTTTAGTTCGACGGCGATTGGGAAGGTGGAGCCCGGAGCTCGGAGGGGTAGGGTGAGAATTTCATTCTGAACGGCGAGCGAGGGAAGGAGTCTCGCACAACGGAGCCCCGGCACGGATGATGGCGTTCAATAGCTTTACATTACCGGGTCCAGAAGGCTGGGGGACCGTGATGCACTTAGCATTTGGGGCCGAAAATGTCGGATGGAAGTCTAGAGCTTCGGGTCCGAAGGGAGAGGAAGCCGTCATTTCGTTTGAGTCTTGAATTGGTGCGAAAATCCGCCTGGGAGAAAGGTCTCGACGAAAGCCTCATGTCTCGCTGACAGCCGGGAACAAGACCAGACTCGACACAAGGGCTCGCCATTCAACTTTGTTTTCAGTCCCACAACGGACGGAAGGGCGGAGCCTGAAGCTCGGAGGGGTGGGCGAGATTTTCCCCTCGCAACGACAGATAAGGAAAGGACGGAGATCTGGCGTTCGGAGCCTGAAAGGGGAAAGGCCGCTCTAAGTTTAGCTGGGATTCCAATGGAGAATGGAGGCTCGGGGCTCAGATGGCGGGGCTCTGCCAGAAACTCGGAGGCAGGCATGGCAAAATCTGAAAGGAGCTACGGAGGGCAGGATCCATGAACTCAAAGGGCGCATGACCAATTTTGAAATGCTCATAGCGAGGAGAAGGGTGGGCCCCGACGGACGGGTGGTTAGGGAAAGTTCGCCATTTTGACACGGTGGTATCCTTGCTAACTTCCAAATAAGGAAGTCCGACGGTTTAGGCCCGAAGGGGGAAATTGCTATCGAAAAGAAGGTTCATCACTTTGGTTTGGATGTCCAAGACAGGTCCTGGGGCTGAAGGGGATGATCTCCCTGCGGGAAGAACAACCGCGGAAAGGTGGAGCTCCGGATCAGTCATGAGGGCACCCTCAAAGGTTTTCTTAAGTTTTCAAAACATGGGTTTTACTCGTGATGCTATGGTTCATCATTCATACATCGTTTTGATGTCTATTGTCCATTTTTATCCTTAGAAATCATAAAAATAATGCTTGGGAGGGTGAACGGAGAACCTACCTCGAACACTCAATGCGGGGAGATGTGGGATCCACTTACGATCGATGAAGTGATGGTGAGAGCAATGAACGTGAAGGTGTTGAAGACAGTGGGCTCCTCTAGCGAGTTTTTTGATCAATCCTTGCAACGCTGTCAAGTGAAAATGACAGGGTTGAGCGGGTCGTTTATACCCTCTACTGCCATTAATGGCCCTATTAAATGCAAGTATGGCGAGCAGTGAGGTAGGTGATTTTGAATTCACCGACGGCAGTGGGAGACCTGGGGTTCGGAGACTGGGAAGGCGCAGGTTAGCGAGCACTTGATAAGTTCAACTCGGGAATCATCGGCGGAAAAGGGGAGGTCGGGGCCCGGAAGGAGAAACTTTGTGAGAAGTTCGCCGTGAGGAATGATGAAGCACTCACGGAACCCCGGGAGCGGAACTCCGAGGTCCCAGGCCCGAAGGGTTTGGCAGCCGTCGAAATTTTCGTAGTTTCTAGCAGACGGCAAATAGAGGTCCGGACTCTGGGGTCCAGGAAGACATGACTTGAGCATCGTTTCAAACGGCGGGTGCAACGGGGAAACCTGACAAAGGAAACCTGAACACCCAGGGCCAGTAGGGCCCGGGGCCATTGGTAGGGGCAAACTGCCAAGGAGACTTTGTGAAGCACCAGAACCTGACAAAATTAAAAGGGGAAGGAATGGTCAGCTTAAGGTGAAACTTAGAAGCAACATTGACCATCTGGGGCACCAAAAATAGAATGGGCACGTAAAATAAGGTGGTGACAAACAATAACAAAAAAAATGACCTGACAAGGCAGAAGAAAAGAGGTTCCCCATTCAAAATGGGGCGTGTGTGCCGAGGGCACAACACTTCCTTATACGCCTCATCACTCATCGTTGATCTTCCTCAAATCTTAGGGTGCAATTCATGATAAAAATATTCATGCGATGATTTTTAGTCCATTAGATCATCCTGTTTTAAAACTATATCAATGGTTCTCTAGTCCTTTCACCACATTCCTTTTTGCTTTACTGAAAATCCTCAGGATCTTGCCACATTTCCCTTTCATGAATAGTCATCTCCTATCGCAGATGCATGTCATCCTTCATCGGTCTCATCAGTGATGTAAACATCCCCACAATGAAACTTCATCCCTTAGTTTTGCAACCTGTCCTTTGATCACGTTCGTCCCTCCATTGCGAGTCGCTAATTGAAAATTTTGCACCTAGGCTCTTATCAACGATGGGAGATGCAGTGAAGGCATCAAATTTAGACACGTACACCTACATAAAAATCAATGGCACGAAAGGGGTCGCTCATAAGATCTCATCAAATTAGCGAAAGAAACCCTTTTAGAGAACAACATCACTCATCGCTAATTTGAAACTCACATTCAAAAATGAATTCGTGATGAGTGATAAAAACATAAGGTAATCGCTCATCGCTAATTCTCCTCATATAGTTTGTAAGCAATTAATAATGAGAGGATTTACAAAGTTTATAATGTGCATCGCATATCGCTAATCTTGAACTTAGCATTTAAAATATATTTGTGATCATGCAATATAAATGAAATTACACCATATCGCTCATCGCTAATCCAAGTTTATCATTTTATGACCATTCGCGATGAGCGATAAGAACAAAAGTCAAAGCATCACTCATCACTATTACAAATTTGAAAGCTCAAAAGCCATTAGCGATAAGCTCTATCAAAGAACACACAGTGCCATCGCTCATCACTAATTTGAAAAATGTACCTATGAAGAAATCAGTGATTAGCAATAAAGTATGATGGCCACTTCTCTTAAGTTGAAACTTTGAGCACATGCACTTAAGTTGTTCTAATGAGGGGGATCCCCTAGGATGACATGAGAATAGTAGGCTGAATAACTTCTAAGTCACGAAATGTAAAGAATATAAAGGCCAAAAGATTCTTTATTTAGCCCTATAAGATGGGATATTTAGACCTATGTGAGAGGGACCAGTCACTTGATGATATTGATAAACATGAGAGTTTTATAAAAAAAAAATGACCGGACACAGGCACTATGCAATCAGCAACAAAATAGAATGCAAAAAGAAATAAAAATGAATAAAACCCTAAACCCCATATAAGAACCCTACTACCAAATGTAATAAAGGTTTTAGATGAAAATAAAAATTCTTATGATTCAATATGAGCACTTTAGATTTTGCAAAATTTGAAAGTGCCATCAAAACTGATAAAATTAATTGCTTGAAGATTGACACCTTCTTAGTTTAAAAAAATAACCCAACGCCACTTGTAAAAGCAATAAAGGGTTAGTACTCATGAGTAATAATGAAAGGGTTTGAATTAAAATAGCCCATGAAGCATAAAAGTAGAAATTACCTTCAGCCTTCTGATGTTTCGTTGCTCTCCTCCTATCATAACCTCCATTGCCATTTCATTCAATAGAAGGCTACTTGAAAAAGTAATGGAAATTGGCAAATAGTGAATACACACAGACCCAAGGTATTTGAACTCACAACTACAACTAATTTTTCTCATCCCTCCCAATTAAATAACTTTTATTATTTATCTGTTACATGATTGCAGCTTGAAATTGATAAAATTAATTGCTTGAAGATTGACCCCTTCTTAACTTTGAAAGAAATAACCCAACACCACTTATAAAAGCAATAAAGGGTTATCAACCATTGAGTAATAATGAAAGGGTTTGAATTAAAATAGCACATGAAGCATAAAAGTAGAAATTACCTTCACCCTTATGATGTTTCGTTGCTCTCCTCCTATCATAACTGCCATTGCCATTTCATTCAAAAGAAGGTTGCTTGAAAAATTAATGAAAATTGACAAATAGTGAATACACACAAACCCAAGGTATTTGAACTTGCATGCAAAACCCCAAAAGTAGAGGTAAAATTAATACAATGCTCAAAATAACAGTTCTTCTAAAGCCTTATTCTAAACTATGGCCCAATGCTACTTTCAAACCCTTGTCCTCATAATCCCTGTAAACGGAGGCCAGAAATGGGATCACAAAAAGCCAACTGTCCTCGGTGAGAATAGAGAACAATGGGGGTACCATGCCAATATGCTTCAGTGCCATGACCATGGGAAGAATAAAATATTCTCCTCTTTCTGCCAGAGGCCTAGGGAAGCTAGAATTCCATAAAACCAATCAAAAAGAAACATTATCTCAATATATTAAAATTTTCGGATATGTAGTAATACAAGTATGGATAGCAGTTGGTTCGAGAGAGTTCTTGCTAACCCTAGCGTTTCAAATTGAATCCTTCTCACGTCTGTGACACCCTCAGCGCTGCATTCATTGCCTTTTTCTGGCTGTTTGTTATTGCAGTGTGTGTTTTCGTGCATCGCCTGCCAGGCCCAAGGGATTATGGGTGTTCTTACTAGTTCTTCCAGCCACCGTTGGAAGTCCAGTTCGCTTTAACCCATTTCTATCTACTTAAATTTCATTTGGGTTTTCTTCCTTGGCGTCCTTGCTCATTTTTTCTCAAGGGTCCCGTCACTACTAGCCGGCCCTATTCTTTCCATGAGCTTTTAGATTCTGGGTCATACCTTGTGCCTGGTCTTCTCTGTAAGTTACTTCCTTTATGCGGTTGAAGGCGGATGCAAGGAAACCAGGGGGAGGGCAGATTGATGAGCTGAGCGAATCTCAGCAACATGATACTCCTGGCTTAGTGGAAGGAGAGGCTTTAGAGCAGCTTATGCAGATTATGGATGGTGTGGACAAATGTAAATCCCCGACATTGAATAAAGAATCAACAAATTGTGTGGACAAAGACAAAGGGGAAGGCAATGAAAATCAGATGGAGCAGGCCTACAATGATTCAGGTAAAACTCTTGAATGTCTGCTTCCTGATGATGTGGTTGATAGCATAGTGGAATGCCAGCATAGATCTGTTATCTTGTTTTTTCTAAGAGGCATCCCATCTGAATTTGATTTTTTTAAATGGGCTAAAACAAACTGGGAAAGCAGGGGATGGGAAATAGAAGCACTGAGAGGGCTTGGGAAAGGTTATGTTGCTTGCAAATTTAGATTAGTAGATCATGCCCAAGCTGTCTTACAGTATGGCACTTGGATTATTTGCAGACAGATCTATTACCTACAGGCTTGGACTCTGGATTTTCACCCAGAGGGTCCCTCAAAGTCCAAGTACCCTATGTGGATAGAACTTCCATTTTTAAACTTTGCTCTTAGACCATTTTTAAAAGAGATTGTTTCACAGTTAGGCAGAGTACTCTGGTGCAAGAATTCTACAGACAAAATTTCCAGCCTAAGGGTACACCCAAGGGCCTGTGTAGAAATGGACCTCACTTGCCAATTGCCTGAAAATATTAAATTAATTGGGCTAGGGTGTGAATTTTTCCAGCCTGTAGTGTATCTGAACAAACCTAATGCGTGCTTTTTTTGCCGACAAGATGGTCACTTGATTAGAGATTGTCCTTTCAGGATAAATAAATACATGCAAGATAATAGAGCAGTCCCATCTAACTCACAACAATTGCAAAACCTTACTTAGCCTATTGTAATGCATACTCTGGTTTCCAAGGTGAAGCAACGTTCTTCTTAGCCTGTTGTTATGCCTAGTCTAGCCCTTATTGTGAACCAACATGAAAATGCCAATCTAGAAAAGCATATCATGAGTGACATCTCTCCCACCTATAAAGATGCCATTATGACTGATGGGTGGAGGTTGGTTAAGAAAAGAAAAGAGCCTTCCAAGTCTCTAAAAATCCATAATGGGGATTTTTCTTCATAAAACGATGACAACTCCTCATTACAGTTCACTGACAAAAATCTGGAAAGTTCTTCAACAATACGCTCTGACAGGCATAGGGTTCACTCTCCCCATAGCAGACATGTCTCCCTTTCTCCTTCTTTTGCAGTTAATGAAGGCATGCAGTCTAATCAACCAATTATGCTAGCCAATCGCTTTGAAGTTCTGCCTCAAGTGGAAGACCTCCAAAACCCTGCTTAATCATGAATTTCAGAACTCTTTCTTGGAATGTTAGAGGGTTATCTTTACCTCACCGTAAATTTGAGGTAAAGGATGATATTGTCAAATGGAAGCCAAATATTGTGTTCCTGCAAGAGGTCAAGACTAATGGCAACCGCCTTCTATTTTCTTTATCCAACATATGGAGAGATGTTGTTTTCTTCCATACGTTGCATCGAGAAGGAAGGGGGGGCTGTTATTGGTCTTCATTCTTGGATTAATAAGTTTGTCATTGGTAATGGGGAGGACCCTTCACATAGTTGTGTTTGGGCTCTTGCTATTATCAATGGCCAACCTATTGGTTTATGTTCTGTTTATGCTCCCAACACTGCTAAAGAAAGATGTGATTTATGGGAATGGATGTCCAATAATCTCCCCCAGGCTGATTGGGTCATTGGAGGAGATTTTAATATGGTAGAACATCACTTTGATCGCAATTGGGCTGATCATGTTAAACTAAGCAATGAAGAGTTTGACAAATGGATATTTTGCAGAAATTATGTGGGTATTATAGATCCTATTGTTAAAAGAAAGACAAGTCATCGATATGCCTGGTACACCTGGACTAATTGTAGGTTGGGAGCTGATAGAAAGTTAAGCAGATTAGATAGATTTTATATCTCTCCCAACCTGCAATTATTTCAAGATTCTATGGGGAATTTTGTGAAAGTTGATTATTTTACTACTTTATCTGATCATTTTCCTATTATCTGTGCTTTCACAACTGGGGAAATTAGAGATGTGGACTCCCAATTGCCTTTTAAACTTAATACCTCACACCTCAAAATTCCTTCTTGTGTTGATGCCTTGGTTGGCATTTGGAAGTCTATCCCTAAGCCAAAAGAAGGGGAATCTTACAGGATATGGTGGCAGTCTGCTATTTCTCAATGTGTTGATTTCTTACGCAACTTTGGTAAGAGATTGGCTTGGCAGCGAAAACGTAAAGAAAAATCTCTTCAAGGGAAGCTTGAGTTGAATAGGAAGTTGCTGATTTCAAATCCTGAAAGCATTTCTATTCAGACTTCCATTGCTAATATTGAAGCTTAGCTTCGCAAACTTGATATGTATAAGGGACAAGGGGCCAAAATCAGGGCTAGATTGCATTGGTTGAAAGAAGGAAACAGAGGATCTAAATTTTTCTTCAATTATTTAAACTATAAACATAAAAAGGAATTTATTGGATTGATTCAAGATGAGAATGGAAGGAGTTGTACAAACCCAAATGAGATCAAATACTTGTTTCAAAGCTTTTATGAGCAACTTTTTAGAGAAGATCCTCATTGGCAAGATATTCAATTTATTCTAGAGGATATCATTCAAGGATGCATTCCTAGGAAGATAGATCCAGGTTACAGTCGTTTCCTTGATCAGAATCTTTCCATTGAGGATTTAGAACATGCTGTTTTCTCTATGGCTCATAACAAAAGTCCAGGGATTGATGGGTTATCAATAGAATTTTACCAAATCTTGTGGCATCATAGTAAAGACAATTTTTACCAAGTTTATTTGGAAGCTGTGAGCCAAGGTTCATTGGGGCCAGCTATTAATAAAGGTTTAATTAAGTTCCTTCTGAAAGGGAAGAATTCTGATCTTATTTTTGGATGGCGGCCGATCACTCTACTCAACACTTCCTATAAAATTATTGCTAAAGCCTTAGCCACTAGGATCAAACTGGTGGTTAAGGAGATAGTTAGACTTGAGCAAACTGGGTTTCTTGGTGGCAGATTTATACTTGACAATTTAATTATGGCTTGGGAGACAAGTGAATGGGCTCAACAATCAAATCAGAATGCTTTGTTGGTTAAGCTTGATTTTGATAAAACTTATGATAGGATACGGTGGGGGTTTATTATTAAGATGTTGCAATGGTTGGATTCGGTCCTAAGATATGTCAACATGTTAATATGCTTTTTGCTGATGCGAATGCTCAACTGGTGATTAACAATACCTTGTCTAATACTTTCTTCCTTCATCACTCGATTAGACAAGGGTGTCCTTTATCACCATTCCTTTATGTTCTTACAGCTGATGCTCTTGGGTATCTTCTTCATAAATATAATCAAATGAAATTGATTAAAGGTATCTCTATTCCCAACAATGCAGTGGTTATAAATTCACATTTTGCTGATGATAGTTTGCTCTTTATTCAAAATTATGAATCTGAAATTAAGAATGTTATGGAGGTGTTAGAGTTGTATTGCGAGGTTTCAGGGTCAAAATTGGCACAGCATAAAACTGAGTTTATAATGGTTCAATCTGATCTAGTTCCTACATGGATTCCTACAGAATGGAAACAGATTAAACATGGTCAAATCACTAGATATCTTGGTATTCCATTTGGTCTAGGGGTTACACTTCATGATATGTGGAATTGGTTCCTCAACAAATTGAGGAATAAAATATTTAATTGGGGGAATAAATTCTTATCATTAGCAAGGAAAATACAGGTGATAAATCAAATATTTTTGGCATCTCATGTTTATTATTCTTCATGTTGGATGCCGTCTAGGAAAGGTTATTAAGATCTAGTTAAACTTACTCGACAATTTCTATGGACTAATTGGGATGGAAAAAGAGGTTTTAGGGCCTCTTCATGGCTGCACTGTATTCAACCAAAAAATAAGGGAGGTTTGGGCCTCTTGGATCCCAGGACTCAAGGGGTGTGCTTATCTGCTAAATGGATAGTTAGAGTTATGTCTGGTAATGAACCATGGAAAATTTTGGTAAAACATCGTATTGCTCTTGCTATGGCTAATAGAAGGTGGCAGAATGTGGGATGGCAGGATAAAATTCTGCTTGCTCCTTTTTTCTGTGTGGAAGCTTCTTTCTTGTTGCAATCCATCTGGAAGGCTTGGCAACAAGTCTGTAATTTTTTATATTGGAAAGAAGGTTCTTTGCAGCATGGTTTCAACTTTGCTAGCTCTTCCATTTGGTGGAATAAGCTTGTGCAATATCATGGACAACCTCTTGCTGTCACCTTCCCTCGGCAATCTCATTATTTGTTTAATAAAGGGGTGCAAAAATTTGGAGACCTTTGGGACTTCTCCTCCCTGGATTGGATCAGTTGGCAAGAGGCCAAGCATGCTTTTAGTTTAACTAACAGGTTTAAAAGTTTCATGGTTTTCTTGAAGTCACTGGTTCCTGTAGAGCTCCTTATGAAAATTTGCACCCCTCTATGTTGTAACTTCTTCAAGGATTGGCTTTGGCTGGGCAAGTACTCCGTCTTTTGTTTCCCTTTGAAGAAAATATACTTTGAACTCCTACCTTGTATGAATTTAAACCCAAGACTTAACAGGAAATGGCAGTGTAAATTTTCAGAAAAGTAATGGAGATTGTTAAGTGCGCAAATTTGGAGGTCGAAAGCTAAAGCAAATGCCCAAATTTTGGCCTGGAAAATCCTGCATCACAAACTGCCTGCAGGGGAGAGCATAAAATTTTTAAAGACACAAGCTGCCAGGTGCCCTTTTTGTCAGCATAAAGAAAACTTGAAACATATCTTTTATCCGCTTATCTGCTATTTTTGATCATGCTTTACAATGGAAAGAGGCTATGTTTGGAATTAGTCTTCATAAAAATATAATTGCTGATTCTATGAGACAATGTATTTTGCTTCATCTTTGGAAAAGTAGATGTTCAACTATGTTTGCCAATCACATTTTGCATCAGCAAACAGACATTCAAAATTTTTACTCAGAAATGATGTTTCAATTTATTTTTCTATGTTTTCAGCTAAGGAAGGATCGAAAAGGAAATGTTGATTATAGTCAACGTCTAGCCATGATCAAATACCAGTTTCTGCAACACCATGAAGGGGACTTCCGTTGTGCCAAGCAGCTGCAATTGTTTTTCAAGTTTAATATGTAATTTGTACGTTGTAATTTATGTTATGTTTCAAGTGAACTGCTGGTTGCTACAGACCGGGCTGTTGTGTTCTTTCCTTCGCTGTCCATTTTTTTGGACTGCATTTTTTATCTTTTCATTGTATTTTTACCCGCTTTGTTCAATATAAAAAATATATATATATTAAAATTTTCTAACCCTAAACATCGAAATTCTCAAGAATACCCAGATGGGAAATCCCATCGAAATCAATGTTTACAGCAACAACCCACTTAATATTTCACCCAGCGGAACAAAACCCAGATGCAGATTTTAACTAATCCATTAGCAGCAAAACCAAATCCAGTCCCATACCTAAGGGAAAAACTCAAAATAAATAGCACAACTGCAGTTTTTCTCATTTTCCCCGATTCTCTTCGTTTTCCTCTTCTAAACGATTTCGATTTCGTTGAATTTGAGCCATTCTGTAGCTCGTATTCGCTGCAACAAATGGATTCGATCTGGTCTTTCATGAATTTCCTGGTTGTGTGATTTTACAGTTTGCTTTCCATGAGCCCCACTCTCATTCTCTTCTCCTCATTCCTAATCTCTGAGGCATAGAGGTCATTCGTTCGACCGCCTATCTTTCTCCTTTTGCACAAAGATGTAAGAGAGCCTTCTGGTTGGGAAAATTATTACTGTTATTGTTCGATGTAGAAACCTACACATCGTGGCAACACTAGCAATCACCTGTAAAAATTTAACCGAAATTTGCCCAAAACCGGCAGTGAAGAGTTCAAACAAATCATCATTTTTAAAGGAGTTCACGGTTGAAAAAGGGAAAAACCCTCTGCTCATGATTTAATACTTACCCAATTCGAAGATGACATATTGCGCGACTATGGCCTCAAGCTTTTCTTCTTCTGCGAACGACTATGGGCCTGGTGCCAAGGAATCGACTACCAGAGCTGATGATTATTAATTTTTGGCACCCAGAAATGCCAAAACTTCAAACAAAATAGCTTATCAGCTAATTAAATATTTTCTTTTATAAGAATCATAAATCATAATTCTTAAAAATAACAATAAACAATTTCATGTAATAGAAGTTTTAGAACCCTTCTCTCTAGTCCACCTATACATTTCTCCAATAATAGCTTGCTTTTTCTTTTTTAAGACATAGTATCTAAACAAAAAATAATATATTAGTAATCTATGTAATATTATTTTATAAAATAATTATGTTAGAAACTTTACAAATTTTAAAAAACTATGCATGCACTAAATTTTTAAATAAGTGAAATTCAATTGCACATAACAAATTTTATTGATAAATAAAAAATTATATATAAGAATAGAATTTATATATTAACAATGCATAGAATATTATTTTAAGAATAATTATATTAAATAATATATTTATTCTAAATTGTAAAATTATATTACTATTTTTGTATTGATTCTTCAAATTGTAAAATTGTACTCAACATTTAATTTAATATTTAACTATAATAAGTTGACTATAATTTGACATTTATCTGTTTAATTAATGAATTGTCTCCTTAGTAGTCGATGACCTATTGTTATACCCTAACATCTCTATCTCTCTCACAATAGTTCTTTTACTTCTAATTCTTTCTTTGTTTTCATTTATACTTAGCGTAGCAACTTCATTTAACATGAACTCCAAAACCCGAACTCCAAAACCCCAATTAGATGGTTGTCAGCTTGGTAAATAAAAATAGCCATCATAAATAAAAAACCATTTATAAAAACCAAATAAAATTTTAGAGGAATTCAAAAACATACAAATGCTCACCAATAAAATTATCTATAAAACAAAAAAAATAAAAAATCATTTATTTCAGCGAGAGGTGATCTATAGTAGAAGCTAAATCTGTGTTAACATTTTTTGGTTTTTTTTAAATAGACGGGCAGCTACGAGTACTCGAAGAGGAAGAGGCACGAAATTAAATGCTAAGGAAAATTAAATGCTCAGTTGCAGAATGTAACGGATACATGGTTGTATGTTTAACTACATAGCTACATGTTTAGCTGCATGTAACGACAAATCTTTCATGCATGGAAACCCATTCCTACGCCAACTTTGGGAGAGACGGCATCGGGACGGCGTGAATTCCTTGGTTAGTTTAACATTTGAAAACTGGTTTTTTAGCATTTTTATAGGACAAGAGATTGAGAGAATGCGAGAAAAATACTTTGTTTCTGAGAGCAGGAGAAGTCTTTCTGCAGAAATTGTTTTCTCTGCTATTGTTCGTCCCATAGATTTTTGGGCTCCTTTCAAATTGTTTATTCATTTGAATGTCTACATTTGTTGGGATCCAGTCTCATTCAAAAGATCACACGGAAGAAGAGTGGGATGACTATGTTCATACTATGGAGGACATTAGAGCAAAGATATAGAGCAAACAAGAAGTTGTTGCTAAAGGTAAGAGAGCCTTGGCATATGCATTTTCTCATCAAGTATGCCATTTCGATCCTCTGATTATCCTTCTGTTAAGCATTAACCCGTGCAGCACTAGTTCTGTTTGTGTTATAGGCACATAAAATAGAGCCTTCGTTGAAAAAATAAGTTTTTGATTTGAACCTCTAACCTAAAGCTGGAAAATACGTGGTTTGTCGAGAGTTGTGTTTGCAGCCATTCAACAAATTAAAAAACTTACAAAGAGGATGTTAGTAATAACATTTTAAAGCTGTCTATTTATTTGGTGTTTTCCTAGTTTAGAGATGAACAGATTACCTCCTAAACATCTTTAACCAAGCGAAATTGGTCTTGAACGTATTATACAGTAATGTTGTTTTGTAGGCGCTTGAAATGAAGATGGGTTTCATCTCTATTTAATTTTTCACAACACAGAAGTCTTTCGTGGCAACATTTTTCACTGTAAATTGTTTGTAGAAAATATTATAGCTTCTACAAGATGAATTTATGAGCCTCTGTAATAAGCTTCTTTAATATATTCGATAACCCTGAAGAATTGTTGAAGAAGGAACGCCAAATTGATTTCAGTGGACAGGTATCTATGTTGTTACTTTTTATTTCTTCATCGGTTCCATTTACGGTTGCATGCATAATTATAATTATCATTGTAGGGAAGTCATCGTGGTAGTCTTCAAAGTATAATGGCAGGCACTACTGTGTAGCTATTGTGCCACTGAGTTAGGATCATCTTGTTTTTCACGACTTTTTGTTCCACAATTAGGATCATCTCATTTTCAGGACTTTCTGTTTCCAAAGTTAGGATCATCTCATTTTTCAGGAGGATACACAATATTTCATTTTTTTGCAGGGGAGATCTCTGTTTTGGTGGTTCCATTCTGTTGTTTCCACTTTTTTTTTTTTTTGTCTTCAGCACCTCCCTTCAGCAGTGATTGTGTTTCTATTTGGTGGCCTTTGTAATGGACCATCTTAGGCCATCGCTTTATTTATAGCTCTATCTATATTTCTTTTAACTTATTTACTATAATATTGCACACATGTTCAATATTGCAAAAAAATATAATAAAACTTCTACCTTTCCTCGTTAGCTTGCTATCCAGGGGCTCAACATGCAAACATCTCTCATCTGGTTGTGATAACGGTGAACATATCCTTCATCGAAGAAATAAAGGTTTATGATTTTATCATTTAGAAAGAGCAATGCTCCTCCTTTGTAGATTATAAATGCTTCATCTTTGAAGATTATATTTTGATCATTGGATTAAATGTTTCTCTTTTGGATGTTCTTTTTGTTAGATACCATAATATATATATATATAAATAATGCGTCTTTCTATGTTGAAGAAATGCACCAAAGATTATTGCTATGATGGTTTATGAGAGCACACGTCAGGCATGAGAACTCACTAAATCTAGGTATATTTGAACTATTAAAGGGTTTAGCACATGTTTTAATGAGATGTTGACGGGGTATTTCATGGCTAAAACCCATTCAACAAATCTCATCTTATGTCCTAAAAATAGCATAGCACATATTATTTTGTGATTTAATAAAATAATTATTTTACTAATTATTTGATAAGACAATGTCATTTAAGTCTAATCTATTTTTTATTATGTTTCTTCAAAATCTCTATAAATTAGTTTAAAGAAAAAAAAATATATTATATGTTTTATTCCAAAATAATATTTAATATGTTTCCTTTTAATAAGAGTATGACTCAAACATTAATATCTCTACCTAAATTGTCATTTTTTATTTTTTCTCTTGAATTCATAGCTTATTATTAATATAATTTATTTTTTTTCATTTGTTTATCAATGTGTATTTCTTAAAGATCAATTTAATTAATAAATGTAGTTGAAATATTTTATTTATCAAGGAATATTTAAATAATAAAATAATATTTATAATAATTTTTTAATTGATATCTATTGTCAATTAATTAATGAATATATAATTAAACTACACATCAATATAGATAAAAAATAATGAAAAATAATTAAAGGATATATAAAGAGGCATTAAGACTTTATGCAACATCCCAATCAAAATGAAAGACATTTGCACTAACAAAAAAAGTCAAAATCAAAGAGATTTGATGAAACAAAAAAATCAATATAAAAGAGATTTGATGAAACAGAAAAATAAAAACAAAGAGATTTGATGAAACCAAAAATCAAAATCAAAGAGATTTGTTGATGAAACAAAAAAATTAGAATTAAAGAGATTTGATGAAACAAAAAAAGTCAAAACAAAGAGATTTGAGAAAACAAAAAACAAAACTATAAAATATTTTTCTAATATTAGAATGGAAGTAAAATTATAAAGGAATGAAAAATAATTGTTCATTTTTTAAAAATTCTCAATAAATTAATGTATTTAAAATTTTTAAAAATAAAAAATAAATTAAAAAAATCTAAATTTATTATTACATATAAAAGTATGTTTCTAAATTAATATATTTAAAACATAAAAAAAAAATGCAATATTTTTAAAAAATTTAAAATATTTCAAAAAGGAAAAATTAGTAATATTCAATTTTATTCAAAATTAAATATTATAAAGAAGATTTAATTGTACAAAAATAGAGCAACTTAAATATATAGTCTAATATAAGGCCTTTTATAATAAGATCACATCTAAAATCAATTTAAAACTTGCAATCACGCCTTGGTGTGCAATGGGTATGTCAAAGATTTGTGGAAGGTAAATTATGGAAAATTTTGGTATATTTTTTGCATACATTTGTGCACCCTTTACACAGACGAAAAGCTACCAAAAAAACTAAGCAAATAAAACTAGCAACCCAAAAAGCCAAAAAAGTTGACAAAAGATAAAACATCAAGAACCCGTCAGCAAAACAAGATCAAAAACATCAGCAACCCAACTGAACCAACAAAAAAGAATGCTTCAGCTACAACATTTTATCCAAAACGTTCACCAAGTCCATATTCTCCTTGATAACCTCCTCCTACGTATCCACAACCTCTTTGATTTCATCCACAGAGACAACCGCTCTCTTTTTTGTTTTTCTCCTATTCCTAAGGCACGACCCAACATTCACATCTTTCTCCATCACTCGAGCAGATTCCTCAGCTTTATCCTCCTAGTTCATACAATTGATTTCCTCAATCACATTCTCTAACTCACCCAAGTCCAGAGGTTTACCCATCCAATTAAGATATTTTTTGTTTAGAACCATGAGACACCTAGTTGTGGTCTTAAGAGAATTATTGTTGATGTTAACCATCATTCTTAAGTCCTCCATCATCTTACCAGTTCTCTCCTCTAGAATGGCAAGATGGTCCTCAATACTTTTATTGACCTGCATTTCCAGAGAGCAAATCCTCTCCTCATGAGAGGCCCCCATACAATTAGCATCATTTCCAACATAACATTTATTGTTTTAACTTTTCCTTTAATGGCCCACTCCTTATGATTACCACAGATCATAGCCACACAAATCTCCTGCCAATTTTTAACCTGAATATTCAACTCCTTAACCTCAAAAAATAACCATTTAACTAGTGAAAAAAAATTCCTTGTCCCATCCTCGACCATTTTGCAAAACATGTTCATATTCACATCATCCCAATTAATAGGAGGCTGGTCATTTGGCTCAGGGTTACTAGGAGCTTCATTTCACTCCACATTCTACTCCTCTTCAACAAGGGAGTCCTCAACCTCCACAAAATCTACCTTGATATGCTCCTTATCAAGCAAGTTAGCTAAATCGGCTAACACTTCTAGCCACTCCAATTTAACCACCCTATCAACTAGAGAAAACCCCTGAGAGTGCATAACTGCCTCCATCCCCTGCATCTCCATAATTCCAAGCCCTTTCTACCACTCACCAGAGCAAGCATAACCAGCACCACCAGGATCCTTCGAGCTCAAACCTACATCCACAAAATCCTTTAACTCAGTCGGAGAGGAAATTTCCACCTTTCTGGGCAAAGGATCCCCAACAAAGGAATTGTCAACACCAACATTCTCCACACCACCTTCACCAGGACCTAGCAAGGGTTTTATCACAAGAACCAGGCGACACCTCCATTTTCTTTTTAATAGAAAGATTTTCTTTCTTGGCACCTTTAGATTTACTTTTCAAAATCTTCCTCACAGACTTCGCCATGTGGAACCCCGCAACTTGACATTTGTTTCAGAGCCCTTGCTTCACTCTTTTGAGACCTCATCCCCTTCCCAAGAGCCACCTTCATCCACTAGAATTTCCTCAAATTCTGACTCTTCTTCCTCTGAACTCCCAACCCATTTAGTAGCAGAGTCACCCGTATCATACCCAAAAATTTTAACGGCCTTCTTACTAGGGGTTTTTGGAGAAATAGCAATTAACTTAAGTTTAATGAGAGAAAATAGGAGATTCATAAGACCCTCATATAAAACCACCTTCCTAGGGTTTTTCATGTGATCTTCAATACTCTTTTCCATGGAAATTAACAAATAGAAGGGAAAAGAGATCTTCACCTTGTGCCTAAAATGATTTAGGAGCATGAAATGGTAGCTATAAATAACAGAGAATCTACCTTCAAGCATAAAATAGTGCATTAAGGCCAGCACCAGGTCCCTCCATAATGGCTTCAACAACTTGTGGGTGTAGCCACCACTCCCAATTTCCCGCAACATCTTCTTCTCGTCATACTTGAAAAAATTGACAAAAGCTTTTTTAGCAGCTCCTCTATCTCTAAAAAATTTCCTCCCAGAGACCACCATACTAGTAGCCTCTGCAATGAACTCCTCATCAATTTTAAATTCAACACCCTTATAACACAACAACCTCCCATTCCAACCTTTCAAAAAGAAGTTCATAGCATCAGGGTCTAGACCTTGCACTCTTTGCATAAACTGTGTAACCCCACCCAACTGCAAATGCTCAAATTTCAATAGTTGAAAATGATGTTTGTACAATTAAGGTCTCAAATTTCAATAGAAAAGTGACAATTTCAAATCAATTATGCATCCACTTATAAGGATCTACACACAATTAAAAAAAACATCTAAATTGGGAAGATAATCAAGCTCCATTACCAATAGGCTCATGTTATGCTTCAAATAGGGAGAGAGGGAGAAAGAGGGAGAGGTAGATATGGAAAGAGGGACAGATATAGGGGGAAGAGAAAGAGAGAGACAAAGGGGTAAGGAGATACAGATAGAGATGGAAATGAAAATGGAAATGGAGATGGAGATGGAGGAGAGGGAGATAAATAGAGAGAGAGGATAAAGGGATAGATAGAGATGGAGAGATAGGGAGACACAGGGAGAGAATGAGGGGGGATAAAAAGAAAAAGATATAGGGAGTGATATATAAGAGGTAGAGATGGAAAGATATAGGGGTAGAGAGACACGTAGAGATAATACGATAGAGATAGAGGTATTGATGAAAGAATAAATATGGAGAGATAGAGATAGAGAGGTAGAGAGATAGATATAGAGATAGAGGTAGAAATAGGGAGGGAGAAACAAGGAGTGTGTGTGTGTGTATGCATAAGAGAGAGAGAGAGAGAGGGAGATAGTTATGTATAAATATATAGAGAGGGAGGGAGAGGAAGGAGAAAAATAGAGATAGGAGAGAGAAATATAAATATATAGAAATGAGTGATAGGGAGAAATGGGGAGAGAGGAAGATATAAAGATAAAAAGAGGGAGAGATATGGATATAAAGGAGAGATGGAGAGATAGATACAACTTGGGAAAGATGGCTGGGGTGAGATACAAAGAGTCAAAGACAAAGAAAAAGAAATAAATATATAGAGGGAGAGATGGAAGGAGAGACAAAGAGGGAAAGGGATATCTAGAGACAAAAAGAGGGAGACAATGAAAGATTGGGAATTGGAGAGAGAAAGATAAAGATATAGGAAGTGATAAATAGAGAGAGGTAGAGATGGATATAGAGAGAGTAGGAGAGATGGAGGGAGACATTGAGTGAATAAGTGAGAGATAGAGATAATGAGATATAAAGAGTGAGGGAGAGGGAGAGATTGGAAGATAGAGATAGAGGAGGAAGAGTGACAAATAAAGGAGGTGATAGAGATAAGTAATAGAGAGAGAGGGAGAGGGAGAGAGAGAGATGGGGGGGAGGTAGATATAGGGAGGGGAAAGTAGAGAGTTTGTGTGTGAGTGAGAGAAATATATAGAGATAAATGTAGGGAGGGATAAATAGGGAGTGTGTGTGAGTGAGGGAGAGATATTGAGATATAGATAGAGAGGGATATATATAGGGAGAGAGAGAGAGGGAGAGAAATAGAGAGATAGTAAAGAAGTAGAGAGATATAGAAAGAGAGAGTGATAGGGGTAGAGAGAGAGATTAGAAAATATATAGGGAAAGAGTGAGAGATATGCAAGGAGAGGTAAGGAGATAGAAATAGGGGAGAGGTAGAAAGAAAGATAGATATAGAGATGAAGATGGATATGGAGAGAGAGGGAGAGATAAATAGAGATATAAAGAGGGGGAGACAAAGAGAGGGAGATCTATGGAGGGATAGAAAGATATAGGAATTTATATATAGAGGTAGATAGAGGGAGATATATATAGAGAGAGGTACAAATGTATTAAATTAGGATATATATGTATATTAGAGAGAGATGGAGATATATATATGTATATAGAGAGAGAGGGAGATATATATGTATATAGAGAGATGGATATGATTAGGATTAGGATTAAATTAGGTTAGGGTTCAATAAAAATTCTATGATAAAGCTTGGAGGGTTTAGGTGATTGAAGATAGATCAGGATGACTTGATTAGGGTTAGGGTTAAGAATTAATTAGGATTAGGGTTGAATTAGGGATAGGGTTAAGGTTAGGGATTAGTTGGGATTAAGCTTTGGTTAGGATTCAATTAGCTTGGCCAATTAGGGTTATAACTAGGATTAAAGTTAGGTTGAGGTTTAGTTAGGGTTAGGGTTCTAAAATAAAGCTTGGTTTTAGCATTAGGGTTAGGGTTCAATTAGGGTTAAGATTCAATAGGTTAGGTTGAGTTAGGGATCAAGCTTAATTAATGTTGAATTTTAATAGGGTTAGGGTTAGGTTTTTAATATAAACCCTAGGGTTAAAGGGTTTGCATTCAATTAGGGTTAGAGTTAGGGTTAGATTTATATTAGGGTTAGAGTTAGGAGTTACAAATTAATATTACTGTTAGGGTTTGTGTAAGGGTTAGGGTTAGTGTTGGATGATTAATTAGTGTGAGGGTTAGGATTTAATTAGGACTAAGATTCAATTAGGGTGGGTTAGTGTTCAATTGATGTTCAATTAGGGTAAGGGTTCTAGGATAATGTTTGGGGTAAGGATTAGGATTGGGGTTAGAATTTAATTAGGATTAGGGTTAGGGTTACAATTATGGTAAGGATTAAGATTCAATTAGGAATTAATTAGGGATACAGTTAGGATTTTAATTCAATTAGGGTTAAGGTTTAACTAAGGTTAGGATTAATATTTAATTATAATCAGGGTTAACATAAGGTTACTGTTGTCACCTAGAAATGCACCCTATGTGAAGTTATGAAAACTAGGCTTTCTAGAGAAACATGGAATCATTTCAAGGTTGTGGGTCACCTGAAGTTGAAATGAACCTCCAGAGAAGGCCGACTTCCTTTGGGTATCATCTAAACTAATGATCTTTGTAAGGTAAAGGGAGAAATAGTGTATACAAAAAATGAAACTAAATTGAACTATTCCTATTGTGATACACCGAGTTGATAAGAAATCATGAAATAGACACAGGAAGAACATACAATTGCAAGCAAATGGTCAGAGTTTTCACTTACTTAACATAACCCCTTTAAACTCATGCACTATTCTTAACAAGCTTGCTCTACATGCATATCTTAGGACTTGGAAAGATGAATTTCACAGCTTTAGGTATGAATATAGATTTTTTAGAAAAAAATAGTTAAGAACTTGCATAGTCTAAAATACAGAAATGAGAGTAATACAAACATTAATAGTAGCTTCCAAGGTAAACTCTGTGTTTTATTCTATATTCTAGTTGATTTACAAAACATACATTTAGTCGAGAAAGGATTGATAAAATCACTAACTCTTTCGAATGCACAATCTGAACTATTTACAAAAAGGCAAAAAATGCCTTATATACAAAAGAGTGTCGGCCCCTTAGGGCTTACAAAAATATCAGTCGTCAGGATAGATCTGTCCTTAGATCTTTTGATGAATTTAATGCCGCACCTTGCATGTCTTGTTGCCTATGTCGGTGAAGCAACACCCTGGAGAAGCCCTCAAATCTTTCGCAGCTACTACATTCATTTTCGAGCCTCATTTCCATCTTTGAATCCTCTACCGAAGAGCTGCATTGAATGCCCCCAAGTTCAAAATAGATACACATTGCTTTTCATTCGGTTGATCTTCTTCCTCCTGGTCAGACTGCCACGACTCACTTTTGGCCTTCTATGATTGGCTAGGCACATTCCACATGGGTTCCACTATGGTCAAGAGCTCTTTCAGTCAAAATCACATGTTGGTGAGACACTGAAAGTGTCTCACTGATGTGATTATGCCCCTTGCAGCTATCGGCACAACATGTGACAGTTGGTGAGAGATCCCAGTGAGCTTTAGAAGTCATGTTGATATCGCCAGAACATCGGCAAGAAAACCAGCATCAGTCTGAAGTTACATCGAGCACCACTGAGTCACATTGATACCACTTTATTCAGCGATTCCATCACTGTCGACAAGATACCATGTGTTCGGGAAGACTTCATAATGAACTTTTCTCATGTCTGGGCGAGCACATCCATGTCGGCAAGACCCTACTAGGTCAATGAGACCTTTTAGTGAGCTCATTTTAGTCACCTTGAGCTCCACATTTCTTGTCGCTGAGACCTCCTTTCTTCACCCAGACCTCACACCGAGGTCCTCTCCTTTGTCGAGTTGCTCACTAGTCAGCAAGACATCACCGAGTCGGGGAGACCTTTTTCTAACTTGGAATGTTACACCGAAGATTCCCATCATCGGCAAGACCTTCTGCATTCCTTAAACCTTATGCCAAAGAGCCAAATCCTTTGGTGAGCTCCTTTTTTTTATCAAGGAGACCTCATAGAGAGGTTGTTTGTCATATCGATATCCCCTCTTGTTGTTGAGACTAAACTACATCGGCAAGAGATTACCGCGACGGCAGAGAGCTACACCAATGTGAAATGTTAGGGAGACCTCCCTGCATTCAGTAGGACCTATGGCGAAACTCAAATGTCTCTTCAATGAAGCTTTAGGTCTTCAGCAAAACACTGTGCCGATATCACTTTCTCTTGGCGAAGCTTTGGCCAGTTGCCGAGACATCTTGGCAACCTGACCCTTCTTTTGGTGAATTGGGATCCTATCAGGGTGACCCCCTACTTTCAGCGAGACCTTGTGGTGAAGCTACCATCTTTTGGTGATGAGTTTTCTTTTTCTTCTGTCGGGGAGACATCATCACCTCGGCAAGACCTTGTGCCAATACTTGTATCCTTTGGCCGAGACTGCCTTCTTTGATGAGACTCGACATGTTCGGTAAGACCTTAGATCGAAGGTGAATCTCCTGGCAATGATTCCTTAACTATCGGGGAAACACCCCAAACTACTTTGTTGTCACTGAGACCTTGGCCTGTTGGCCGGACATCTGCCCAAGATATCATCTCTCGCCGAGACCTTTGTTTGGTGTGACTTATCGTGATTGGCCAAACTTCATGCCGAGCTTGCTTCCCTTTCAGCAAGAGCCCTTTTAGTCAGCGAGATATTCTGAAGGTCTTGGTGACTTTCTCCTTAGAGGATTTTCATGCAGAACCTGATCCAAGAAGGCTCCCAAACTGTGTTCTTAATGACCTAGCACCAGATGTAAGATTTAACCCTTGATGCAAATGACCGACCTGGCCCCTTTAGAACTTCTAAAACATAATTTTCCCAACTGACCTAGCGCGTAGGTGAAAATTGGGCAACAGTTATAGTTAAGGTTCATTTAGGCTTAAGTTTAGGGTTTAATTAGGGTTACAGTTAGACTTAAGGTTAGGGTTAGTGTTTAGGTTCAATTAGGGTTACATCTAGACTTAAAGTTAGGATTAGTGTTTAGGTTCAATTAGGTTTGAATCTCAACAAGATAAGGGTTAGGGTTAGGGTTAGGATTCTAAAATAGATCTTAAGGCTATGATTTGTGTTGAATTAGGGTTAGGTATCTATTAGGGTTAGGGTTATGAGTTATAAGTTAGAGTTAGGGTTATATTTATATTAAGGTTAGAGTTAGGAGTTGTAAGTTAAGATTAGGGTCAATGTTAGAGTAAGGGTTAGGGTTAGGGTTGGGATTAATTACTATTAGGGTTAGGGTTTAATAAGGGTTAAGATTCAATTAGGGTTAGGTTTAATTGATGTTTAATTAGGGCTAGAGTTCTAGGATAAATTTTTGTGTTAGGGTTTGGATTATAATTCAACTAGGATTAGGGTTAGTGTTACAATTACAATAAGGATTAAGATTAAATTAAGGTTTTGATTAGTGTTTCTATTTTTAATAAATTTTCTCATATAAAACTAATCCTAACTAAATATTGATGATATAATATTTTTTATTATAATATTATAAGTATACTAAAAATATATTTATATATATTAACTTAACATTTAAATATTAAATCATATATATTATTTTTTAAAATCGAATCACAAATATTATACTATCATATTATAATATATTAATTATTATAAGAATTTAATATAAAATATATAAATATAAAATTTATTTATTTAAGATATTACATGTTGTGTCACGACTGCTACTAGGATATATATATATTTAATAATATATATATGATACGCTAAGAGATATCCTTCTCGAGGAACTTATTCAATTTTTATGTGAAAATTTGATTAAAAAATAGGCGCTTTGAGAAGGATATCTCTCAACGTATTTTATATATATATATATATGCTAGTAATCTCTCCAAAATCATCTATAAAATAATTAAAATAAAAAATCATTTACAAAAGCCAAATAAAATTTTAGAGGAATTCAAAAACATGCAAATGCTCACCAATAAAATTAGAAGCTCTCCAATATCTGTAAAACAATAAAAATAAAAAATCATTTATAAAAGCTAAATAAAATTTGAGAGGAATTCGAAAACATACAAATTCTTACCAATAAAATTGGAAGATCTCCAATGCCCTATAAAACACACAAATTCAATGAAAAAAATAAAAAAATTCTTCTTATCTTATTACTCATATTAGTAAAATAATATAAAATTAGAAAATATTAATAATTAGTAATAAATCTAAAAACCATAAATTTATTAAAATATTTCTAAATTCATATTAAAAATAAATCTTGCTAAAAATATGTTAAAAGTTAAAAAAAAATATATTCTATATTGAAAATATTTTCAATTTAAAGTTTCTAAATTCATATTAAAAATAATCAAAATCTTAAATTTATTGTTGAAAATATTCTAAAAATTAGAAAGAATTATATTCGATTTTAAACTAATTTATATTTTTATAATAAACATTATATATATATATATATATATATATATATATATCCTATAATATTGTTTTATCATTTAATAATAATTTAAAGTGTTATATATACGATTATATAAAAATATAGCAAGTCAACTTATACTGTCTTATAAATTTTAAAGTTGTAATATACGGTCTAAAATCCAAAAAACGGCCAAATAGACCATCAAATTCTAGATTTGTACTACAACATCATATTGAAGTATTTGGATAATATCACGTATCAACCTTGGAGTATTGAGGAATAGATATATGTGAGTGATATTTGGCCTTGATGTCGATAGAGTAATCGTTGTCTCAAAAGGACATAGTTCATTAGAACTACCTTTCAAATAAATCGTATACTTGCATGGGTATACTTGAGACTATTTTATTTTAGATATTATCAACTCTACCTAAATGTTGTAAGGGTAAGCAATGTAAATAAATTAATTTTCTATAGTTTAAATTTGTAGTCTAAAATCACTAGTGAGGTTTTATTTTGTTATCCTTTTCTTCTACTTATAGTGGCCTTGAATCCCATTCATGATATCACTTTCCATACAATCATTGAGACCGCATTTGCTTTGAAGCATGTAATTAGGGAACATTGTGCCTAATGTCTCCAAAAGAGTACCAATCGAAGAATAAAAGATTCACAAATTAGGAAATGCACTCTGCTTGTTGTTTCCATTAAGAGGAATATAATATGCTAAGAGAGATCACACTCTTAAGGGACATCACTCCCAATGTCACCACAAAGAGAAAGACGCATCAAATGAAGTAAGAATATGATACAATAGAACATGAAATGCAAAAGAATAATGAAAATGTATGCCCCACTTTAAAGGAATTGCTAAAAACCATGTTGTGAGCAATTACTATAAAATAGACATTGATAAATGCAAGCAAGACATGAGAGCTTAACTAGAAAGCCTATGTCAAACATATGTTTCCAATAAGCTACATCATGAAAAGGGGTTTCCCCCACAATGAAATCTAAAAATAATATACAAACGATCCATGGATTTGGAGTCAATGTATATCTTTGCTACAATATTTGTATAAAGTGAAGAGGTGTCATCATCCCCAAATAACTCATGGAATGGGAAGAATGACACAAAGAGAGTGATAAAAAGGAAAATATTTTAGTTCAACATGGAAGAGACCTAAATCTCTTGACACCTTTCATTGTCCCCAAAAGGAAAACACAAGACAAATAAAAAAGGATAATTTTTTATGAGATATAGAAGAATGAAGGTACAAATAGAGGAATGCACATGAAAAGAGAACTAGTACTAGGGGATCACATTACACACATGCAATCAAGAAAAAAGAACATGAAAAAGAAATGAAATCAAGACAAGTAATGCACATGTGAGTTGACCTATATCAAGTTATCTACATCCCAATCGTGTTCATCATATGCAGAAGGCGGATCATGAGCCAAAGGGACAACATCAAGTGCAATATTAGGAGCATCACTAGGTTTAACATGTGGTGAGTCACTCTTTCAAATGAGGAGGATTATCATGGTTTCTATCATCTAAGTTCATGGAAGAGGAAAACAATAAATTCAATTCATTGCACACTTCCTCATAAATTTTAGCAATCTCATCATTGTCTAAACTAATCACAATAGGAGGTCAAATGATAATTTCCATGGAAGGTTCTAGTCCTTTATGTGGTGGAAGTATAGGATCTTTTTGTTGTGGCAAAGAGGGAGACTCGTCATTTATTGCTTCAGACAAGTTTGGATTTTTATTTTCTATGTTGTTTAATTTTCAAGCAATAACATGACGTCTATGCCTATGCTCTCTAGAATTTTTCTTTCTTTTGGTTCAGTTTTCAAGTTGTGTTTTAGGAGCGGGTTTATCAACCATAGGTTTATTTTATTCATTTAAGGGAAGAACAGAAGGAACCATAGGAGGTTTTTCAACCACTTTCTCTTTAGCTTTGTAAACTTTTTTTACTGTAGGAGGCACAACAGACTTGTTTGATTGTCTCTTGGTCTTTTGTAGGATATAGGCAAGGGATTTTTCATTGGTGGGTCTTGGTTACTTGGAAGGGATTTTGGTTAAATCTTGATTTTGTCAATGATAAGAGGCTCAATCATGGGTTGAGGCATGTTCTTAAGGGATAACTCTGCTATACATTTTTCCTTAAACTTTTGGTAGGATATGAAAAAGAAGTCCTCATGGGGTTTTATAGGTTCCATAGGCTCAGACAAAAAGAAATCCAATAAATTTTTTCCATGGGAGGATGCAGGATTAAATCCATTATGGTGCATAGTAAATATCTCATTGGTGAAGGGAAACTTTAAACATTTATGCACAAAAAATGGGATTGCATTCATGGAGCGAAGCCATGAGTAGCTTAGCTTCACATGAAACTGATCTGAATTTGAGATGATAGAGAATGATACTTTTTAAAATTATTTCAATACAACTTGTAAAGGAAGGGTCATTGAACCTAACGTAGGGTGAGCAAAACCATTATGCATTTTAATTCATGCTTTTATTTTTCATATGTATCTTGATGAGAAAAAAATGCTAAGGGGCATTCTAGTTTGGCCTGTACGAGGTTGAATTTTGACTAATCCGACCATATTATCTATAGGATTTTATGCATTGTTATCCATATTATCATCATCTGTATCCACATTCACATCACTCTTAGTTTCACTAGCTTTGACAAATGAAACATTAAGGTTAGGCATAGGGTTGGTAAAGATTTGCATGTTTTAGTTAGGAGGGGCTACAAATTTATTACCTTTATCATTCACACCTTCAATTTGAATATGATTGGAATCAATAAGGTCTTGCACAATATGTTTAAGATGCTTACAATGTTTTGTATCATGTCCATTTTTTCAGTGATAATGACAATAGGAATTTGGTCTAAAGCCTAAAGCTGGTAATGGTTTGGTTGGATTGAGAGCTTTTACGAGAGGTGAGATAATCAGGTTCTTGCCTAGAATTTGTAACATGGTGTTATAAAGGGTATCAAGTAAGGGAGTAAATTGTCTATTTGGATCCCCAAATGTAAAAGGATTTGTCTTCTTTATAGAAGCCACTTGAGTTTTAACACATGTTTGGTTGGTTGAGGGGGATTTGGTTGGAGAAAACCCTTATTCTATTTCTTGAAATTTTGGTAGTTTCTTTGAGTTGTGGATTGAAAATTCTTAGGATGGCTAGAGGTGGGTTTTATTTCACAACTACTAACATAGTTTTGATAATCATGAAGGGCAGTGCACAAGTGTATGAAGGAAATTTCATCATGCCAAGATTATCTTGAATCTTAGTTTATAAGTTTTCAATGAACATTATTTGAAGATGAGGATCATGAATCTTCACATTAATTTGGGAATAAAGCAATTGGTATCCTAAAATGAATTTAGTGACCTTTTCATCATCATTTTGCTTACATCTCATCAAATCAACTAATGTCATTTGAGGAACCATATGCACTTAGAAATGGTTGATAAAGGCCTCAATGAGTTTAGTGAATGAATGAATGGAGTTGTTTGGTAAGGAGTAAAACCATTCCAAGGTTGTATCTTTCAAGGATCTAGGGAAAATCTTAGTAAAGAGCTTATCTTCAAGGATAAAATCACTGCATAAAGTGGTATAAGTAGAAATGTGGTTAGAAGGATCTCCTTTTCCTCCATATTTCTCAAATCTAGGAATCTCTATACCTTGTGGTATTGACGTTCTTAATAGGTCTCCAAGGATAAAGGATTTCTTTTGACATAGTATGAGGGTTGGCCATTTTGATTTCAGTTTATGGTAGAAATTTTCCATTGGAGTTATGAAACATTTTGTAAATGTTGATTAATAATGGTGTCATTGTTTTGTTTTTGGATGGAGGTGAATATGGTGGAGGTGTGTATGTGTTTGAGGGGCAAGTGAATGGAAAACTTATGGGAGGTGAAGTGGTAGGAGATATAATGTTAGATACCATAGAGGTATAAGAATTGCTAGTAGGTTGCGTCGTTGAGGTAACTTGAGGGTTGGTGTAAGTAGGAATAGAGGAAATGGTTGTAAGAGGAAAAGTTTAAGTTCGTACTTGACTTTGAGAATTGCTGGAATTTTGAGCACCATTGTTCATTGAGTTAAGGTGTTTTCCAAATATTTGAGCTAAGTTATGCACAATCTCTATTCCCTTTTCGCTTTCAATCATTTTGTGTATGTTATCTATGGTATTGGAAATGTTTTTCAGTAATCACAAGGTCTTGTAAATGTGCCATGTCTTCATGGATTTAGATTAAGTTTTCTTAAGGGATACTATCAACCACTGTTTCAACACTTGTCAGAACACTTGTAGGTAAGGTAGGCACAGGAAAAGAGTTGTCAAAGGTATGGTCCATACCTAGTCAACTAGTGTCAACACTATGACTGAAAGAGCTAGACAACCCAAGATTCATGATGATTGTGCTACAACAGGATGATATGAGTCTTGAACTATATCTCACTATAGTATTAGTAATAGGACATTGAGTTATAAAGCTCATGTAAGGGAAAACCAATTAAGGAGAATGCAATGAACACAAGGTAAATGATATAATTTGAAACCAATTCTTATGTTTACGAATGCACTTGAAATGAAAAGATTCCCAATGATAGTAATTCTACAAATTGAAGTTGTAACTTAAAGGCATAAATTAGAAGCACAAATAACAAGATTTCAATACTAAAAAATGAAGATTCAAATATGAATAGGGAATAGAATGCACAAGTGGGCATATTAGTCCCACTTAGGGTTTTTTGAAGATTCAGACAGTGAAAAGAAAAGATCAAACAATTCTTAGGAATCTGGGAAAAAGACCTATATATGGACCAGTACACCCAGGTGGGTGTATGAGTCCCAATTAGGGTTTTTATAGGTAAATTGCCAAATTTTGAGTGGATTTCTAGGCTTCTAGATTGTGTGTTCAATGGGTTGTTTGCAGTTACATATTTCTATGCAATTGGATTTATATGCAAATGTGAAATGAAGAACAAATGATAAAATACTATATGCAATTAGAATTTAAATATAAAACTAAATGAATGAAAAATGATTCTAAATATAAGTATTCGATACAATAACAATGCAATTTTTTTGATTTTCAATGAAACTAGATGATGCAAAGATGAAAAAATGCAACCTATATGCACTTTCACTAATGCAAGGTTTAAGAGTCCTAAATGCAATTAAACTAATGCAAATCTAATACAAAGTTAATGCAAGCTAGATATAGGGCTATAATGGTCTCCAAATAAAAAATTAAAGGGTCCAAAGGTCAAGTTCACCAAAATGAAACATAGGAAATAAGGATGTTCCAACTTTTAGGAGAGACAAAACAAGGGGAGACCTATTTCACACTTTGTTTCATTAGGAAACTAGATTCATCAATCAAGTGACTACCCTAGGTGAGTCAACTTGATTGAGGAATGGGGGATGGGGTAGTTTCCTATTTTGTATTTGGATGGTGGTTCACCACTAAGAAAATTCTTAGAAAAAGGAATTGAATGCAATATGCAAATCAAACTATATGACCTAGAAAAGGAAACTTAAAATTGGAATGTGAAACTGAGAAGAAACAAAGAGGAACCTAGAAGACTGAAGATGCCAAAACAAGGTTTGCAACTCTGAAATTTTGAATTTTGATGTGCACTGGGACTAATATGCTAGGATGGGAATCCTAGTCTTGTTATAGGGTTTCTGGGTAGAATATGGAATCTTCTAGTGACTAACCAGGATGTGCAAAAAGATCTCAAAAAGAGGTATATTGGGATTAAATCACCCAGTTGGGCATTTAATTCATGTTATCTGGGCTTGTTTGATATTTTTGCAACCTCTAATGATGTTTTGTAGCTTCCTTCTTGTCCTGTCTTTAGGTCTAAAAGTCAGAATTCTAGCCTGTAGGTGAGTTTCCGTAAAGATGGCAACTTCTTGACAACTTTGCAACTTTGACAACTTTTCTTTCAAAGGATCTTCAAGCTCCAATTCACCTAGATTTTCAAACACAAATTAAGAGGGAAAAAAATTGTTTTGTTAGGGAATAGGGGTTTTCCATGGTCAAACTCAAATTTTGTAATTAAACCTTGAAATGAAATAGAAAAGCATGAAATAGAAGGAATGATGAATGAAAAAATGGTATGTTGTAACTCACCAAAACCTTGGAATAAAAGTTGCAAAATTGTATGTAATGGCTAGCATGAATGTGGATCTTGATCTTGATTGAATGCTTGAATATTTGACTTGAAATGCTTGAATGGATCTTGAAACCTACATCTCAAATGTTAGCTCATAAACACACATGATGCATGAAGACTTCGACATGATGCTTGAATCTTGAATGTGGCTCCAAATGCTTGATGATTTTCTCTTGAAATGCTCTTGAATGAATACTTGAAAGCTCCCTTGAATTCTACATCTTGTTAGGAAAAATATGATGAAATGACCTTGTATTTATACTTTTTTATGCTTAATTCCCCGAAATTACAACACTACATGCCGACATCCAAAAATAGCAACTAAGGATAATAAAATCCTATTAAGAATTTGAATTAAAATAGGTCATAGGCTTAAGCAGGACTAATATGCCTAAGTGGGCATATGAGTCCCATAGGGTTAAACCTAGGGCACACACTGAACTAGAAACTTAATGTTTAATATGTAATTTAAAATCAAGTCCTAAGACCTAGGGAGGACCGATATGCCTAGGTGGGTGTATGGGTCCCAGATCCTTAAATTTTGGACACATGTCCAAAAATATTAAATTATAATTTTTTATTTATTAAATGTCAGGATTATCCTTTAAAAAATATAATTAATTAGGCTTGTGGATACAAAAAAGGACCAATTAAGGCATGAAGAAGCCAAATTTAATCAAGGAGGGCCCAAACAAGTGTGAAAATGTAAAGGGATACATTTTTTGACACTACACTTTCCATTTTGTCTATGTGATAAATTAATTTTTAGATCTATGGTTATATGTCAAATAGGCTTAGTAAAACACACATCAAATTTATCTCTTTTACAACTCAAGAAAATATAAACCATGGGATATTGGCTCTCCCTTGTGGTAGCAAGCCAATCATAAAACCCTAGTTGGTTTATGTTTGAATGTGGAGTCAAAGTGAAAAGAAGCTAATCCTAGTTAGTCTAGTTGGATCTAGGATCACTTTTCCTACTTCACATTTTGGTGAACCTGCCATAGCCTACAGTTACAATTTTTTTATTTTCATAGCATAAATTCCAAAAATTGATGCAAAAATCTAGGGTATATTGGAAACCTTATTACTTATTTTAATTTTTTTTCATTTTAAAGTCTACATTTCCACTCTTTGTTCATTATACATTAAAAGAAAAATTGGAAACTATTGTGAATTTAATTGCATAATCTTACATCTGATTTTTCCTTGTTTATGGATTAGACCTAGGTTATTCCATTGTGAAATCTAAATAAAATCTTAGGTTTCTTTCATCTATAAAAATTGCATGCATGATGTAGTGAAAAAGTATTTAAAAGATGAATATTGGCATAGTGTTTTCATTTCAAAATATCATAAAGTATTTTCATTTTTGCATTTTTGGAAAAAAATAGTTAATTACAATATTTTAAATTTTTAAACTCGTCATTTAAATATATTACATTTCTTTTAAAATATAAAATTTTATGCATATGTGTGTCACATAGGAAAATTAGGTTTTATTCTATTTTTCAATAATTTGTTTGCTTTCAAACATGAACCTTTGTAATAGTAGACCCTTAGACACTAATTTTTTTTTCATATTTTGAAAACTATTAAACTATTGCCTCTTATCTAGAGTACCTAGCACCCCTATCCAATTAGTTTGGCATACTTTTTTATGTGTCATGATCGGTTCCACAAAAGGATATAAAATTCATGGAAAATCCTAACCTGGGAATTGGACATTCTAGCAGGTGACTAACATCTTCTTATGGTCGTTCATTTACATTGTCAAACCAGGGAATGTATAATTAAAATGGAGTGGCACTATATGTGCACTAAGAACCAGTTTTAGTCATAATTTACCAGAAACAAATGCTTGGAAGAAATTCTACTTATGCTACAGGAATGTAATTTAGAGTCTTCTTAACTTAAGCATAACTTAATCAAATCATAAATCATGAAAACTATTGCTAAGAAACAAACTATGAACTGGCCTTATGCTGCAGGAACAAACACAGGGATGGATTCCCGATGCTGCAGGAACAATATAAGACTGAGTTTGCACTGAAACTTTCAAGAATGAAATCTAACTTATAATCAACAGGAGATAAACAACTAACTAAGTACAGATACTTACTAAGTGGGCCCCCTTAGCAAGCATCAACTAGTTTATGCAAGAATTGAACTCAAAACTTCATCAGCTTTTATTCATAAACTTGGAACCATATACATTGATTATTCTGCTTATAAGAAAACCAACACAAAAAACTGTCTCTTATTATAATACTAACTCTTACACACCCTGTTGCTACTTGCACAAGAGAACTTATTTATATTAGAAAAGTAACTAAGTACCTAACTCTAACAGAGAAAGGCATGGACATAAGTGCATCCTGAAACCAAGGAATAGACTTCTCATAAATGAAGGCATATCTGTTCAACACGATTCAAAGAGAATTTAGTATTCCACTCTTCCTAGATTAATGGTCATTTAGATTTTCTCCCAATGACCTGGTCAAAGAGTCTTTGCTGGAACAACTTCCTCGATGTCGTGCTGGAAATGGACTTTACTGTAGGGCCAAGATTTGTTGCACTTTGACTCGTTCATGCTCCCTTTAACAACCTGCAATGCACATGGCGATAGAAGTGAAAGAAAGCATGCATGGAAAATAACACGATACACATTCATTAATCACATATTAAATCTATTTCATTATCCAAAAACCACATGCATTATATCAGTCATTCGGGAGGTTAAACAGGGTAATTAATACAGATACATAGAGATGTTAAGCTGCAAGAATATAGGAATGTATTGCTATAGGATACTACCCAATTTTAGATAAAAATTCTTTAATCAAAGAGTTAAAACAACCATTAGCAATAAGAGTAAGGGTACTAAAAATACATCATAATATTCAAATTATGAGCATATTTCAAGCTCATCATTTTGCCCCCTACTTATCCTAATGACAGTCCTCCAGCATTAAGCTTTTGAGTTGTTTCTCTGAAATTAGTAGGAGTAGTATGGCCCTGTAATGAAGTTCCAAATTTGTTGTAGAAACCTCTAAAAAATTTCCATCTCTCATACTTGTGGGTTTCTGTATCCTCATTAACATTTGTAGCCCGATAAGGGTAAAGTGCCCATATTAAAACTGGAGGTCGAAATGTTAATGGTAACCATAACTCAAACCTCTTTTGGAGACCAAGCTGTGTGTGCTTCTCTATCCTTCTGATGGCTACTTTAAAGTTCAGAGGGCTATGAGGCTCATATTTTCTTAGACCAACAGTCAATTTTTCCCATCTTGTTTCAATTCTGGAAGATGAAAGCTTCCAAAACAGATATGGTTGGTCTTTGAACTCATCATACACCTGCTTCCTAATATCAAATATTTTCATTCTTTTTACTTTATCATTGAATCCATATGCAACAGTAAGCCAAGTTCTCAGAATTGTGTGGGGATTAGAGCTTTTAGGTCATAGTGGAATAGGTTCATTCCTTTAAGCCTCTTCATAAGCCTCTAATTGTATTCCATAGTTAGTTTCATTGGCCTCCCAAGACATGAGTGACCTTGGATGAATGTCGTCAATGTAGACAAGTGGATTCCATTCTAGTTTAGAAGGAATTATCAAACCATGCAAATAAAACTCACATAAGGAATTTTTCAGCCAACTGGGTGCTACCTAATATGCATCATAAAATTCCTTAGCTGTGTGAATGTTAGGGTCTAAATTTCTTGAAATTATCATCAATTGAAACCAAAGAAGTTGCTCTTTAAGGCACATAGCATATACCCTAGGTGGTGGTCTACATTCCATAATTTTACCAGTTATCTTCATCATTTCATCTATTTTCTCTTTCATTTCTTGAATTTCATGTTTTTGTCTTTCAATTTCTCTTTTCAATTGCTTCTTTTCTTCCTCCCAAAGACTTTGTTGAATTTTAGTTTTAGCTAAGTGGTGGAAACTCAAAGTTTGAAAGGTAACAGGCCTCCATGTAGTCCTGAGATATTCCAAATATTCAATCAACAATGTTCTTTTATAAACAACCAATGTCTGACAAGTTTCAGGGGGTAATGGAGTTTCATTGGACACTTGAGACTGCCGAAGCTGCTCTTCCTCTTGCTGCGGGATGGATTCCTGTTGTTGCGCAGGAAGAGATTGTGTTTCTTCTGAAACTTGCCTAGCTGCTTCAGCCAAGTCATCAAGACTTGGCATCCCCCTTTCATTACCATTACCATGTTGTGCTTCTTCAACTTCCACTATCTCAATTTGCACTTCCCCAGGAATAACAGATGGACTTTGTGGAACATTCTCAGATACATTATAAGAAACATCATGACTGAACTCTTCAGATTCCTCAAAAATGACTATAATTTCAGGTTGAGCAAGGGTTGAGGTAACTTTACGCTATTTCCTTGATGAAGCTCTTTTTGGAAATGTTTCAAAAGTAACAACTGTAGGAGACACTTTCATGGCCTTCCTCTTTCTAACCTACCTAGAGGGTTTAGACTCAGCAAGAGAAGATGATAGTGATACTATAGAGGCAACATGCGTTGTTGCAGGAGAAATTGCTACAGGGGAAGATGTTGCAGGAAAGAGTGGAGTAGAACATTTTCACTTTTGAGCATGAGGGTCAGATTCTGGGGTTTGTTCTACCCTAGATGACTCTCCTACCTTTGTTTCCCCTTTTTATTTTCTAACAACAGACTAGGTTTGTACTTGGGTAAATGGCTCTGGTGTGGAGGCTGCAAGACTAAGTGTTACAGGAGTAGATGATTCTTGCTCTGCTTCCCTACTTGTAGATTCTACTCTCTTTTTCTTTTTCTTGTGTTGCGCAGGGAGTGCTCTAGGAAGCTCTGGAAGTTGCAAACCCTTCTGGGTAACAAACTCTTGCCAAGAAAGGGGTGATACATCCCTCAGGGAACCCTCGATCAAGAATTTAATGAGGGCATCATGGGCAATAGAGTTGTCCCTACCCCTCTGGGTTTTATGGGCACATTGTTTCAAAAGGTTTAACAAAAAATTTGGAACATTGACAGCTAAACCGTGCCTCATATGACTCAACAGTTTAAAATGATAGGAATGCAAATAGGAAAAATGTCCCTCACAATTCAAGTACCTAATTATGAAGGTAGCATATTCTGAGTATGGAGGAGGCAGTGACACTCGTTTGCATCCTTGTTTGGAAACCTCTAGGGGTCCATCTGTTGGTATTATGAATTCTGCTCTAGTAGAGACAACATCTGAAGAAAAATTTTATCCTACCACCAGAAGCCCAGTTACTTCTACAATCCACTCTTCTGTAACGGCTACTATCAAACCCCACACTGTAGCTTCTCCCTCTTAAAGAGTTCTCAAAAACTCACCTGCAACTTCCTCATTAAAGGAATCTAACTTTAGAAAATAATTCAGCCAACCACAATTGCTGAATGCCTGAACCGTTTTAGGATTTTGCATCAAGAGTTCATGAGCTACTAGCTCATGTCTTACTAATTGGCCACCCATATTCACAAATTATCCCAACTGAGATTCCTGAAACTCAAACTTCTTCTGAAAATTCAAAAAAAAATTTCTGCCCTACTTCTTTCTATCTTGTTGTCACTTTTCTCTACTTTTCCAAGAATGACTCAAAAGATAATTGCATAAAATTATTGTTACAAACTACTCAAATCAAGCAGTTAATTCTTGTTTAGGATAGAAACACATAGTCATATTTGGAAAGTACAAGAAAATAAAAAATATATTAACATTTGTGACAGTGGCATAAGAAAAAGTTTGAAATGGATTATCCCACCCCCTACTAAAAATTTGACATGTGTCCACACATTTGTGAAAGGATAGGCGAAGATCAGGCAATAATGACTAATATGTACATAGCAATTAATGAATAAATGAAAGAAATAAACGATGTGACAATCAAAGATATCGTGTACCTTGTAATAAGTGCTTGTACATGCTGGGAAAGATCATAGCTTCAGCATGAAATGATGGCTGGAAGTGAAACCATAAATGAGGGTGGTACGACATAATGGATGACATGGATGGGTGACGTGGAAGAAGAGGGAATGAATGGTGTTGATGGATGAAAAATAGAGAAAGTGGCTTCCTTAAAAAGGAAACCTTTATTATGGGCATGCAACATAGAATTTTAAAGAGATGTTGCAGGAGGATCAGTGGCCTTATCTGAAACAAACTGCTTCATAAATTCTTCTTTGGAAGCTGGCTTATGATACAACCTAAGACGGTGTCCATTAACCAGTAACTTGAATCAGACATGATCTATTGTAGCTAATTGAACTGAACCATTATCAAACACATTTTCTATTTCATAAGGACCAAGCCATCTTGTGGTGAGTTTACCTTGATTTTCCTTGTATCTAGAGTCATAGAGTAGCGCCCAATCACCAACAAAGAATTGCTTAGTTCTGATATGGTGGTCATGCCATTTTTTCTTTGTTGATGGATAGCTTTAGTATGCTATAGGGAAGCTTTCCTTATCTCATCCAATGCATTCAACTGTAGGAGGCATTCCTTCTAGGCTTCTAAAATATCAATGTTAAGCTGTAGAGTAGTCCTTAAGGTCTTATGCTCAAACTCTATTGGCAACATGGCAGTTTTTCTAGACATAAAGTAACTCAAAAGGAGTAAACCCTATAGTTGTTTTCCATGTTGTCCTATAGGCCCAAACTATTTCAGGAAGGCGACTGCTCCAATCCTTCTTGTGTAATTGTACTGTCTTAGTAAGGATTGCCTCAATTTCTCTATTGGTTACCTCTGCCTGACCATTGGCTTGAGGTTGATAGGGGCTAGACTTTTTGTGCCTGATCTTGTAATAACTCATCAATGTAGTGATTAAGTTTGATGTAAACTGAGATCCTTGATCAGTAACAACTTCCCTTGGGACTCCAAACCGAGTAAAAATATGCTCATATAGGAAATTAAAAACTTTATTGTCACAGGCATGTGTCATTGCTTTTACTTCTACCCACTTGGTTACATAATCAGTGCAAACCAAAATATATGATTTCCCATTGGATGGAGTATCAATAGGCCCAACAAAATCCATGCCCCACTTTTCAAAGGGACTGACTACCACTTGAGGATACAGGTGCATTTCATCATACCTTGTTGGTTTCCCCATGCATTGACATCTGTCACATTTCCTAGTGTAGGCTGCAGCATTTTTGTGTAGTGTGGGCCAATAGTATCCTGTAGTAAGCACTTTCTAGATGTTCTCTTAGCTACAAAGTGCCCACCACATGGCTCATCATGACAGGCATGCAAAATGTCATAGGTTTCATCTCCCCTAACACACCTTCACATGACTTGGTTAGGTCCTGTGTAGAATAAACAGTCTACAATCCATGAAAAGTTAAAACTTTTCTCTACCAACAATTGCCTTTCCTTTGGTGAGAAGTGGGCTGGGATCTTGTTGGCTACTAAATAATTTGCAATATTTTCATACCATGGGGTTCGAGCAATAATAGAAAATAGATGTTCATCGGGAAAGCTATCATCAAGTACCTCAGGGGTGGCAGGTGTAGTTGTTTGAAGTCTTGACAAGAAATCAACCACCACATTAGCTTGACCTGGCTTATCAATAATTGTGATATCAAATTCCTACAACAATAAGAGCCATCTTGCTAATCTGCCAGATATGGCAGACTTATTCATGAGGTACCTTATTGCTACATGATCTGTATGGACAAATATTTGGTAACCAGTGACATAATGTCAAAACTTGTTTAGGGCATACACAACTGCTAGCAATTCTTACTTTGTGATAGTATAGTTTAATTCAGGGCTTTGAAGGTTTTTTGTAATGATATATATGGCATGCTTTATAGAATTCTATTTTTGTCCTAAAACTGCCCCTATGGCATAATCAGAAGCATATGTGTGTATATGAAAGGGAAAACTCCACTTCGGTCCTTAAAGAATAGGTGCCTGAGTAAGTAAGTTCTTAAGCTGCAAGAAAGATTTGTCACAGGCCTTAGTCTAGTTAAATTCAAAATCTTTGATAAATCTTCTATAATATTCTATAATATCCAGCATGTCCTAGGAAGCTTCTAACGTCCTTTTGTTTCATAGGTGTTTGCAAAGTTAGAATAACTTCTATTTTTGCAGGATCAACTTGAATTCCTACTTGAGAGATATGATGGCCTAAAACAATTCCCTCTTGCATCATCATAAAGCACTTCTCACTATTCAAAGACAATTTTTGCTCCTTACATCTTTTCAACACTTTCTCCAAATTTGCTAATGCTTCTTCATAAGTAGCTCCATAAGTGGTGAAGTCATCCATGTAGATCTCTATAGAATCATGAGAAATGTCAACAAAAATACTGATCACTACCCTTTGAAATGTTGCAAGTGCATTACATAGGCCAAAAGGTAAGACAGAGTAGGAAAAAGTTCCCCATTGATTGGTAAAAGTTGTTTTGTCTTAATCCTCAGGGGCAATTCTAATTTGATTATACCCACTATATCCATCCAAAAAGGAGAAATACTTTTTACTAGACAATGAGTCTAGCACTTGGTCAACAAATGGCAGTGGAAAGTGATTCTTTTTAGTTGATGTGTTCAACTCCCTGTAGTCTACACAAACTCTCCATTTTCCTTCTTTTTTAGGAACAATCACCAATGGAAATACCCATTGGCTGTCTGAAATGGGGTAGATAAAACCAACATCAAGCAATTTTTGGAGCTCTTTTTTAACTATTTTCCTGAGTGCTGGGTTTATCCTTTTTTGAGATTGCCTAACAGGTGAACAATCTTCCTTAATGTAGATCCTATGAGTACAGATTTGAGGATCTATTCCCTTCATATCCCCATAGTCCCATGCAAAAGCTTTGTGTTGTTCTTGCAACATTGTGACTACGACAGCTTGTTGAAATTGAGGTAGCTTATTATTGATGTTTAGACAGGGGCCCAGAGACACTTCTACTTGCTTGGTAAGATCATTCATGGAGGCTACTGATAAAGGTGGTGTTTGTATTTCATATGGAAGCAAATTGTGATAAACTATAGGAGATTTAGGTGGCAAGCTCTTAGAATTCAGTTGCTGCAGGAAACACTGCTAAGGATAACTATCTGGAACAGATGGGCTACTCATATCAGAATTGGATTGCAAAATGTGTAAAAGAACATCATCTTCACTCTGAAGCTTGGAAAATGGATTAGTTTGTAGCATCATTAGCTGAGCTAATGAATTGAATTCTTCAGTTTCCTCTCCTAAATCTAGCCAAATTGGTTGAGACAAGTCTAGCTGAGGCTGGGCAGGTGGGTATAAAGCCAATTTCTTTTTGGACTGACCATCAGAAATTGTCATGTCTCCTGAATGACATCCTATAAGAGCATCAGTTGTGGCTAACCATGCTCTACCTAAGATGATAGGATATCCTCCCAAAGTTTCCTAGTGGACAATATGGTGAAATTTGTTGGGTATTCCCAAGACTCAAGGATGACAATGACATATTTTACCACTCCATCAAGTGTTACTATAGAACTATTAGCAAGCTACAGGATGGTAGGTGTAGACCAAATGTTTAAGATATTCAAATACTCCATAGTATGCTTGGTCATTACATTGATGGCTGCACCAAGGTCAATCAAAATATTCTTTACTATTTGGCCAGTAATATTTATTTGTACCACAGGACTCCCAAGGTCAGTATATTTTGGAATGACTACCTTCCCTAACATAATATCTGCCAACTGTCCTAGAACATGGATAGTTTGGGGATCATTTTTCTTTCTTCTTGGTTTCTTTAAATAGGCCTCCTTAATGGCTTTTCCATAAATTGGGACATCTTTAATGGCTTGAAAAAGGGGAATTTGAATGTGTACATTCTTTAGCTGATCCAAAATATCAAAGGTAGGCTCTTCCATAGACTTGGATGTAGTAATTTGCAATCTCTGAGGCAAAGGCAGTTTTTCCTGATGCTGCAGGACATGCTCCTGAGAGACAGTATCTGATACAACTATATGTTCTCCAGGATCAATAGGTTGTTCAGAAGAAGAATTTAGAATCTCTATAATTATAGGCGGTTGTGGAGCAGGGAGAGTGGCTCCAGACCTTAGATAGATATCATGAATATTTAGGGCATAAGCTGGATACTGATTGGCTTCTACAAGCTACATAGGTTGTTGTTGCTATTGCTGCTTATTATTAGGATTTGATGATGGTTGAGTAGGCATAGGTGTTTGTTTTGGAGGGCTAGTATTTGTTGTAGGTGCTATAGGAGGTGGCATGAGAGCCGGAGGTTCTGGCTGCTGAAGCTACAGGGATCTAGGGGATTAGTTATGACATTGCTGAGAACCTCTCCATTGAGGATTATGCTGCCAATTACCTGGGGTGGAGTCCATTGTCCTTGTGGCTACTACCAACCTCCTTGAGGAGATTTCCATTGAGGACTCTGATAGTTAGGCTAGTGTGGTTGAGAAGTATGCCAAGGTGGTGATGGGTCATATGTAGGTTGCCATTGGTTATTGTAATTAGAATAAGGACTACCAAAAGTCAAAGGGTCTTGAGGCATACCTTGTCTTTGAGCCCATGGTCGCCTTTGTGCAACAAAGAATACTTGGTCATCATCACCCTCTACTATCTTAAAATTACTAGGTAACTATTTAGCCTCCAGTTTAGCCACCATCTTACATCTATAGTTACATTTCTTCTATATGCAGTGTGGAAAAAACTCAGCTAAGATTGCTTCAACTTCCTCATGTTTCTTCCGAGCTTGCATAGTATCCAACTGTGTAGCCATATTGTTTATGATATCCTGCTTGAAATCACACAACAAATTTGTGATCTTCATCCATGAAACTCCATTAGTAGAAGACTTTCCCACTATGGCTTGATAACCTCTACCCTTCTTAACAATTGATTAAGAGTAGTTGCAACATATTTTCTTGATATCATTCCAAGGCATTTGGGTTATATCTCCTCCTCCCATTAGATCTACGACATCTATATAGGTGTTGCTGATTCCCCTTTGAAAAAGTAGTTTATGAGATTCTTCATTGAGAGTATGGTCTGAATTCTTTTTCAGGGAAAACAGAAATCTTGAGATATAGCCTTCTAGGCTTTCATCTTCCTTTTGTTGAATTCTGAATATATCATCAATCTTATTACCACTCTTACAATATTCCTTGTATTTCTCAAGAAATTTTGTTTGCATGGCTTACCAACTGTCAACAACACCCCTTCCCAAACTCATAAACCATCTAAGAGCTCCCTCCTTCAAAGTAGTAGGAAACAACTTCAACCTATGAGCATCTAAAGTGTAATCATAGCTGCGATAGAGGATGTCAAATTCAAATAAGAAAGTGTCTAAGTTCTCTGTAACTACTCCATAGAACTTGGAAAGTAATGAAGGAATATTTTTAAGGTTGTCATTATCTTGCTGAGCAACGATGGGGAATTCAAAAGTAGGAGGTTGATTAGGTGGATTACGCGCCATATTTGCTTGATTTAGTATCAAAGAAAATGGATTTTTTTGAGGTTCTATGTCAGCTAGGGAAAATAGCAATTCAGCAAGTAGGTTTTCAGCGAATGGATTGATATCTTTGTCTCCCCCTTCCTCAAATAGATTATAAGTTGGTTCAGGATTGTTATCAATGAATGGAAGGTTAGGGAGGAATCTTCCCAGAGCGTCTCTTCTTCTATGCATGTAATTGAAGGAATTTTGAAAATGCTTGAATAAACACACTAAGCTACTACTAACAATGACTATGATAGGTTCTTAGCTTGACACCATCCCCGGCAACGATGCCAAAAATGATTGGTTCCACAAAAGGATATAAAAGTCATGGAAAATCCTAACCTGGGAATTGGACATTCCAGCAGGTGACTAACATCTTCGTATGGTCATTCATTTACTTTTTCAAACTAGGGAACATATACATGAAATGGAGCGGCACTGTATGTGCACTAAGAACCAGTTTCAGTCACAATTTACCAGAAACAAATGCTTGGAAGAAATTCTACTTATGCTACACGAATGTAATGTAGAATATTTTTAACTTAAGCATAACTTAATCAAAGCATAAATCATGACAACTATTGCTAAGAAACAAACTATGAACTGGCCTTATGCTGCAAGAACAAACACAGGGCTAGATTCCCGATGCTGCAGGAACAATATAAGACTGAGTTTGCACTGAAACTTTCAAGAATGAAATCTAACTTATAATCAACAGGAGATAAAAAACTAACTAAGTATAGATACTTACTAGTTAAGTGGGCCCCCTTAGCAAGCATCAATTAGTTTATGCAAGAATTAAACTCAAAACTTCATCAGCTTTTATTCATAAACTTGGAACCATATACATTGATTATTCTGCTTATAAGAAAACCAACACAAAACACTGTCTCTTATTATAATACTAACTCTTACACACCTTGTTTCTCCTCGCGCAGGAGGAGAACTTATTTATATTAGAAAATCAACTAAGTACCTAACTCTAACAAAGAAAGGCATGGACATAAGTGCATCCTGAAACCAAGGAACATACTTCTCATAAATGAAGGCATATCTGTTCAACACGATTCAAAGAGAATTTAGTATTCCACTCTTCCTAGATTAATGGTCATTTATATTTTTTCCCAATGACCTAGTCAAAGAGTCTTTGCTGGAACAACATCCTCGATGTTGTGCTGGAAATGGACTTTACTGTATGGCCGAGATCTGCTATGCTTTGACTCGCTCATGCTCCCTTTAACAACCTGCGATGCACATGGTGACATAAGTGAAAGAAAGCATGCGTGGAAAATAATACGATACACATTCATTAATCACATATTAAATCCATTTCATTATCCAAAAACCATATACATTATATCAATCATTTGGGAGGTCAAACAGGGTAATTAATACGAACACATAGAGATGTTAAGCTACAGGAATATAGGAATGTATTGCTACAGGATACTACTCGATTTTAGATAAAAATTCTTTAATCAAAGAGTTAAAACAACCATTAGCAATAAGAGTAAGGGTATTAAAAATACATCATAATATTCAAATTATGAGCATATTTCAATCTCATCATGTCAAACTCTATCTATGGTCTCTACTCAAATCTATCTTTAGTTTTTGGAAGTCAATCCTAAAAATATATAATTTTTGTATGCATTAATAGTTTGATCCATAGGATAACCATAATGTTTTCCTGTAAAAAAAATTGTTCTCATAACTAATATTTTATTGTCAAATTTTGTTAATAAATTTAAATATTTTTTGTTACAAGCATGTGTAAATGCATTTATATCTCTTCTTTTTTTATTTTTTTGATCCCTCTCTCAATATCTTTCCTACTTGCGAGGATATTTTAGTGTAAGAGGATACAATCATTGATAATAATGAGGATCATGTATGTTCCTCTCCCAATACCTCTCCCACTTTGGAAGATATAGTGGTGTAAGAGGAAGTAATCATTGATACATTTCATCCTTCAAATGATATTAAGGTAGCTTGCATAGATGAAGATTTGAAATTGAGATTAGGTCCTTCATTTATAGAAGATTATCTACTAGCAGTTAACTCCAATGAAGTTATAAACCCACAATTGATTATTAGCCATGCTCTCGTTATTGGACCCCTATCTAAACCATTTCTCATTATAGGACCTTCAAAACCTCATGGTCATATCTTATAATTTTGAAAACAACTCACCCAAAGTAATCATGTGAACCAAGATGTGTTGCAACAACCTAGGTATCATGTATTCGCTCACACCCATAGCACTAGCACTTGTACCTAAAGGAGGTTCAAGGATTATGTTGATAGAAAATTATAGAGTACATGGATTAAACAATTAATAATTAATGTCAAATAATGGAATAAAATAACTTAGCCAAATCTATATTTTTTCCACTTAAACAAATCTAGATTTTCTTATTTAAAAAATTAGGTATTATATGATTTTGAAATATTTTCATGCAAATTTAAAACATAAAGCAATGAAAATGAAAAGAAAACATTTCATCAAATTGACAAAAAAAATTGCAAATGGAATAGAATGATCCCATTCAATTGATCAATCAATATTTAATTAGAATATTTTACATGATAAATGAGATTTTGGAGGCTTTCACCTGATATTTTGGGGGATTTTACCATTATAAGGTAGTTGATTTACCATTAACTAGTAGTTGAAACTTGTTTTCCAATGACTCAATATTTGTTTACAAGTGTGAGACTTGTTCTAGGCTTAAATCTCACACAATTTGTAGCCTATCAACTAACTAGAAATAATAAGCAACCAAAATAAATGCTAACATCCATTCAATTTCCTCAACCATATATTTCTCCCCCATCTAGCTTTCCTCAATGTAGTGGTAAATAATATGGTATTATTGAGAAACTTTGTAATACTCTAGCCAAGTGTAATGTAGGAAAATGTATCCCTTTACATTTCCACATTGTGTTTGGGCCCTCCTAGTTAAAATGAACTTAATATTTCCTTAATTAAGTGTTGCTGAATGTACTTATTTACATTTTCTCACTTGTTCGGGCCCTCTTAAATAATTTAGCTTAATTGTGCTTTAATTGAGCCCTTTAATTCAAGTCCAAGCCTAATTAAATGCAATTTTTGAAAAGGAAAGTTGACATTCATAAATTCCAATACATAACACACTTCCTTGAGCAATGTGTGTCCTGGGTTAGGGACCTAGGACCCATTCACCCATGGGTGAATGGGTCCTCCCTAAGTCCTAGGACACCATTTTAAAATATGTTTTTGTGAGATTTTAACATATTCAAATGTATATTCTAATGTCAACTTGTGATATTTGAATTTTGGGATATTAAGGTTACTTACATATATATAAGGTTATTTCATTAAGTTTCATCCTAGGTAGCAATTTGATTGAAGCACCTAGAATGTTCAAAAGTTTTCAAGTGATCATAAGAGAGCATTTACAAGAGAAATTCAAGGCATTCAAAAGCATATTATTGAGGATTATTGCAGAAATTCAAGATTAATTCATCATGTCAAAGTATTCTTGCATCATGCATATTGTTTGAGTTAAAATTTAAGATGTAGAGTTCAAGATCGTTCAAGCATTTCAAAGCAATTATTTCAAGAATAATTTCAAGATCAAGATCCACCTCCATTGGAACCAATTCATGCATTTTGCAGACCTTCATGCACAAGGGTTTGTTGACTAGTAACATTGCACTTGTTCATTCTTCATTCCCTTCCTTCATGCTTTCATTTCATTTCATTTCAAGGTTTAATCACCCAAATGGGATTTGACCAAGGAAAACCTCCATTCCCTAAAAAATAACCCAAGGAGAAATTTCACAACATTGTCAAAGTTTTCATCGTACGAAAACTCATCTACAAAATTTATTTCTGATTGTCTGACCGTGTGATTCGAGATTCTAGAAGTGTAAACATAGGTGCAAAGAATCCAAAATAATTTTTTGAAAATTCCTAGCTAGGATACATTCGCCCTAGGGTGAATCAATCCCAGTTCAACCTTCAAAAATAACTTTTTGGTAAAAGGTACACATAGATTTTCCCTTCTCTATTCTACCTTTTGATTTCTCTTTTTTTCAAAATTGAGCTTAATCTATTAGATCCAAGTGTTAGATTGCATTTTGGTGTTAGTTTAATATTTTTAGTTTTTCTTCCCAAAGTTCTATTTAACCTTGACCCTCGTCCTAGGACAAAAAGGAAATCAATAGACCCCTTGGTGCAGGAGCACCTGGGAAAGGACTAGATTTTGTTTTTGAGTTCTTAAATTTTGTGGTGCTATCATAAGGTCATGTTGACCATTATTTTAGTTTCTTAGGGTTTTTTTGAACTTTGGGAAAGAAGGTGACAAGTATTAAATAATTTTACAACATCATATTGCTAGGTTGGCAAAAATTGTTAAATGTCTGAAAACACAACGGGTTTTAAAAAAGTTGTTTTTAGGTCATTTTGAAGCCCAACCCAAGCATCTAAATTTTATTTGGAAGCCTATTTAAGGAATTCCTCAACTTTGGGAAGAGGTTAGACGTTTTTATGTTGAGTGACATTTCTTTAAAAATTGAAAAAAAATGTACAAAGACAATTTTTCTGCATTTTTGTGTTAAAAACTGAACTTTAATGGCATAGCTCTGCTATCTTCTTGTTTGTAGTATGTAGTATTTACATTTTATAAGCTTGAAGTGCCATCTTTCTATCTTTGCATACCTTTTTCCTTCTTTTATCTGTAAATACTTTATTTTCTGTCATTTTTAGTCCTGTAGCAAGCTGTTTTTAATAATGGAGTCCTAGGGTGCCTTCCCATCGTACAAATTGTACGGCCTTTTGGGAAATGTGCCTAGGCTCTGTGCTTGTAAATATGGTTGATGTACATATGGTAGGTGTTAGGTTTTCTTTGGTTGTAGGAGCTGGAAGAAACACCTTGCCCTAGGCGAGCCAGTGAAGAGCCCGACTAGGAAAGGCTGCAGTACAGCGTTAATAACTTGCAGGGGAGAAAATATTTTTTGAAAAATTATTTTTGGAGAATTTAGGGGAAGGTCTTGGCAACATATGGTGTTAAGGAAGAGAGCCCAACTATCCGTTTAGGAGGAGAACTTTTCACCAGTCCTAAAACTGTTTCTGAGCAGTTTAGAACCCTAGTTGCTTGACAAATTTGGTGTTTGGACAGCACACGGCCTGAGCAAGACTAAAACCCTAGAAATCTTGAAGGTGTAGATAGGGGAAACACATTTCCTAAGTCAAGAACCTAAGTGCTTTGGTGGGTTTAGGAGGGAAAAGCAATTTACTTCTGTTCAGAGGCTCAATGGTTACTAGCCATTCAAACCCTAGGAAAGCTTCTTATGAAAGCGATGGCAAGATAGAAATTTGTGGTTGTCTAAGAACCCTAGACAAGCCATTTTGAAGTCTTTGTAACCTTTTCTAACCCCTGCAAGAACCTAGAAAAAGGTTGGGTTTATTTGGTCTTTAGGGCAGAATAAGGGCCAAAGGAGAATGAAGCGTTGAACCAAGGAATGGTTGGGTTATTCAAAATTTGTCAAGATAGTGAGGTTGGCAGGAGAACCAGGGGAACTTAGACAAGGTAGAGTTCCTATAGGTTAAGGTGGAACATAAATTTCACCAAGGAGGTCTAAGACAAGGCCTACTGTAGGAATCTATGATTGCTTCCTACAGCTTCCAAAAATAGTGTGATTGAGTTCCTACAGCCTCCCTATCAGATTGGTATCAGAGCAAGCTAAAGATTTGGGAAAGAGGAATATATGTCAGAGGTGGAGTCAAGTGAATCTCCTATCATGGTGAAAAATGCATAATTAGCCAAGAGGGTTGAAGAACAAGAAGAGGACAAGTCTTTAAAAGAAAGAATAGAGCAACTTGAGAAAACATTGAACAATGCGAGGTTGGAAGGAAAGGTACCAAAGGAAGAAGAGGTTCCAGAGGAAGACAAGGTCCCTGAACCTGACCCTGTTTTGGAGGAGGAGCATTTCTTGAAGGGATTGAAAGCCTTGAGTGGAAAAGGACTTGAGGGAGTACCATTATTTACTGGGAAAATGGAACCTAATTTTGTCATGGATTGGATAGAAGGCATGGAGAATCATTTTGAGTGTGATGGAGTTACTGAAGCTCAGAAGGTGAAGGTTGCTAAGTCAAGATTGAGAGGATTAGCCATGACATGGTGGAAGTTTATTCAGACTGAAAGGGAGAAAGAAGGAAAACGACCCATATCAACTTGGAAAGGAATGGTTGCTAAGGTAAAGGAAGCCTACATGCCAGATGACTATGAGATTCAATTGCACAAGAAGAGGAAAAGTCTAAGGCAAAAAGATCAAGATGTAAACACTTATACTGAAGAGTTCCAAAAGCTTTGCTTGAGATCTAATGTAACAGAGGATGAGAGCCTAAAAGTGGCTAGGTATCTTAATGGCTTAAAATGGAACATCCAAGAAGAGATGGCTCTTTTGAGTCCTAAAATAGTACACCAATGTTACCAGTTGGCTATCAAGATTGAAGAAAGAAACAAGAGGAAGCAAGACCAGTCTTCCAAGGGAAGAGGCAAAGGCAAAGATCAAAGAGGACAGCATGGTGGTTACCAAGGTAGAGGTAATGACCAAAGAAACCAACGAGAATCAAAAATCACCGAGCATGGAGGTGAAGCATCCTCAAGAGGAGGATTTAACAGAGGAAGAGGACCTCAAGGAGGTTCAAACAGAGGAAGAGGGGCAGGTAGGAGCAACTCTTATTTTGCAAACATGAAGTGTTATCATTGTAACCAACTAGGTCACCCTGCTTATAGATGTCCAGAGAAAGCATCATCTTCTATCAATGAAAAGAGAGTGGCCTATGCACAAGAGGACACTATGAGTCCTAAAGCATCTGAAATCAGTCACATAGAATCTGAGGTAGGAGAAAATCTGATGTTTAACAGAGTTCTGATCAGGCAGCCAGTAAAAGAGGAACCTAAGCAAAGAAGAGCTCTTTTTAGAGTAAGGTGCAAGATACTTGGGAAAGTATGCAAAGTCATTGTGGATTTAGGTTCAACAGATAATATAATCTCAGAGGAGGTAGTAACTAAGCTAAAGTTGGAGAAGGTACCTCACAATAACCCCTACAAGGTCACATGGCTGAACAAAGGGCGGAGTGTTTTAGTTAATGAGCAAGTAACAGTGGAATTTTCAATTGGAGGCTATAAAGACAAGTTGGTTTGTGATGTATTACCCATGGATGCATGCCATATACTACTGGGCAGACCATGGCAATATGACAAAAGTGCCATTTATGATGGGAAAGAGAACACCATCTCATTCAAGAAGGATGGAAGAACCTTCAAACTACAGTCATTGACAGAGGAAGATGAAGGACAGTCAAAGGTGCCTAACATCATGTTGAGTAGTGGTAAGGAGTTCCTTAAGGACCTACACCAAGGAAATGAAGGATATGTGATCATGATATAGTCCAAAGAGGAAGAAAAGACTGAAAGGACAGTCTTACCAGAAGTAGTCCAAAAGTTGCTTGATAAGTACAAGAGCATAGTTAGTGATGGTACACCTACAACTTTACCACCAGGGAGAGCTATAAGTCATCAAATTGACTTCATACCTGAAGCCTCATTACCTAACAAAGCATCATACAAGCTTACACTTGAGCAGAATCAAGAGGTGGCTAGGCAAGTCCAAGAATTGTTGGATCAAGGATTGATTCAAAAAAGCATCAGCCCTTGTGCAGTACCAGTGGTATTAGCAACAAAGAAAGGAGGTAAGTGGAGAATTTTTACTGATTCTAGAGCAATAAATAGGATCACCATTAGGTATAGGTTCCCTATTCCTAGAATAGAAGATTTAATGGATTGCCTTGGAGGAGCATATTATTTCACCAAGTTGGACCTCAAGAGTGGTTACCATCAAATCAGGATTAAGGATGGAGATGAGTGGAAGATAGATTTTAAGATGAATGATGGCTTATATGAGTTGAAATTGATTCCATTTGGCCTCTCAAATTCCCCTAGCACGTTCATGAGAATAATGAATGAAGTGCTTAAGGATTTCACAGGGATTTTTGTGGTAGTATACCTTGATGACATACTGATTTTCAGTAAGACAGCAGAAGAACACCTCAAGCATGTGGAGATGGTTCTTAAAAGGTTGCAAGAAGAGAAGTTGGCAATCAATCTAGAGAAGTGTGAGTTCTTCAAGCAAGAAATTGTGTATTTGGGGTTTGTAGTATCCCAAGGAACGTTAAAAATGGATCCAAGCAAGATGGAAGCCATCCTAAACTGGCCCACACCAACCACAACAACAGAGGTAAGGAGTTTTCATGGTTTAGCTCAATTCTATAGAAAATTCATAAGGAATTTCAGTGGCATATGTGCACCAGTCCTAGATACCATTAAAGGTGATCTGAAAACAAAATTTAAGTGGACTCAAGAGGCTGATAAAGGGTTTGAAAAACTGAAACAAGAAGTGGCAACCCAACCTATTCTGTCGTTGCCTAGTTTTGACAAGTTGTTCACAGTTGAGTGTGATGCAAGTGGAGTAGCTGTAGGAGGAGTACTTAGTCAAGAAGGTAGGCCTGTAGCCTTCTTTAGTGAAAATCTCAATGAAGCCAAGCAAAAGTACTCTACTTATGATCTAGAATTATATGCTTTAGTGCAGTCCCTAAGGAAGTGGAGGCATTATTTGTTACCCAAAGAGTTTGTGGTTTTTACTGATAACCAGGCTCTTAGTTACATCAACACCCAAGAAAAACTGAGTAATAGACATTTGAAATGGATGGAATACATCCAAGCCTTCACATTCACTATCAAGCACAAGAAAGGGCAAATGAATAAGGTGGCAGATGCATTAAGCAGAAGAATGTTGACAGTGCAGGAAATACAACTAAAGAGCATTGGATTAGAGAGTTTCAAAGATCTCTATGGTGAAGATGAAGACTTCTCAGAAGCTTATAAGGTATGCTCTGATTTTGAAAATAATTTTCATAGCCAATATGTTGAGTATACACTGCAAAATGGACTGTTATTTAAGGGCAATCAGTTATGTGTTCCAAGAGGGTCAATGAGAGAAAATCTGATTCAAGAAAAGCATAATGGCAGTCTTAGTGGGCATTTTGGTATCAATAAAACTTTAGAGCTGGTAGAGAGGTTTTATTACTGGCCTAAGTTAGCAAAAGATGTTAGAAAATATGTGGAACAATGTGTTATATGCATGAAAGCTAAGGGAGGAGCTAGCAATGCTGGTTTATATCAACCCCTGCCCATTCCTAACAGACCATGGGAGTGTGTGAGCATGGATTTTGTGGTAGGTCTTCCTAAGACCAAGACTGGTTTTGATAGTATTTATGTTGTGGTAGACAGATTTAGTAAGATGAGTCACTTCATACCTTGCAAAACTACTCATGATGCCAGCTACATAGCTCATCTTTTCTTCAAGGAAGTTGTTAGGATCCATGGACTACCTCTAAGTATTGTTTCTGACAGAGATGTGAAGTTCATGAGTCACTTTTGGAAGACTCTATGGAGCAGATTGGGAACAAATTGTCTTTTGGATCAGCTTACCATCCTCAGACCGATGGTCAAACAGAGGTGGTTAACAGAGTGTTGGGTAATCTTTTAAGGTGCTTAACTAAAGAATATGGACAGACCTGGGATATGGTAATTTCTCAAGCTGAATATGCTTATAATGACAGTGTCAATAGAACTATAGGAAAAAGTCCTTTTGAGGTTGTGTATGGGATGCACCCAAGAGGTATTTGTGAACTTAGAGACCTTGGATTTATGGAGCATAGGAGTGGACATGCTGAAGACTTCACTCAGACCATGAAAGAGATTCATGAGCAGGTCAAGAACACAGTCACAGCAGCAACCCAAAAGTTGAAGGAGAATGTTGATTTGTCAAGGAAGGATGTACAATTTGCAGTTGGGGACTATGTTATGGTCCACCTCAACAAATCCAGATTGCAGAAGGGAATGGAAACCAAGTTACAGATGAAGAGAGTGGGACCATGCAAGGTATTGGCCAAATATGGTAAGAATGCATACAAGGTGGAATTACCATCAGATTTGGGCATCTCTCCAGTTTTCAATGTTGCAGATTTGATCAAGTACAAGGGATTAGTCAAGGATGTGGATCAGAACAGTCAAGAAGTTCTCAAGGACATCAGAAATGTACCCTTCCCTCATCAAGACAAGCTACAAGCAGAGAAGATCTTGGAGTCAAGAGTGAAAAAGACTACAAGGCACAAGGTGTACATGGAACATCTTGTCAAATGGAAGGATAAGCATGAATCTGAAGCTACCTGGGTAGAAGAAGTAGATTTTAAGAAGCAAGGCATTGAAATATCTCTAATCTCTCCTAAATTTCCTTAGTTGTTTGAGCTGAGAGGGGGAGAATGGTGCAGGAGCACCTGGGAAAGGACTATTTTGTTTTTGAGTTCTTAAATTTTGTGGTGCTATCATAAGGTCATGTTGACCATTATTTTAGGTTCTTAGGGTGTTTTTTAACTTTGGGAAATAATGTGAAAAGTATTAAATAATTTTACAACATCATATTGCTAGGTTGGCAAAAATTGTTAAATGTCTGAAAACACAGCGGGTTTTAAAAAAGTTGTTTTTAGGTAATTTTTAAGCCCGACCCAAGCATCTAAATTTTCTTTGGAAGCCTATTTAAGGCATTCCTTGACTTTTTGAAGAGGTTAGACGTTTTTATGTTGAGTTCCATTTCTTTGAAAATTGAAAAAAAATGTACAAAGACAGTTTTTCTGCATTTTTGTGTTAAAAACTGAACTTTAATGGCATAGCTATGCTATCTTCTTGTTTGTAGTATGTAGTATATACATTTTATAAGCTTGAAGTGCCATATTTCTGTCTTTGTATACCTTTTTCCTTCTTTTATCTGTAAATACTTTGTTTTCTGTCATTTTCAGTCCTATAGCAAGCTGTTTTTAATAATGGAGTCCTAGGGTGCCTTCCCATCATACAAATTGTACGAACTTTTGGGAAATTTTCCTAGGCTCCATGCTTGTAAATATGGTAGCTGTACATATGGTAGGTGTTAGGTTTTCTTTGGTTGCAGGAGCTGGAAGAAACACCTTGCCCTACGCGAGCCAGTGAAGACCCTGGCTAGGAAAGGCTGCAGTACAATGTTAATAACTTGTAGGGGAGAAAAGATTTTTGAAAAATTATTTTTGTAGAATTTAGGGGAAGTTCTTGGCCATGTATGGTGTTAAGGAATAGATCCCAGCAATCCATTTAGGAGGAGAACTTTTCACCAGTCCTAAAACTATTTCTGAGCAGTTTAGAACCCTAGCTGCTTGACAAATTTGGTGTTTGGACAGCACACGGCCTAAGAAAGATTAAAACCCTAGAAATCTTGAAGGTTTAGATATGGGAAACACATTACCTAAGTCAAGAACCTAAGTCCTTTGGTGGGTTTAGGAGGGAAAAGCAATTTACTTCTGTTCAGGCTCAATGGCTACTAGCCATTCAAACCCTTGGAAAGCTTCTTATGAAAGCGATGGAAAGATAGAAATTTTTGGTTGTCTAAGAACCCTAGACAAGAAATTTTGAAGTCTTTGTAACCTTTTCTAACCCCTGCAAGAACCTAGAAAAAGGTTGAGTTTACTTGGTCTTTAGGGCAGAATAAGGGCCAAAGGAGAATGAAGCGTTGAACCAAGGAATGGTTGGGTTATTCAAAATTTGTCAAGATAGTGAGGTTGGCAGGAGAACCAGGGGAACTTAGACAAGGTAGAGTTCCTATAGGTTAAGGTGGAACATCAATTTCACTAAGGAGGTCTAAGACAAGGCCTAGTGCAGGAATCTGTGATTGCTTCCTGTAGCTTCCAAAAATAGTGTGATTGAGTTCCTGCAGCCTCCCTATCACCCCTTCATAAAGTTGACTCTCCTAAGGGAAGTTAGTCAACTCCTTGTCCATCATACCCTATTTTCAATCATTCCATATTTTGGTATCCATACAAACCCTTTATATCTTGGTGAACCTATTTCCTTGATATCATTTTGGTGAACCCAACTTTTGAACATTGCATTATTTTGATTGTGGTGTCTATTTTCATCCTAGATCTAGGTTTGTATTCATTTGAATTGTATTGCATTGAATTGAATTGAATCTAGGGTTGCTTTCCTTGCATTCATTTTGCATTTCATATAGGGTTTTAGGATTGCATATTTGCATTCTTTAAATCTGAAAAATACAAAAAAATAGTAATCTTGCACATCATTTACATAGTTGTTCATCATCATTCATTTGCATCTGAAAATTGAATCAAAATTACACATCAAATTAGGTCTCCTAGTTTGTCATTTTGCCTTATTTGGCACTTCATTTCATCTTCATTTCATAAAAGAATAAAATTGTACTTCATTGATTCAAACTAGAATATGGAAATCATTGTAATCATCTCAAAAACTATAAAATCATTTTTAAAAACCCTAATCTTGGACCCATTCGCCCTAGGGTGAATGAGTCCCTGATCAGGTTCATTTCTTGATTTTCTAGATCAATTAAATTATTTTTTTCTACATTCCCTGTTACTATTTTTAGTTTCCTGTTTCAGTTTGTAGAATTTATGTTTTTTCAAATTGATCATATTAAGCATAATTGGGTACATTCAATGCATTGTGTGAATTCATAATTGCATTTAAAATACATTATTTTCAGATCTTTGCATAGCATAATTAGAAAAGTTATCTTGTTTGAAGTTTCAAAATTTGATATGTTTCTTCAAATTTGCATAATGGATATGTGTATGAATAAAATATGGAAGTATTTATTCTCTTTGTTGATTTTTCAAGTTGTGTTTTCTGCAATGACCCTAATGTAATTGAACCCACACATGCTCAATCAATTCCTACTGCATGTCCTCCTCATGAAGTTAACATGATGGGAGAAGATGATGATAGCATGAACAACTATATAGACACTTTCCTTGACAATCTTGAAAATAATGCATCATTGTAACGCCTACCACGAAACCCTAGAGAATGTCACATACATAATGAAAGTGAATAATTTTCTTTTAAAAGTGTAATTAAACAAGTAAAGTGAATTACACTAACACATACATTTTCTAAGGTGTGTGATGATGCTTACTTACAAACCCCATTACTAACAAAAGTTACTAAACATAACTTAAATTTATAACTCAAAAATTAAAGATCATACATCCAAAACATTAAAATACATCACATAAAATATAAAGTACAATAAGGATTTCGTTCATTCATTGCATCCATTCAATATTACAATTACATCACTCATTTCCAAATGAGATAGTTTATACAAAAGTGTTTCAATTACAAATTACAAAGATTCTCCTTGAATACGATTGAGGAGTGATACAATTACAAATTACAAGGTATCCAATAGTTACAAGAGAGAGAACATGAAAAAATACAAATTCATTGGTACACACAAGCTTTCCAATCATGAAGTACTTGTCATCACGAACAAGAATTGGGGATCCAATAGTGTAAGGTGCATGTTCCACCCAACCATGTGGTACCCGAAGGACCAACCCCTATGCTAGGAGATAGTAAAATAGCTTCCTAGGAAAAACCTACAATCTCTAGACATAGGCACAACAATAATAAACTACACAAGTATAAAACTTACAAAATAGTTACAATGCTTCCAGATAACAATGATCAACTACACAATACAACAAACTGACTCACGGTTGTCATAGGAGGATTGTCATCACAAAGTTGCATGGGTTACCCTAGTGTATCTTCCTAGGCTCCGACCCCCATCTTGGGTTACCCTGGTGACCTCTTACGAAACCCGACCCCACATGCAATCCAATGCAGAATAGACTATCTTTCCAAAAAACAAGATATTGATCATGCCATTCCAGGCCTTCTCGTCTCATCCCAAGTCTTTAGTAGCCCTTGAGTCCATGAGCAAGGCATTAACAAAAGTTAAGTGTTTAAACTACCCTTTTTCCCTAACATATTTATTTAATTTTCACTAATTAAACTAACTCTACATGAATTATCCTGACACCACTTTGTGTGTTGGCCCTCATAAAAAGCCACTCCCCTATCAACAACCTAGGGGTTCAATTCTACTAACATAGGGTAAACCAGGTGCACAAAGAAATTATAGATACCAACTTAGAACAATGTACAACACAACCTATTCATAGAACCAGGTGACCATACTTGATAAAATACCATGTTCACTACCCAAGTTATTTCAAAGCTAAACCAACATAAGTTGCAGCCCCACCACAAAGGAGACACATCTGGAAGTCTTACATAAACAATAACTCAATTTGCCCCAACAACGAGAGTGAAAGAAACATAACTTTAAAACAATTTCAAGCAAAAGATAAAATATAATATTAGGATATTCTAAATCCAAATAAGGAAATTACATATTGCATGCGAACAATCAAAATAAAACCTTGCTCTATTATTTCTAATTCGAGACAATTTCATTCATAGGATAAAAACAAATCATAACTAATTGTTTAACTCTATAATTGCTCAATTACACATTACATGAAACTAACTAATCTTATTATAAATTCGTTTGCAACCAATAAGAAATATAAATAAATAAAAATTGCTTTCTTAAAAATTTCATTCCAATTGAAGCAAATAACCATTTCCCTTAAAATCATTTTCATATTAAGTAACTACTTGAACATTTGTCAAACAATAATAAATTTAAAACTAAAGGTTTACTTCATTTCCTAATAATATTTAAATATAAAAAAACCCATTTTCCCATTGAAACCATTTCAATATTAAATAAATATTTGCAACTTTTATAATAAAACAAACTTAAGAAAATTATATTTAAATATAAATATATATTAAACATATATATATCTAATTATATACCTTATGCATATACAATTATATATACATATTTACATATATAAATCAATTTAAATTCCCCAAATCATTTCAATGATATCCAATAATAAAAAATATAAATTATATATATTCGATAGTAAAAAAAAATTAAAAAATTAAAAAATGTAATATAACATATATTATAATATAATATATATTATAATATAATATATATTATAATATAATATATAAATATTACATACAATATATAAATATTATATACAATATATATATTATATATATAATATACAAAAAAGATTTTATATTTTTAAGGTCAAACCACACATGAAGCAGGGGATGCCGCCTTGTTGTGGGAGACTGCTACACAGCCTTCCCCACAGGGGGTGTGTTGTGAAGACAGTGCAACTGCCTGTGAAGGCAGTCACCTCCTATGGGGGAGGCTGTGGGGGTAGCCCCCACCAAATTAATCACTAAATTTTTTATTTTTTAATTTTTTTTTCAAAATAAATAAATTTCCCCGGTGGGGCGGCTATGCGGGCAGGTTCTGTTAATTGCTTATTTTTAAAAAAATTTAGAGAATTTCTCCATAATGTTTACAAAATTATATATATAAATAATATATGTATATATATATATATATATATATTCTCAATATATATATATTTCAATTTTACAGTCAAATTGGACAAATTTTCCACGGAAATAAATAACTATAGAAAAATCATTTTCGAGCACAAATTCTTAATTTCAATTTCTAAAATGAAATGGAAAATTCCAACTCCAAACATAGAGGTTTTCTAATTTCTTTGTTCCTCTTTCAATTCTTATATTGTAAGAGTTTGTTTCCTTACAAGGATCTAAATTTTTCCATAAATTTTCCACAGAGGTTTTCAATTTGTTTACAGAAAATATTTTCAAAATTTCACAGCAAACATTAAAACCTCCTTTCAACAAAATCAAAGCTTCAAAAAAAAACTAAGCAATTATTTAAGGAACCTATTTTTGAAGCTTGAAGAAAATAAGAACTCGAGTTGAGCTTCCCTACAAATTCCAATTTTATTTAAATCATTTAATCCATTCACTTTACAAATACAATTAAACTATTCACTTAATAAATTTAATTGATTAACTTATTTACTCAACAACTAAATTTATTTAATTAAATTATTTACTTAATAAATAAATTAAATTACTTTACCAAATAAATTAAATTAAAAGTTTTTAACAACTTTACTCTAAAATACATAAATAATCATTTACAATCCACTTAAACATTAATTTTCACATATAATTCCCACCAATAATAAATTATCAAAACATCAAGAACGACATGACTCAGCAGCCAAAAAGACACAAACTGATGACACACTATGACATGGTTGTGGTTTGACAAGGGAACCCCATTACTATATCCCAATCAACAAAACCATTGGGATATGGACACGCTCAGACTTGTGAAGCCAGGTGGAGACTATGTCCTGTACCTGCAATCCTGTAATCACAACGAATCTCGAACATGCATGAAACTTAGAAGACACACCGTGAAGAGAAATCATGGAATCACAAAGCACTCACATGCGAGTGATGTAATCCTATCCCCTTCACCAATATAGTCACATCAAGACTGACGAAAGTAAAGCATCATTAATCAACATATAAGCATATATCAATATTAACAACTATGCTAATCAAAAGCATAACATAAAACATAACATCAATATAGTGCATCATCTCATCACAGTATAACATCCACATCACTCTAAAGCCAATGATCATAAGACAATAACAAATATCAAGGTCTATCATAGTAAAGGTATTGTCTAACAACATATACAAATATAAACACATAGTAGTAATGACAAGAGGGGAACTACAATCATTCTATCCTTCCATGCAACAACAAATACCCCCTAACATCCAACCACTTGATATGTTTGGCTTGTTACATCTTGAAACCAAACTAAGTCACAAACCAACCTTACACTTCCAATCATGACCAACCCTAGATCCTCCAACCAAGTCCATACCCATCCCACCTACGTTCACAAGACCACCAACACACCAATCAATCTATAAGAGACTTATGGCCAAGACTTTAATATCTTAACTCAACAAGGATGTGAATTAACAACTGAGCACGAAATTCATAAACTTTTAGAAAAAATTCCAATTGAAAATACCAAAGGATTGGGATATCAAGATCCTTCTCTCGACTTAAGTGTCCTCCTTCCTAAAGAACAAAAAATGCCTCATAAGGATGGTAGGATTGTCTTAGGTCCTCCTCCTCATAATCAACCTCAAAAAATTGGCCAATCAAGCAAGAAAAAAAATCCTTATAAACTCAAATAATTGCCCTTCTTGCACACAAAAGCAAAAATTGAAAGAAAGTTGGAGCAACTCCTCCATGAAGGATGGATTAGCTTACCACCTCCTACTAGAGGTAAAATACCTAATACTAATATGAATTATTGTGCATTTCATAGAACTCTTGGGAATCTTACTGATGAGTGTTGTGCTTTAGAGAAGATTCTTGGTGAATTTCAATTCACTAAGATGATCCCGTTAACTGTGCATGAACTTTTCTCCTTGCCATGCAATAGTTGTATAATCTTAGCATACTCACTATTGTGTGTTTTACGTTCACTGAAAATCATTTTTCTTTCTTGCAAAGAGCTCTTTCCCATCACTTATCTCGGCTCATCCTTGTCTTGCACTCAATTGGGGAAATGGGTTAGATAGCCTTGTCCTAGTGTGTTGCTTGAATTTGTCCCTTTGGCTAGTTATATGTCTTCCACATATACTGATTAAGATTGGGATGACCTACTAAGAGGCCGACTCACATGTGCCATACTATTTTTTTGTCTTTCATGTTCTTTATGTGATTGTATGTGCGTATTGTAATCCCTCATACTATTCTATTTGATGTTTCTCTCTCTTCATGTGCATTCCTCTATTTGTACCTTCATTCTTCTATATCTCGTAAACCTTTTATCTTTTCATTTGTCTTGTGTTTTCCTTTTGGGAATGACACAAGGCATTGAGATATTTAGGTATCTTCCATGTTGACCTAAAAGATTTTTTTTTGTTTTCGCTCTTTATGTGTCATTATTCCTTGATTCATGCATAATTTGGGGAATGATGACATTTTCAAGCTCTCTAATATCATTGTAGCAAAGGAAAACACTGACCCTAAATCTATGGACCCCTTATGTGTTTTAGGAATTCATTTTTGGGGGCAACCCCTCTCTCTTCCCTTTCATGATGCAACTTCATTTATAAACATATGACTTGGCATAGGACTTTCTAAGTTAGCTCTCATATCTTCTTTATCATAGCAAGACAAATTTTTACTTTAAAGTAATCTCTCATAGCATGGTATTAGAAATTTATTTAAAGTGGGAGCATACATTGGCATTATTTCATGTTCATTATGTGGTCTTCACTATTCATGTGATGCGTCTTTTTCTTGGTGATGTCATTGGGTTTGATGTTCTCCAAGAGCGTGAATTTTCTTAGCATATCACTTTCCTCTTGGTGGTGATGTGATGCATTGCATTCCCTAAGTTGTGAATATTTTATCCTTTGACTTGTCCTCTCTTGGAGACATTAGGCACAATATTCCCTAAGTAGATACTTTACATGAACTAAGAAAACCTCTTTGAACATGCAACTTGTTCATAGGTGTTTAGCATAACACAACTTTCCAGAACCTATGGATCTCAAACCTTAATGCGGCCACCTAGCATAATACACCTTTCTTTCATGTGGATTCATTCCTTGTTTGTTCATTTGCACTTATCATAATGCAGCTTGTTAAGCCTATGAAGCTCAAATTTTACATTGTGGTGCCTTACCAAAGTTATCAGAGGTATGAATTTGGTATGGTATGGGAACCTAATAAGATTCTCTCATTTGCCACCCTTGAGGGCTCACCTAGTAGACATCATGTTCTGCTAGCCTGAGTGAGCATGCACTTTGATTACATAGTGGACAAAGAGTTCCACTTGTAGGCACCATTTTTCATTTACTTTGTTTTTGTTTTTGTCTTTTATGTTGTATGATTGAGTATCTTTATTATTGTTGCATACACTTTGAGCTCTCTTGATTGGATACTTTAGTGTGAGTTTGCGCTCACGCTCATCCTCTCACTAAAGTGGGGGATAAATGTATTGTAGGAAAATGTATCCCTTTACATTTCCACACTGTGTTGGGGCCCTCCTAGTTGAAATGAACTTAATATTGCCTTAATTAAGTGTTGTTAAATGTATTTATTTACATATTCTCACTTGTTTGGGCCCTCTTAAATAATTGAGCTTAATTGTGCTTTAATTGAGCCCTATAACTCAAATCCAAGCCTAATTAATTACAATTTTTGAAAAGAAAACCTGACATTCATAATGCCAATACATAACACACTTCCTTGAGCAATGTGTGTCCTAGGTTAACGACCTAGGACCCGTTCACCCATGGGTGAATGGGTCATCCCTAAGTCCTAGGAACCCATTTTAAAATATGTTTTTGGTGAGATTTTAACATATTCAAATGTATATTTTGATGTCGGCTTGTGATATTTGAATTTCAAGATATTAAGGTTTTGATTATGTTAAGATTGGAAGGGCCAGTACCTATTTACAAAGCATCCATAGAGGAAAAAGATAGGTGACTCATAAAAAATAAGATCACTAAAAAGGAAGAATGAGATTCAACATAAGTGAGCCAGGAAGACCATTTAACAAGCCATGCTTTTGACTGAAGCATGAAACCAATAAATACAGACCAGCTACAAGAAGTAGGAAATCCAAAAGGAAACCATAATAGAAAGCACTTCCCTACAAAATATAGGAAAACCAACAGTGCCCTACATCTTAAATGCAAACTTAAGTTGGGGAAGAACTCCTGGACTTCTACTTAGAAAATAAACCTTCTGAGACATGAAAGAACCAACAAAATCCAACAACTTTCAAAATAATAGAATCCAAAGGCTAGATAAAACCAATAGTCCCAACCATAGGGGGTTGAACCAAGAATGCAACACCATTAAACTAACTAAAAGGACAAGAAAAACTCCCTTAAGCACCACAACCCAAAACTTCATAGCACCCAGAACCACCAAGGCAAGGCGGATAACCAAAAAACCCATTACATTACACAAGCATTGACAAACATATTGAAAAAAGAATTCAAGATATTAGGGATCGTTAGATTTTATTCCTTGCTTCATTGGGAAGTCTAAAATATCACCATCAAAGATCAAAGAGTTGAATGATGTAGTGTCTAGTATAATTAATTATCAAAATATTGCTTCTTCTTCAAGTACATTTTTTGGTGATGATTGGGGTTCATTAGAATTTACACCCTCCTTTGCGGGAGAGAAAAAAATTCACAATTGCAACCTAAGGAGTCTTGTGTTTCATTCACTCAATATTATTCTACACCAGAAAATATGAAAACATCATCCCATGATGGTTATGGGGGATCTATAGCTTTCCTCCTTAATGTGTTCATGATGTCTAACCTTAAAATATCAACACTTAAAAAGGATTTGTATTCTTGTGAAAGAATCAATTATTCTCATAAACATTTATACATGACTTCATCTGAGTTAAAAAAGTTTTATGAGCTTGGATATAAAATTATTTCTAAAAATAAATATAAGGAAAACATTAAACAAGGAATTAAGGATCATGAAAAATCTACGTCATACCTTTCTAAAAGTGGCTTAGGTTTTCAACTTTCTTCTCCATATACAGCTCACACTCCACCATTTATTATATTTAAAACATCATGTGGTAAGTGAGCAAGATTTTCTTCACAAGAGAAAAACTAGTATCCAACTCCTTTATTAAAGAAATAGAATTTTTCATTGAGGCTTCTCAAATCTTTCTTGATTACTCTTCCTCCTCCACCTCATAATAAATTTTATAACAAGAATTATTTTGTGCATATCATTGAGTGCGTGGTCATTCCACTACTGAATGTCAAACCTTGAGTAATAAAATATAAAAAACTTATTTATTGTGGTGCTCTTCCATGTAATGATGTACCTAATCATTTCTAAATAAAAATATCTATCTTCCATGGTGTTGCTCCTCACTATGTTTCATCTATCACTTTATATATATGCTCATTGGCATTCAAGGTGGTACAATCTTAAGCTACTGCCATATTTCATCCATAGTAGCAACACCATAGTCTCTTGCATGGTTGCACTTACCTTTACACTTGGGGGCCAAGAATAACTAGTTTTGGGAGGTGTGTACTCTTTTCAAGGATCCCCTCTGAACATCTCTTATTTCATTAAAATATCAATATAGTAAGTATATTGACATTTTAAGGACGTCATAACACTCTATCCTTTTCATTAATGTTTTGTGAGATTCAACTTACTGTTATACCCCTTTGGTGGTGGTATTATTTGCAATGCTCCCTTAGTAATGATTATTAATTCATCCCTTATGGTGTTAAGGTTGGTTTTTCCCCCATGATGTTAAATTTTTTATTCACTCCATAAGGCATGATTTGGAAAAATAGTCCATGGATTTGGCATAATTGAGCTTTTTTATTCATGTACTTGAAAAGTTTTTATGGCCACCTAGCATAACACAACTTGCTTGCTAGTGGAGCCATGCTTTTCATGAGTGATTTGGCATAATGTAGATTGTTGACCCTTATGAGAGCACTATCGTGTCTAACATTATATTCGAGAGATGAGATTTAGTATTTGAGACAAATAAGAGACTAAGGTATCTTTTCCTTACCAACTTGAATCCTTTTTAGTTCTAACCATATGTTATTTTTCATGATTGTCTTGTGTTTCTTTGTGTTTGCATTGTGTAGTGTTTTTTTTTCATGTTATGTTTGCATTATGTTATTTTGTGTGTCTTCATTGTGTATGCTCCATGTTTTCCATGTTTCATTGCACCTCATGTTTTCACGTTTCATTTTCCTTGTATTATTTTCATAGAATATTGACCCTATGAGCTATCGCATCCCCTAGATTCAATGTCATCTTATCTCTTTAATATTTGGATATAATTGAACCCTTCTTGGCTAATCCATACTTTAGTGTGAGTTTGAGTGTAAGTTCATACTCTCACTAAAGTGGGGGCTAAATATAGCATAAAAAAAATCACCCTTAAAATTTTTATAGTAGGTTAAGATCCCCCCTATGTGCTTGAACCTAATTATTCTTTTAATTTTCTTACCTTGCAATAATCTTCAATAAATAAGACTAGAGTAAAAAACTAATATTTATTATTTATTTAATGATACAAAGAAGGCCTCAAAATGATAGGTCTAGAGTGGGGTGCCAAACACCCTTTTCCCACCAATTTTGGCCCTAATTTGAATATGTTAGTGTTGATATTTTAACATTTGAAACTCCAATTTTGATTGTCAATTTTCGGTAATTGATTAGAGATAAATTAAATAATTTCATATACATATAAGTATCCATCACCACTTCAATCCTCACATTTTTATTGAGAAAATTGAAAATCCTAAATTCAATCAAGGAAACTCAAGGGAAAATTAACATCATAATTACTATACTTTCATTAATAAATTTATAGTTTACAAGACATCAATAAGAATGAAACAATCATGTGCAAGAAGCTATCATGATCAATCATGCCATTATGTCAAGATGTATTGAGTTATCTTCTACATTCTAGCAACAAGCTATCATGTTTTATGAACTAACCTTTTGCAAGTCTATCAAGAAATCAAGGCATCCATCAATCAAAATTTGTGGTAGCTTTTGTTGTAGCATCATTTCATCAAGGATTTCACATCAAGTTAACATTGTCATTTATCATTTATCGTTTCAATCAATTGTTGCTATTTTTTCCTCTACCTAACCTAGGGTATGCCCTCTTGATCATCATCAATCATTGTATGTGGAGTTAAAAATACCAAAGAGGGGTTTGAATAAAGGAAAACCCCTATACAACAAAAACTTTCCGTCTCTTTTCATATGTGAAAGTCAGATCTAACATTTCAATGGAAGATAGTTATATAAGACATAGGGAAGATTGTAATCTACATCTCAGATTTTTCAAATTCTAGATCCCAATATAGGTTGCCCAACTCCCTTGTCCTTGTAATCTAGGCTCAAATTTCACTTACAAGTTCCACTTTATATCTTATTCAATTGGATTTGAATTTTTCTATTACTTTCCCTTTTTATCCATGTGATAACTTGCATTTTTAGATCTAGGGTTATATATCAAATAGGCTGATTAAAACCACATAAAATTTATCTCTTTTATAACTCAATAAAACTTAAACCATAGGATATTGGCTATCCCTTGTGGCAGAAACTCAATCTTAAAATCTTACTTGGTTTAGGTTTGAATGTGGAGTTAAAGTGAAAAGAAGTTAATCCCAGTTAATCTAGTTAATCCCAGTTAATCTTACTTGGTTTAGGTTTATGTATTATTGTGGGTACTTTGACTAACCACTAGTGCTAATAGACTCTCTGTATGTGGTGTAAAGATCTTGAAATCCCCACCATCTCTCTACAGTTACCTCATGCTTTGATCACTCTGAAGGCTTCGAATCTGTAAACTAGGAGGGTGCAAATGAATTGAAAGTGACCCCTAATTCCTATATATAACTATCCAAAAACTAATTTCTCTCACCTAATTATCCCTCGAACACCATTTTTTAGCCAAATTAACCCTATTTTCATTATATTCATCACTAACCTATCTTGTTTATGTGTCATGAGCTTGACCCAAAGTTTAATTTTTCTCTTATCAATCTCTCTGGGAGGAAACCTAATATCCAACCTTCATCCCTTGATTCACTAGTGCCCACTAGGGCATATCATCACCTAAAATTTTCATACCAATAGAATGTCTTTGAAACAACACAATAGGACACATTGTCTCAAAGAGGGACAAAATGTAGACACCTAAAAATGACTAATGCATTTCTTCTAAAACATCATCATTTCTCATCATCATCCCTCATAACCTCTTCATCACTATTAATTGAATAATTTTTAATTAGTTTACTAAGCTAACATATTTCCCACTTTAATTAAATATATTTTTTATAATATTTCCTCATCCACTTTAACTCATGCTAATATATTAAGCAATCTACATACATTCAAATTAGCAAAATTATATTTTTCAATGGATTAAGGCTAGAAATTTTGATGGAGGTAAATAAGTTTGTTTAGTTTGATTTTATTTGCTTTCATGTTTATGCACATGCTTCATTGAGGTAGAATATTTTTATTATTGAATTGGGTTTTGTTATTTGCATTATTTCCATTTTAGAATTCATTGATCTTATTTCTCCTTCCAAAGTAGCTACGAGGATTCTCAAATATGTCAAAGAGACATTGAGTTATGGAATTGGATTTCAACATTCGAAATATAGTACATTGATTGGCTATATAGATTTATATTGGATAGGTTCCATAAATGATTTATGTTTTACTTTAAGTTACACTTATATTCTTGGCTCTATAGTATTGTATTAGAAGTCCATGAAATAACCAACTATTTCAATTTATACAATAGATATAGAGTATAGAATTATAAAATCAATGGCTTTCCAAATAGGGTAGTTGAGAAGACTAATGGAGGATTTGCACAAGTTATAGGATAAATCTAACTTTTCTGTATTATGACAACATGAGCTCTAAACTTGAATCACATTACAAGGAATGAAAGAATTAAGATTCCATACATTTTTCTTACATATTTGCAATAATGTAAAGAGAAAGGGGCCTCCCCTCCCCCACACCAGGGCCTAATTCAAAATTTATATAACTATGCCTTTTATTTGAATCTCTTTCCTAGCCTAGGTGATGCTGAGAAACCTCTCTTTATTATGCCACTTAACAATTGATCTGGTCTATTAGAAAATAACCCTATCTCAAACAAAAAACTTAAAGTCAACCTCCCTAAATCTAGTGTAGTGGTTAAAGAGTTTTCCTCTCATCCCACCCTAAATCAAGTGTGGTGATTAATGAGATTTCCTTCCACCCATATACCCCTTTAGAAAGACCCATTGTTAACAAAAAAATTGTTACCTCTTAAACAATCAATAAACCCTAAGGCTAAACCCTCAGCCTTGAAAAATATCTCTGATGATGTTGACCTTCCTTGTTGACCCACCTAACCAAATAAATCTCTAACAAAATTCTCTAGTACTAAATGCAAGAATGTGGTCTCTGAGGAAGGTAGCACAACTAAAAAAATAACTATTGACATCCTAGATGAAGGGGATGATGAGAATGTCAAAGATTTAAGCAGTTAGAAGAGGGAGAGAAGATTTTCTAGGCTAGATATCATTCATGCAAAGGGGGAAATGTAATCATATGAGGAAGAAGAGGAAGACCAGACCCCTCAAATGAGGAATTCATCCCTATCTAGGAGGACTCATTGTAATTAAATAGAAATGAGCTAGAGGTGGTTCTTACCACGAAAGTGAAAGAGGATATTTCCAACTCTGAAGAGAAAGAAGAGGAATATGGTATTGAGTAGGTAGTGGTTAAAGATTCTAAGGAGGATGATGTAAATATTGAAGAAAAGAAAAAAGGAAAATGAAGAATTAAATGTTATGGTTATGGAGAGTCCTGAGGAGGAAGGGGTGATAGTAAACAAAAAATTCCAAATTGAGAAAAATGTGATAGCTTCTCTATAGGATAGAATTTATAGATTGGCTAAGGCCTTCAATAAACTCATTTCTATAACATATGTTATTATGGGAAAGGCTATCTTCAGTACTGTGAATGGTTAAGCAAAAATTAAGAAAATAAAATGGAGATTGGCACCTTCCTAGGAAGAATACAAGAAGGTAGATGAAATGGCTAACAATGGAGAGGACTTGTGGACCAAGGAGCTAAAAATGCTAACAAAATAATGGGATATGATTAATAGTAAGAAGAAATAGTTTTTTCATTTTTTCCCATTTAATGGCCTACGTGACAATCCTTTATTTGGCTTGTGTGCCACCTAGTTATAGTTCTGTTCTTTTTTTTTGTGATGCTTTGGTTCCTTCCTTGTTTCTTCATTACTTTTGGACTTATCTTTTGTTGGTTGGTTGGAATATTGGCCTATTTTTTGTTGGTGTGTTGCGGATAAACGTTATGGATTTATGGCCTATTTTTTTATGCTTTGTTCGGGATTAGGGCCTTGACCCTTGCCTTTTAATTAAAAAACATGAGCTCTAAAGATATGAAAAAGAATTTAGTGTTTAATAGTAGAACCAAACATATGGGGATTCAATATCATTACATAAGAGAGTTGGTTCAATGGAGATTGATTAAGATTGTTTCTTATAGTATTGATGACCATGTAGTATATATCTTCACAAAGCCTTTATCTTGTGAAGGGTTTTAGACATTTAGAGATCTACATCAAGTTATTCCTAATGATAATTATGGGGAAGAATGACAAAAATCATATCCATTGGGCTTGTTGCTTTACTTTCCTTTATTGACTTTGGTGTGTGTCTTCTTGCATGTCATAAGTAATATAGTTCTAATATTGGTGAATATGGTTGTGTGCCACAATTATCATCTATAATTTGAAATTATTATAATTGATTCCCTGCCTTTTCTTTTATCAAGACAATTTGGGACTTTTTCATATTTTTTTTTTTATCAATAGATCACCATTATTGTCTTTTTTGCCTTCATTATAAGCATAAAATATAAACAAAATAAATAATAAATAACAAATAACAAATTTTACACAAACAAACTAATAATAAAAAATAAAGTTGAAAATTGAAAATTTTGAGTATATGTGCATTCACAGAAAAACCTCCACCTTATGTTTTTAGAAGTGAGAAATACAAACTACAAAAATTGAATATTTAGAGGTTGCCTATATAAGAAATATATTTTATACACATACATCTCAAATATTCATATTTATTATAATTTTTATATCACATAAGTAAATATGCATTCAAGTTAAAATTTGTGATATAAAAAATATAACAAAATTAAATAATCAAGAGTATTCTATATCATTTTAAAATACTTTTCAATTTTCATAATTATTTGGAAGAATACACAAATATAAATGTAAATTCATATCAAATTTGTAAATTAATTTAAAAAAATCTAAAATTATTAAAAAATTATATATTATAACAGAAATTAGAATTAAAATAAGATAAGATTAAAAAGAGAAAGAAAAATAAAACATTTTGAAGAATAAAGGAACTTCATATAAGATAATAATAATTACACTAAAAATAAATTTGAAGTGTTTCTAAAAAGCAACCAACGATAAATTTAGAAGCTTTTAGAAACAAACATTACTTATCTAAGAACGGAATTTATTTCGCTATGGCAACGGTAAAAAATGTTGCAGCGGGCTAAAATATAGTTGTTTAACATGGAAACATAGTTTAGCCCGTTAAAATGGGCAATGGACGGATACCGTTGTGTTTAACATGGAAACATAGTGTAGAATTAATTCTTTCCCTACAAACAATCTACCTATCTAGTAAACATGTTTGTAGAGCCCCACCTATCTTTATCACTTTAACGGCCAAAGTTTTGTCATTTTTTTTAACTTGCAAAATTTTATTTTCAAAGTGACAATTATTTTTTAAAATGAAATTTGTTTTACAGTGTTAAATAAATAAATATTTTATAAGGGAGAGAGGTTAGTAGTTATGTGGGCTAACTTTGCAAGCATGTAGTTATTTCTTGGAATATCGTAGGACCATCATTTTTCTTTTGAAATGTGGACTGGTCTCTTATCTATCTACAACTAAGGTTTGGAGGTGTAACTCATCATGCAACATGCCACATCAACACATCTACTAAGAAGTGTCCAAAATTTGACTTTTTCAAGATTCGCCCGAAACTTAATCATGATACTTGTAGTAGTTGAACCCAAAAATTATTTGTTGCTTGTATAATATCCTAATTTTATTTAAAATAAAACTTATATGCAACCTAAGTGGACCAAATACCTATTGGTACCCATAGATATTTGTTATCTCTAACTTGTATATTCAACACAAATGGACTAGTAGTTGAACACAAAAATTTATAAAAAAAAAAAAAAACTATTTTTTGTTATAAAAACAATGCATAATTATTTAAAATACAACTTATATGAAACAAAAATGGATCAATACTTGGAACTCAACTTTTTGAAAATTCTTCACATTTAATGGGAAAATACATGATATTTATTGTACTCACATTTTATATTTGTGAGAGGACAAACTATTAATATGAAATACCCCAATGCTGGCTTGTGCATTGCTACCCCAATAGTTGTTCAAATAAAAACTATATTTTTCACTATGATAACAATACTTGTTTAAATAAGTGCCTTATTTTGTTAAATGAGCATTTTATTTTATAAATGACACACTTACAAGTGGACAGTTATGATATTTTATTTGAGACAAAAAAATATATTTATTTCTGTTCTTCATGAATATATTTATGCTTTTTTATATAACATTCATAGGTTTCTCATGTCTTCAAGTGTGGGTCCATTTTGACCGACATTTGGTTATTTTTCTATTTACATGTGGACTATTCGTTCAAGTGGTGCTATTTGTTCTAAGAATAGCATGAAAAATACTAAATAATGCATATCAAGGTGCACAAACTACAAAATTATAGACAATGAATAATTTTTTTGAAAATTTAAAGATGACTACTAGTGAATCTATGAATGATTTTCTAGAAAAGGGAGAAGGTCTAGTAAGTCAAATGAAATTTTTAGAAGATGTAGATGACAAGCATGCCATTGAGAAAATTCTAAGAAGCTTGATTCCAAAATTTGATGGTGTGGTCTCTACAATTGAGATTTCTAAAGATCTCACAAGTATGCAAATAGATTAACTAAGTGGAATTTTGTTCATTACTAATGAAAGAATGAAAAGTAATGAGCAAAGCTTAGAGAAAGCATTTTCTTTTAAGGAAAATATAAGAGGAAAAAGATACATTTTTCATAAATCATAATAAAGGTGACTATAGCCATAAAATGAATACAAAGGTGAGTCGTGTAATTTTAGAGGAAGAGGTAATAATGTCAAAGTAACAAGTGGCAACTTTAGAGAAACAAGAAGAGGAAGAGGTAGAAACAATGGGGGAGATTATTAAAAAAGGAATCTTCAATGCTTTCACTGCAATAAGTTTGGACACCATGCATCAAAATGTTGAAGTAAACAAGGTGAAATAGAAAAAATAAATGCTCATAGTATTGTTAACAATAAACATTTAATTTGTTTATTTCTTGCTTTAGTGAAAATACAAATGAAAATAATGTATGGTATATTGATTCTAGATGTTCTTCACATATGAAATCTAATTAGCATTTATTTTTCAATTTGGATGAAAAGAATCCAAAATACAATGGTATTAGGAGATAATCAATATCTTGGAAGCAAAGGTAAAGATACAATTTTAGTTACAATAGAATATGGTGAAGTTAAACAATCAATGAAACACTGTTGGTCCCAACACTAGAAAATAACTTGTTTGTTGAACAAATGCTAGAACAAAATTATCAAGTAACCTTTGATGAGGATTAGTTTGTAATAAGAGATAAGTTAAAAAGGAATGTAGTTGTTGCAAGAGAAAAGATGGCATGTGATAGGATATTTCCTCCTCATTTCTCTCATAAAAACCAAGCATTGAGGTCTAGTGAAATGAATGAAAGTAAAATTTTGCACCAAAGATATGGTCATGTCAATTTTAGTGGGTTAAGTTTACTTGAGATATTAAAAATGGTTGAAGGTATACCTTTCACTGAAAATAAAAAAACAATTATGAAGAATGTATTGTTGGCAAACAAAACAGGGGTAGCTTTCCAATTGGCAAATCTAGTACAGCTAAGAAACACCTCGAGATAATCCATTCTGATTTGTGTCGTTCTATGGAAACACCTTTGAAAAAATATAAATATTTTCGAACATTCTTTGATAATTACACAAGAAAAAAATAAGTATATTGTTTAGCTACAAAATCAAAATTGTTTGAAAATTAGTTGATAAATAAAGTGATAAGGTCAAAAAATGAAGGTGAGTACAAATCAAATCAATTTCTAAATTTTCCCAAAAATCACAGAATCAAGAGAGAGTTCACTACTTCCTACACTTAAAAAAATGAGTTCCTCAAAGGAAGAATAGAACAATTATTGAAATGGTAAGAAGTATGACGAAAGAGAAGAATTTAGATAAATTTATTGGGTAGAAGTACTCCTTTGTTGCTTTCAAGGTTTATCCCTTCTACTGATGCTTCAGGTGCTGCCTCTTTATTTTCAGAATGCTCAAAAATTTCTTTCGTTTCTCCTTTGATTATTTGAGAGGTACCTCCTTGGGGATTTGGCATTGTTGGCTTCTTCTCTTTGACAATTTCTTCCACTTGAACTAGTTTTGTGTTGCTGATATCAAGAACCTCTATATTCTCGGAAATGTATTTCTCTTTCAAAACTTTGACTTTCGGCTCTTCGTTTTCAGAATCCTATACAAGGCTAACTACATCCTTATCATCACCCGCGGCTAGCCTCTTTTCATCTTTATTGTCTACTATAATCCGGCTCTCGTCTTTTATGAGAGTCAGATCTTGAGGTTTTAAGAATACCAATACTATTCCAGTTCTGCAAGCAGAAAGCACATTGTTAATTATATTGAAGCCTTCAAAAGGATATATTTATATATTATTTGGTAGAAAATTCGCATACCTCGATGATAATGTTCATGTTTTCTTGCCATTCCCAACAAGTAAATATCCAGGCGAACAATTGAAACTGCCATCCAAGCAAAGAATTGACTTCATTGCTCGTGTACAAGATATACCAGACCAATCTATGTAGCAAAGAAGACGCTTCCACTCTTAAGGAAGCTTTCGGCAGTATGTAGCCATTTTCTGGAAATGACAAAATGCGTATCGTTCCCCCCCGCTATACCTCACAGAAAGTATATCGCTTATAGAGATTGGAACACTAGAACTTTGATTACCTACACAACATGTGTGCTTACACTGAGTATCTAAAGGTAAAAGTTAAAAAAAACTTTGATCAAGAATCTGATGGTTAGAATTTCAATTCAATGCTGAAACAATGAGATGTTTATGTACTTTCATATATTAGTTGTATTATGCAAAATATTGATATCACCTCTATCAACTCCGCCTGCATCTAGTTTGAGGGAAGATTTTCGAATGCTCTGAAGTACACACTCTGATTTTCTTGAGCTATAAGTATCTAGACACAAGCCATTTTTTAATTTTAGGTAGCTTGGACAGGTGTCTCCATTCTCAAGATTATTTAATTATTTATTTAATTTTTTTGGAGACTTCTAGAAAGGAGTTAGTTGTCCAGATAATTATGTAATTAATTAATTGATTCTTCTAGACTTCTAGAATCTAGTTAGTTAGGGTTGTTAGAGTCTATTTAATTTTAGCCATTGACTAAGATTAAATCATGGCCATTGGTTTTCCAATGATAAAAGTATAAAAGGGGATCAATAGACATTTAGAGAATACACACTTGAGAAAGACTTGTAGTGATAGCAAGTAGATTTGCAATGAGAGTAAATAGTCTTGCAATGATAGCAAGGGTGCAGTGATAGCATTGGAGACAGTAGTAGTGGAATTTCAGCAGGAGAAATTGAGGGAGGAATTTCCAGAAAGGAATATTGTCGGAGCTCTGCCAGTAAGAGGCAAGCAGTTTATATATCTCTTAATTTGCTGAAGTTTAATAAAATTCCGCATTTGCAATACTAGTTTTCCCTTCGGGGTTTTTCTAGGGACAATTTGTCCAAATATATTGTGTTAATTATTGTGCATGTTTTTTTCTCTTTTCCTAAAAGTTTATTTGTGAAGTTGTAGTTGTGTTATTTTTCAATATCTGGTGAGAATTATTTTTCTACATTTAAATAATATTATATTAGATAGGAGATTAATAATCAGTAACTGCAATAGAATTTTCACACCATTAAATGTTAATGCTTGTAAATAATAAAAAAATTGTTTTTTTTTTTTTTGGTTTATGTTCTTTCAAATTCTTACCTTGCATCGAACTCTCTGGACTAAACATTTTCATAAGATGACCACCTAGATCTTGAATCAAAATTCATATCCATTATGGAGAAGAGTGCATCATAATCTAAATATGTTCCTACGTGAACATCATCATGCGCATCTGCTTCTACTTTCTCAGTATTACTTGGTCTACTAAACACACCCAATAGTGTGTCAAAAAATCTCTTTGATTCATCCTCACTGGGGTCAAGAAGATCAAGTGGCAGTTGTATTATCTTTTGCAGGTAATGATCTGCTAATCATTGACTATTTTTCAAAGATTTATCTACATACTTCTTTATGATTTCTCGTTCAATTAGGCTTTTGTCCATACCTACTATTACACTGATTTTGCATACAGCCGATTCAGTAGTGAAGCGCAAAACACAACTAGTGGCAATGTAGAGAAAATAAGGTTTTTTTACCAATCTCTTCCTTCAAAAAGTTGATGTCAAAAATTACTCTTTCTTGAAATCCCTATTTATTAGAATGGTTGGGTAATTTTATGTAATTCATTAGCTGAGTACTCACAAGCTTTGCAATGCTCATCATCGACTTCATCAATGTCTAGACAATGATGACTATGGTTGCAGGTAAAGATGCATATTTGAGCTCTACAACTTCCTTGGCATTGTTAATTTCTTATAACCTAGCTATACATTAATTGCACAATAAATTCATAGAAAATAAATTTGATTTATAACAATTAATACACTGGGTTAAATAACAACTAATAACAACAGAAGCAAAAATAACAAGAAGCCAATCACAAAAAGACAATAAAACAGAATTACCCAGGAAACCCCAATGAAGGGAAAAACCTACAAATGTTGGATCTTCTATTTAGCCTAACAACAAACTTTTCTTTCGAAAAAACAATATGAGTTTGCTACAAAAATATTACATTTATAGAGCCTAGCTGCTTTACTTAGCGTGCAAGGAAAGAATCTTTCCTTGCTTTCTTTGGCTTTAATTACACATAAAATCACTCTTTGATTTATCTTATCCTCAAAAACTCAAAAATATTCTATTAAAGAATAAAAACTATTGTTGCTAAAAATCCAACTCGAATTGTTTTAAAGCATATCTAACTCAAGTTGCTTTAAAGTGATTTAAAGCATATCAAACTCAAGTTGCTTTAAAACAAATCCACATCCCACCTTTCGAGCTACAAAAATCAACACTCACTCTTCGCGAGGAAGGTGTTCTGCACCACACCCAACTTTTTGTTGGAAATATGTGCCTCAATCCCACATGCTAAAACCTCTAAAAGGGCCAAGTCGGTGTGACATCTTTTGTGTCTGGCCGACTAGCAGTTTGAATCTTGTTGAACAGTTCAAGTCGTTGTGACCTTGCTTATATCTCACCGAATGATCCTATCGCTATGACATGTTGTGCTTGGTGTGACCTCTTACTGAGTGGAGATCTCTGGCCGATAGGCCATTCATATCGGGCGTCGGGGAGACTCATAGCAACTGCGGGCTTCGAGGTGACTTGAACACTCGGGAAGAAGTCCCAACGACTGAAGAATGTCTCACCGATAGCATATGGCTATCGAGGTAACACAAGGGTCTCAGGGAGAAGTCTCAGTGACAATGGAAGGTCTCACCAACGGGGATACACTTCGGGTCTTCGTGGTGACTCAAAGACTTTGGTATGAAGTCTTGGCGACCGATGGAGAGTCTCACTAATAGTATGTGACACTCGGGGTGACATGGGATGTTCGCTATGACCTCTCAGTGAAAGCGGTAGACCATTCTGTGGAAGCTTTGTCTTTTGGTATGACGTCTCACCAACTCATGGGGTCTTTCCGATAGTAGTATGGCTTCGAAGTAACATAAGAGATCTCGATGAAACCTCTTGGTGATAGTTGAATGTCTTAGCGATAGATGGGTTCCAATGGAAATGCTAATGTTTTGGTATGACTTAGGACCTCAGTATGAAGTCCTGGCAAAAGCGATGAGTCTTGCCGACTTGTGGATGCACTCAAATTAACTTGAAAGCTCGGTGTGAGGTCCTGGCGAGAGTGGTATGTCCTGCCAACAGAATGTCTCTTCGGTGTGACTTGGGATATTAATATGTAACTGTTGAGCATCAGGGAGCACTTCTTGTTTCTAACCAATATGTGAACTTAGTTGAATGTTCCTTTGACCATTTGACTTTCCTATGTGGCGTCTCATGTACCAATCAGAGAATCTGAATGGGAACCATTGGAAGATAGTTCGTTGTGGCAGTTCTGTGAGGAAGTTTGATAAACAGGGATGTCATGGATTTACTCAGTAGTTGTAGATGATGTATGGTTTGATGGATCAATGAATTGCTGTGTGACTGTATGATCAGTGGATGAATTCTATTATGTAAAGACTGTAACATGAATGTTCTGTAACAAGGTTGTTCATGGTGAATGTTGATGTAAATTGACATCAGAAAAATAAGTTAGATATCTATATGTAATCTTTATTACTGCAATACAAAGTGACTTCTCTTGGTGTGGTTGGTTTTTCTCCTGTAAGGGTTTTCCCACATAAATCTGGTGTTCATACGTGTTTGTCAAATACTTTGTTTCTGTTATCTCTTTCATGTGCATCTTAATTGGACTGTAATTGTAAAATTTAAAAGGCATCTCTACATTCTTCCCTGAGGTTTTGACATTAGGAGAGTTGCTTCCTTGTGGTATCAGAGTCTGGCCAGTGATGTTATCCTTGTGGGTATGTTGGGTTTTTTGATTCAATTTTTTTTCAGTGGGAGTCTTGTAGAAGTTTCTCAATTTCTAATTATAGATTGAGATGGCTAGCATGTCTGAAAAGATTGAAATAGAGAAGTTCAATGGCAGCAATTTTGAGTTGTGGAAACTTAAGATGGAAGATCTATTGGTTGATCGTGATCTTTGGATTATTGTGTCTGAAGTGAAATCTATAGGCATGAAGCAAGAATATTGGGACCTTGCAGATAGAAAGTCTAAGGGGTTGATAAGGCTTTGTTTGGCAGACTCCGTTCTTCTCAATGTGCATGAAGAGAAGACTACATCTTCCTTGTGGAAGAGACTGGCATCTATTTATCAGGGGAAGTCCTTGGTAAATAAACTATTCCTGAGGAAGAAGTTGTACACTTTGAAAATGTAGGAAGGAGGTTCTATAGCTGATCATTTGAATGCATTCAACATGTTGATTGCACAGTTAACATCTGTTGGTGTGAAGATTGATGAAGAGGATTGTTGTATGCTGATATTGTGTTCTTTGCCAGATTCATGGGATCACCTTGTGATGGCTATTGGAAGTACAACATTCAGTTTCAAGATGGAAGATGTTGTTGCTTCTTTGTTATTAGAAGAAATGAGAAGGAAATCTTCTAAGATGGCAAATGAGGCCCTTGATGTTAGAGGAAGGTCAAAAGAGAAAGACAAGAAGAAGGACAAGAAATCTAAATCGAAATTAGAGGGGAGATCAAAGTCTCCTGGAAAGAAGTCCAAGGTGAAGTGTTGGAACTGTGGGCAACCTAGTCATGTCCAAAAGGATTGTAAAGAGGAGAAGAAGAAGAAGAAGTATTCATCCGACAATGATTCTTCTCATAGTGATGAAGACGACTTCATTGCAGCCTTGGCTAAGTAGGCATCAAATGATGTCTGGCTGATTGATTCTGGAGCATCTTTCCACATGACATCTCATAGAGACTGGTTTATGAAGTATGAAGAATATGATGGTGGAAAGGTGTACTTGACAAGTGATTCAACTTTAGAAATTGTTGGTCGTGGAATAGTCAGAATTCAATTCCTTGATGGATGAGTGAAGGGAATTAATTATGTAATGCATATACCAGGATTGGCTCAAAACTTACTTTCTGTTAGTAAGCTGAATGATATTGGAGTGCAAGTCACGTTATCTGGAAATGGCTACAAGATGACTAGAGGCTCAATGGTGCTAGCAAGGGGTGCTCGTATTGGTACCTTGTACAAGCTAGATGCACATGTTGTTCAATGCAATAATGTCTATGTAAAGTCACAGAAGGCTACTCATGGAGGAAAAGAGGGAAATGTTCCCAATTGTATAAACTCTATGGAAGTTAAGCTTCTAGTAGAAAAGACTATGCTCTGGCATTATAGGCTAGGCCACATTGGAGAGAAAGGTTTAAAACCTTGAAGAACAAAAACCTAGTTGAAGGGCTTGAAGATTGTAACCTTGATTTTGAATTCTGTGAACACTATATAAATGGAAAACAACACCATGTTTCATTTTATTCTAGTCCTCATAAATCTTCTGGTTTGCTAGATTATATTCATTATGATGTATTTGGTCCAGTGAATGTTCCTTCTTTGTCTAAATCAAGATACTATGTGTTGTTTATTGATGATTATTCAAGAAAAGCATTTGTATATTTTTTGAAAAGTAAATCAGAAGTGTTCAGTTGGTTTAAAGAATTTAAGAACCTGGTAGAAAATCAGACTAGAAAAAAAATAAAATGTTTAAGGACTGATAATGGCGGTGAATTTTGTTCTGATGATTTTGAGAGGTATTGTAAAGACCATAGGATTAAAATACATAAGACTACACCTTATACTCCACAACAAAATGGAGTTGCAGAAAGGTTCAATAGGACAGTGATGGAGAGAGCACGAAGTATGTTGAGTAGTGCTGGCTTGGAGGAGAAGTTTTGGGCTAAGGCTATTGCTACTGCATGTTACTTGATTAATCATTCTCCAAATTCTGCTCTTGTTGAGAAAACACCTTTGGAAGCATGGTCTGGTAAGAAACCCTCTTTAAGACATATTCGTATTTTTGGCTATGAGGCATATGCTCATGTGTCGTATGAGAAAAGTTTTAAGTTGGAGAATAAGGCTATTAAATGTATTTTTATTGGCTATAGTGCTGGCATAAAAGGATACAAGCTTTGGAATCCTGATACAGAGAAGGTTGTATACAAAAAAAGTCTAATATTTTGTGAGCTAAAGCCTTCTACCTTGGATCTGTAGTCAGAGACAAAGTTAGAAAACAATAAGGATGTATTTGACATTCCTTCAACACTAGATAAAGAGGAATTGAAAATTCAAAATGTACCTAAAACTGAGGAGAGTTCAAGCAGTTCTGAAAGTTCTAAAGAAGAAGAAGAACCTCAGCGTCATCAAGTGAGGAGGTCAACTCGTGAAAGAAAGCAACCTAATAGGTATGGGTTTTCTTTGATAGATTCTACTTGTGCCTATGCTTTAATTTCTAGCACTAATGAGCCTAGGACTGTGAAAGAGGCATTTAGAATGTCTGATTCAGACTCTTGGTTGGAAGCCATGAATGAAAAAATGGCATCATTAGAAAAGAATGAAACTTGGAGTTTGGTGCCCTTGCCTAAAGGCAGAAAAGTTGTTGGCTGCAAATGGGTATTTAAAAAGAAGATTGGTCAGGATGGCATTGTGGAAAAATATAAGGCAAGGTTGGTTGCGAAAAGTTATTCCCAGGTAGAGGGAATTGATTATGGGAAAAAAATTTCTACTGTAGCTAAGCTGATATTTATCAAATTTCTTTTGTCACTTGTAGTAGCGTATGACTTAGAGGTCAAACAGATCGATGTGAAGACAACATTTCTTCATGGTGATCTTGAAGAAGAGATTTACATGTCCCATCTTGAGCACTTTGTGGAGAAAGGTAAAGAGAAACTAGTTTGCAAGTTAAAGAAGTCTCTGTATGGGTTAAAACAGTCACCTAGAATGTGGTACCAGAAATTTGATACTTTTATATTGTCTTTAGAATTTGTAAGATCAAAATTTGATCATTGTGTCTATTACAAAGCTAAAAGTGATCAAGTTCTTATTGCTCTCTATGTTGATGATATGTTGTTCATAGACAATAGTAAGCTAATGATTTCTGATCTTAAGTCTTAGTTGTCTGCTAAGTTCGAAATGAAAGATCTTGGTGCAACAAGGTATATTCTGGGGATGAAGATAACCAGGGACAGGAAGAGTAGAAAAATTTGGCTCAGTCAGAGTAAGTATATCAAGACTGTTCTAGAGAGATTTTGCATAAATGATTGCAAGCAGCTAGTTGTTTCAGTCTTGCAAGGAACAAAGCTATCCGTTGAAGACTGTCCAAAATCTCCTACCTAGATGGAGGACATGACCAGTGTACCCTATGCTAGTGCGGTTGGTAGTCTTATGTATGCAATGGTATGTACAAGGCTAGACATTGTCCAAGCAGTGGGAGTTCTTAGTCGATTTATGGCTAATCCTGGAAGGACACATTGGGATACTGTAAAGAAAGTTTTCAAATATTTGAAGGGCACTTCAAAGTTTTCTTTTTGTTACTATGGGAACTTGGTTGAATCACAGAGGACTCTCAGTATTCGAAGCTATGTGGATTTTGATTGGGTAGGGGACATTGACAACAGGAGGTCCACCAGTGGATATACTTTCATGTTGAATAGTGGTGCAGTGAGTTAGATGAGTAAGCGGCAGGCTGTAGTCGCTTTGTCCACTATAGAGGTTGAATACATGGCAGCTAGACATGCTTGTAAAGAAGCAGTTTGGTTAAAACGTTTGTGTTCTAACATTAGTTTTGATGTAGGGAAAATAACTATTTTTTGTGACAGTCAGAGTGCAATTTTCCTAGCAAAGAATTCTACTTTCCATGCCAAGACGAAACATATAGATGTACAGTACCACTTTGTACGAGATATGGTGGAGGATGGAAAGGTCGGTTTGGAAAAGGTTGATGCTCTGAAGAATGTTGTAGATGCATTGACGAAGCCAGTGAGTACATACAAGTTCAGGTGGTGTGCTAGTTCAATGGGCCTTAGTGCCCATAATTTTTAGTAGTTTTGTTGTGCTCTAGAGGTGCCTGTGTGATCTTCATCAAGTGGGAGATTGTTGGAAATATGTGCCTCAATCCCATAGGCTGAAACCTCTGAAAGGGCCAAGTCAGTTTGACATCTTTTGTGTCTGGCCGACTAGCAGTTTGAATCTTGTTGAACAGTTCAAGTCGCTATGACCTTGCTTCTATCTCACCGAATGATCCTATCGCTATGACATGTGCTCGGTGTGACCTCTTACCGAGTGGAGATCTCTGGCCAATAGGCCATTCATATCGGGCGTCGGGGAGACTCATAGTGACCGCAGGCTTCGGGGTGACTTGAACACTCGGGAAAAAGTCCCAGTGACTGAAGAATGTCTCACTGATAGCATATGGCTATAGAGGTAACACAAGGGTCTCAGGGAGAAGTCTCAGCGACAATGGAAGGTCTCACCGATGGGGATACACTTGGGGTCTTCACGGTGACTCAAAGACTTCGGTATGAAGTCTTGGCGACCGATGGAGAGTCTCGCCGATAGTATGTGACACTCGAGGTGACATGGGATGTTCACTATGACCTTTCAGCAAAAGCGGTAGACCATTCGGTGGAAGCTTTGTCTTTCGGTATGACGTCTCACTGACTCATGGGGTCTTGTCGATAGTAGTATGGCTTCAGAGTAACATAAGAGATCTCGATGAAACCTCTTGGCGACAGTTGAATGTCTTAGCGATAAATGTGTGCCGATGGAAATGCTAATGTTTCGGTATGACTTAGGACCTTGGTATGAAGTCCTGGTGAAAGCGATGAGTCTCGCCGACTGGTGGATGCACTTGGATTAACTTGAACGCTTGACGTGAGGTCCTGGAAAGAGCGGTATGTCATGCCGATAGAATGTCTCTTTGGTGTGACTTAGGATATCGATATGAAACTATTGAGCATCAGGAAGACACTTTTTGTGTCTCACCGACATGTGAACTCAGTTGAATGTTCCTTTGACCATTTGACTTTCCTATGTGGTGTCTCATGGACCAATCAAAGAAGCCGAATGGGAACCGTTGGAAGATAGTTCATTGTGGTAGTTCTGTGAGGAAGTTCGACAAACAGGGACGTCATGGATTTACTCAGTAGTTGTAGATGCTATCTGGTTCGATGGATCGATAGATTTCTATGTGACTGTATGATTAGTGTATGAATTCTATTCTGTGAAGACTATAATGTGAATGTTCTATAACAAGGTTGTTCATGGTGAATGCTGCTATAAACTGACATCAAAAAGATAAGTCAGATATCTGTATGTAATCTTTATTACTATAATACAAAGTGACTTCTCTTGGTGTGGTGGGTTTTTCTGTCGTAAGGGTTTTCCCACGTAAATCTGGTGTTCATATGTGTTTTTCAAATAATATGTTTCTGTTATCTTTTTCATGTGCATCTTAATTGGACTATAATTGTAAAATTTAAAAGGTATCTCTACATTCTTCCCTGAGGTTTTGACATTAGGAGAGTTGCTTCCGCATCTAGCTTTCCTTACACTTGTCCCTGAAGAATTCAAACTTGCTCTTCATCAAGGCCTTCATTAGGATATCTGCTATATGTTTGTCTGTAGGAATGTAATGGAGCTTCACAATCCCCTTCTCCACACAATCTCTAATGAAGTGGTACTTGATCTCAATGTGCTTTGACTTGTCATGAAACACTAAATTCTCAGAGAGTTTGATACAACTTTGATTATCACAATAAATGACTATAGGATCCAACTCCTAATCAAAGAGCCCAACTAGAAGTTTCTGAAGCCAGATAGCCTCACATGTAGTCATACTGGCTACCATATACTTGGCCTCTGCAAAACTTAGCACAATTAACTTTTGTTTCTTGCTATACGAAGAGACTGCTCCTAATCCCAAACTGAAACTGCACCTTAAAGTGCTCTTCCAATCAGCTATATTGCATGCCCAATCTGCATTGGTAAACCCCTCGAGCTTCACTCCATCCTGTTGAACATACTTTAGCCCATAATCAACTATACCTTGGAGATATCTCAAAACATGCTTCGCCACTATCTAGTGCACACAATTAAGTTCCACCATAAACTAACTGAGTGAGTTCACTGCAAAATAAATGTCTGGCCTGATATTGACCAAATACATAAAAGAGCCTATCAACTGTCTGTATAAAGTCGGGTCCACTGCCTTCGATCTAGAAGCATCAATCTTCTTCGAATTGGTCACAAGTGGCGTTGACATAGGTTTACAGTTTTCCATCCTGAATCGCTTCAAGATATCAATTAAGTACTTCCCTTGTCCAAGGAAGATCTCTCCCTTTTTCTGCCACAACTCCAATCCCAAAAAGTAATGCATCAACCCCAAGTCCTTCATCTCAAACTCTCCTACAAGATCTCACTTGCAGTGTGCTATGAGCTCCTCTGACCTTGTGAGAAATAGGTCATCAACATATAACAACAATATGAGAAGTTCACCCTTCACTTGAACATAGTACAAGTTTGGATCCGCCTCACTCTTGATGAAGCCCACACTCTACAAGTAGCTATCGATATGTGAATACCACACCCTGGGAACCTGCTTGAGTCCATACAGTACTGTTTTCAACATGCATAGATGAGAATCCCTCTCATGTGCTTCAAATCCTTATGGTTGCTCTATGTAAATCTCTTCCTCAATCACTCTATTGAGGAAGGTTGTCTTTACATCCATCTAGTGAATCCTCCAACCCATTTGTGCTGCTACAGAAATGATAGCTCTTATGGATGAGTACTTGGCTACTGGAGCGAAAGTCTCGTCATAGTCGACTCCTTCCTTCTGAGAAAACCCCTTAGCCACAAACCGAGCTTTGAACTTTTCCACACTACCATTTGCAGCATGCTTAATTGTATACAACCATCTCCAACCCACCACAGACTTATCTTCTAGTCACAGTACTACCTCCCACACACTATTCTTCATGATGGAAGAATACTCTTCCACCATGGCATCTCTCCACACTTGGTGCTTGGATGCCTCCTGAAAGCTGGAAGGCTCTACTTCAATTAATTCACTCATAAGTGCAACATAATCAGAATAACGTCTAGGATCCCTTCTCTGCCTGAATAAATTTTGAGGATCACCTACATATTCTTGAGCCTCTCTCAATGTTTGCTCAGCTGCCCTGTTTCTCCTCTTCTCAGTAATAGGAATCTGAGGCTGAGGAATTATTTGTTCCTTTATCTGATCATCCTGCTCGGCATGCTTGTTCTACTCTCCAGCTTGCGTGATTGAAGTTTGAGGAATTTGTGCTACCTCAACTGTGGGTGAGTGTTCCTCCTCATTCATCAAGTTGCTTGATTTCTGAAAAGCCCTTTCTTCCTCAAACTTCACATCTCTGTGAACCACTATTTTTCTAAGAGCAGGAATATAAACCCGATAAGTCTTAGAAGTTTCACTGTACCCAACAAGGATACTCTTCTCTGTAGTAGGTTCCAACTTGGTTCTCTTCTCAACAGGAATGTGACAATACATAAGGTATCCAAAGATGCGAATGTGCCCCAAATCTGGTTTCTTACCAATGAATGCCTCTTATGGAGTCAACTTTCCCAATACTTTGTGCGGGCTCCTATTCTACAAATACATAGTTGTATTGCAAGCTTTTGCCCATAAGAACCAAGGAAAATCATGATCATGAAGCATGGCCTTGGCTGCTCCAACTATAGCCCTATTCTTCCGTTCAACAACCCCATTCTGTTGTGGGTTGTATGGATCTGTCAACTCTTTCTTGATACCTTCCTGAGCACAAAAATCTTTGAAGGAATTCGAGGTATACTCGCTTCCATTATCAGACCTCAGTATCTTGATCTTTCTCTCTATTTGGTTCTCCTTGAGAGCCTTAAACTCTTTGAACCTACTGAAGAGCTCATCTTTATTCTTCATGAAATATATCCACGTCTGCCTAGAGAAATCACCAATGAAGGTACCATAATACTCATATCCATTCAAGGATGTTTTTGACATGGGCCCACACACATCTGAGTGTACAAGATCCAAAATCCCTTCGGATCTAGTGTGGCTATTTGGAAAAATGGTCTTGGCATATTTCCCAAGTGCACAGCCTTTGCACACCTCATTCTTTTTTGTTTTCATCTCAGGCAGCCTCGTCACTATTTCCTTAAGAATATTAAGTGCTCTATGGTGAAGGTGAGCCATCCTCCTATGCCACAATTCTCCTATCCCTTTACAGCTACTAACCAACACATGTGTTGGCTCAAATTATAACCGAAACAAGCTGCCATGCCTGACTCCAATCACTTTTGCAACCTTGGAATCTTTGGGAGGAATATAGACTTTTCCCCTCTCAAAGGTCACGATGTAACCCTTGTCTTCCAAAGTAGAACTTGAGATTAAATTCTATGTCATGCCAGGGACATACAACACATCCTCCACCAACAAAGGTTTTCTAGACTCCCTCTGAAACTTGACAGTGCCAATACCAGTTGCATGGTACTTGGCATTGTCTCTGAGCTCAATATAGAAGTCCAACTTCTTCTCCTCCAACTTGGTGAAACATTCTCTAACTCCCGTCATGTGGCAAGAAGCCCCACTATCAATATACCATACCCTATTGGCAATTGAACTTGAGAGACAAGCAATGAGTGAAAACTCATTCTCAAATCGTGATGCAAACTCGTCCACCTTTGCTGTAGCAACAAAATGCTTCTTCTGTTTGTCCTTATTTTTCTTATTCGGACATTGACTGGCATAGTGACCCATTTGATGGCAGTAAAAATATTTAATCTTGCTTACATCTTTCTTCTTCCCACTCTTGGAAGAAGAACCTTCCGATTGCTCTTTATTGGACTTCTTCTTACCCTTGCTTGCAAGAGCAATATTTTCTTCATCTTGACCCTTCTTTGTCTGATCTCCCCAATGAGCACCTTCACGGATATCTTCCTGAACAAAATCAACCCAAAGTCTTGCCCAATCAGGTAGTCGATCTTTGCTAACAACACACTTGACAAACACTTCCCAATGCTTTGAAAAACCATTCAAGGCTATACACACCAACTCATCTTCATTAATCCTATCTCCAACAACAACAAGCTCATCGTTGACCTGTGTCAGCTTCGACAAGTAAGAGGTCACACTCTCTCCTTTGGACATCTTGGTATTATGCAATTTGTCCTTGAGCATCATCTTACGACTCTGATAGTCGCTTTGATAAAGTTTTGTGAGTATATCCCACATCTCCTTGGCGATTTCTTTCCCTGATAAATGAGGAATTAAATGATCTCTTACTCCATGATCCAGGATAATCCTCTAAGCCTTGGCCTCTTTGACTTCATGTGAATCTAAGGCAACAAGATCATTTGTTGGTGGTGTCATTTCTGTACTAGCATAGATCTACAACCTATTCTCCTTGAGAACGGATGTAATCCGGACCTTCCAATGCAAGAAGTTAGATGCACCCTCAAGCCTGTCCTCATATCGAACACTAGTTGCCATAACCACAAAAGAACTAGAGATGAAAATATGATTTTTATTATTATTATTATTATTTATTTAAATCTACGTCACAAATCTTGGCTTTATATTCAGAGTTTAGAGCTTTGATACCATGTTAATTTCTTATAACCCAGCTACAGACTAATTGCACAATAAATTTATAGAAAAGAAATTTGATTTATAACAATCAATACACTAGGTTAAATAACAACTAATACCAGTGGAAGCAAAAATAACAAGAAGCCAATCACAAAAAGACAATAACACAGAATTACCCAGGAAACCTCAATGAGGGGAAAAACCTGCAAATGTTGGATCTTCTATTCAACCTAACAACAATCTTTTCTTTCGAAAATACAATACAAGTTTGCTACAACAATCTTACATTTATAGAGTCTAGCTACTTAATTAGCATGCAAGGAAAGAATCTTTCTTTGCTTTCTTTGGCTTTAATTACACATAAAATCACTCTTGGATTTATCTTATCCTCACAAACTCAGAAACATTCTATTAAAGAATAAAAACTACTGTTGCTAAAAATCCAATTCAAATTGCTTTAAAGCATATCTAACTCGAATTGCTTTAAAGCATATCCAACTCGAGTTGCTTTAAAACAAATCCACATCCCACCTTTCAAGCTACAAAAATCAACAGGTATCATATCTATCCAATAGTATCCATACAATCCAATTAAATGTGCCAACCAAAAAAATCGCAAGGCACAGGAAGAGAACTTCAATCCATATACTTCGCTTCTACTTTCACCAAGTGTTCCTCAAACACGTGCTCAGCCATTGGGGCTGTGTCATTATTCCCTTCCATTTCCTTGGTGATTTCAACTGCCAAACCTGCCAATGCTTCTAATTCGTTCTGATACATCCATGCATTATACTGGACAGTTAAAACAGTAGGTACACTTCTCTCTAATGGAGAATCAATTCTTGTATATGGTTGTTGACCTTCTAAACTAAACCAAGAGTGAGAAATAGGCAAAAAGAATTGAAAATTGAGATCTATGTTTTGGGCAAAAGACAAAATTAAAGCATCATGATTAACTTATAATATGGTTACCGTGTCACTACCATCCATAGCAGCAAGAGATTTAAAAATACTGTGATATTTACGCTCGTAACTGTCCAAAACCTCAGAAAGCAAGTCCCGTTATACAAAATTCAGTTATGTTGGATGGATCGATAGGGGAAGGAGAAAAAGGTAATAAATAACTCTAACTTTAAAATATATCATTACTTGTGATTCTGCACTTTTGGTCTTTGCGTTGAGTCCTTGTGATTCTTCAGTTCTGCTCTCTCCCTTGTGTGTCTGAAGCTAATCAGAAAATAAAAGAACAACAGCAACAGATAGAAAACAGAGCAAGAAACAGGGCATAAATAGCATAGAGAAGAACTCACGTATCGCACATATTATTATCAGCATAAACCAATACATATTTGTACACGAAATACTCTCAACGACTCTTCTAAATAGTTGGTAACTAATTCAACATTTGGCTGTAGCTAATCGACAACAAACTCAATCTTTTTGACAACTAACTATGCCAGCAAACAAGAACTGCGAACAGATCAGCTAGTTCCTTATAGACTCTTATTCAAACTCTACTTACGTGCATAATTCATAAGTGATTTCTTCTAACACTCACCCTTGCAGAACAACTGAGTTGTGATGCACTCCTAACATATCTCTATATGATAGAAACTTTATCTTGCCCAATGGCTTAGTAAATACATCAACCATATTCTCATTTGTGTTACAATATTGCAGTTCTATCTTTTGAGACTGAATCTTCTATCTTACAAAATGAGAGTTGAGTTTGAATGTGCTTTGATTGTTTGTCAGATTTATTGTACTTTGATTGTCACACTTGATTGGAGTAGGTCCTTCTTGCTTTTGTCCCATATCTTCAAGAATCTGCTTTAGCTAAATAGCTTCACAAGTAGCACTGCACAATGCTTTGTACTCAACTTCAGTAGATGACAAAGAAATAGTTGATTGTTTCTTGCTGGTCCAAAAAAAAACACTTGATCCTACATTGAATGCATAACCAGTTGTTGATTTATGATCATATGGATCATCTACCCAATCAAAATCTGAATAAGCTGTCAACTCAACATTCAAATGGTTCTAGTATATTCAATGTCAAAATCTATGGTACCCTATAGGTATTGAAGAACTCTCTTTGTTGCTTTCCAATGAGACTCAAGAGGCTTAGCCATGAATTGGCGAAGTATGCTAACTGAATATGCAATATTTGGCCTTGTAGTGGTCAAGTAGTTCAAACTTCCCACCATTTGTCTATACAAAGTCCCATTGACCTCTGAAGCATCATTATCACTAGAAAGCTCAACATTTTGTTCTAATGGAGAAGATTATGCTTTGCAATCTTGTATATTAAACCTTTGGAGCAATTTCTTTGCATACTTACTTTAGTAATCAAAGTCTTACCATCTTGTCTCCATACTTCAATTCCTAAACAATAATGCATTTTTCCAAGGTCCTTCATTTCAAATGCTTGAGATAATTCTGTTTTGAATTCACCAATCAACTCTATATGTAAAGATCAAGATCCGGAAACAATCTCACAAAAATGACCAATAACTCAGTACTCAAACAGGAAAGAGAAATGAATCAACTCCATTAGATAAATCATAACATGTGTAGTGCATAATCCATGTACAACCACAATATGTATAATGTACAACAATACCAATATCCGCTCTCATGTCATGATGACAAATAACTATACAATATGGAAGTACAAATACAATCAATCATATACGAATAGTGTGAGGAATATACAATACAATCTCTGACTGCCACCGACCCTTATTGTCATCTGCAAGTCAAGAGACGAGACAGGTGCCTTTCCACCCAACCACAAAGCTTACACTTCCCTGGAGAGTTCTTCCTAACACGAAGAACCACCGACCCTGCACGGAGTACCTAGCAACCTGGAAAGAAATAGTAGGAGGGAATCCCAGTGCAAGCCTAATATATCTACATGCAATTCTATCATGAATATGCAATGCCCTACTTTTAGGATATGGCAGAGAAACATATAAAATAATTTTGCTAGGTAAATTTCATCTATTTCAATGAACATATGGCTTTGGCCAAAGCACTTGCAAATAAATGGAAGATCCTGAAAAGAGGATCGTCCTTCTCTATTGTTCCATATTCAACACCCTATCCCAGAAGGTAAACCCAATCACACATAAAAGACAGTAACCTGCAGAATTCAAACTCAAAAATAAATAATTACACTTTTCTTTCAAACAAATGCTCAATTGTACATCTTCCATTGTTTTAACTTTTCATGCAAAATTATAGTAAAATAAACAATAGAAATTCAATTCCTTTCCTTTACATACAACTAATTTTAACATGCATTGATTTTTTTTCTCTCTCTAACTCAAGCAAATTAAGGTTCATGCATTTCTAAATTCATTGTCATGCGACTAATTTCATTAATTCAAGAGTAAATCTGCTGGCAGTGTTCTTCCCAGATTAGGCAATCATATTCAATCAATGAAGGACAAAACAATCATCCTCAATCTATTTAGTTCACTATGCACAAATTAGAGGAGATGCAAGCAGAAATTCAACGAATATCTAAAACATACAGAATATTTAATACATTCTACAGTTATAGCATGTGAACAGAAGCATATGAAATGAGCTACAAATACATTATTAGGACGACTCGGAGATGAATAAGCCACCATCTAGGGAAAACTTCCTTATCTGATGAATGCTTCAAGAAAAGGTCACTTTGCAGCACAAGAGAAAGAAATGCGTAACCCATAAGCCATTTTTTGGAGAGAACTAAAACACTATTTGTTCATTAATCCTTACCTCCATGGTGCCCAGATAACATTTCCTGCTGGTCCAGTTTTCAGGTTGATTATTATATCGGCCAACCTTACCTATTATTCAACTTACTCAATCTTGTGTTGAAGCTCCAGCCGATGATTTTTTCTCTTTTTATCAAATCCCTTCTACACTCCCACGACTTACGCTTATACCATGCCCAGTTCAGGTTTCCCAGTAAGTTATAGCAGACTAATCTTCATAAGAATATATGAATATGCTGAGGTATGCTGGGCACGTGCAACATGGATGGTCATGGAATAGTTTGTCGCAGGCACCAACGTCACGGCCCATATAAACTCCCCACGCATAATTTGCACAGTTTTCAGACCTGCAAGCTTCGTCTTCATTCCCCTCCCCACAATAATTCGTCCTCTTATTTTTTATTCCTCCCGTATTTGTTTAAACTTTTCATAATTGCCCATTTAATTATCCTACGTGAAAATTTCAAATCACTTCCAATTTTTTACAGCAGCTTATTTGGCAAGTCCGCTGCTTATAACTTTCCTTTCAGGACCACATCAGCATGGTTTTTGTCAAGGTGTCCAAAAAGGCCCCCCAAAGAAAGTGAGACCAATACTTGTGCATTCACATCATGAGTAGTTGAGTGCTGACGTGGCATCACATGATTGGTTGCTTTTTAGATCAAAAGAATACATTTTAATTTTTGTTTAATTATGGATAGTCAAGTCACAACTAACGAACATTATATAAACAACTACTATCATAACTATTGAAACATGCTCAACTGCTGAGTCCTCTCCCCTAATATCTTGTTTTAAGGATTTTCTTCCATTTTATATTTTTCCATACAATGGTTTTTTTTTACATTCTTATGCGAATAAAGAAATTTTAATCTTAATTTAGAATTGAATGTTCTATCTCATGCGAAAGCTTTATAAATTTTCAAACTAATTTATAAACTTGTTTTATTTAATTTAATAAACATATTTACTTTTCTTTTAATTTAAATTTTAAAATTAGACATATATTTATTTAATTTTAATAATATCGATACTTATTTTATATATTTAAAAAAAAACAATTTTTTTGAATATATATATATATATATTTATTTATTTATTTAATATATTTGATATCAAATGATAATCATGAAAGTTCTTTTAAATTTAGAACTTATTTTGTTTTAAATTTTATTTAGATAATTCCCATACAATTTAATTTAGCTATTATTTAGTTATTTATTTATAATATACATGCAATTTAAATTTTAATTACTACTTGTATATTTAAAATAATAATATATTTCCTATAGCAATATAATGCAAATTAAATTTAAAAACTTTCTATATTTAATCTCCATGCTTTTTATGCATTTATTTATTTACAAATAATAATAATATATATTTTTGTTTATAATTTCAATATATAAATAAAAAATAAAATACTTCAATAAAGTGTTTTATTTACCATCAATTAATCTTTTTTCTAAAGTAAAATAACCATAAAATAATATTTTATTTTTCTTGTTAATTTTATTTTAAAACACAATAAAATAGTCATCCTTAAAACCTAGTCATCATCAAATGGACAATGAAGTATTTGAAAAACACAAATGGAACAACATTATAGTGAAAACATATCATTCGCAATGCAATTATAAATGCTACCATGTGCATGTGTGTATGCCTCAAGATTCCATCCTACCATTTATTTATCAAGTAGCTAGGATACCCCTACCTCAACCATGTTCTCACCTCAACAATCACCAACTCTTATTCCTGTACTCAGTAGCACTCAGTCACACATCAATATGTTAGTTCTTAAAAACCAAATTCAAAGCATATATGAGAAGTCAAACTCATAATCACAACGTGATAATTATTTCCATTTCATTTCATTCCAAATTCATATTTAATTTCAATTTCAAATTTAAACATTTAAAATAATGTCTAATTTAAAACACATTTATTCAAAAGATATTCATCCAACATTCACAACTAGTTCAATTTATCTACTAATTAAGTTGATGCACGAAAATGAGATGTGGCATCCTTCCCCGCTAGGAAGAGACATCCTCCCAATGTCTCATTAGATATACATTAAAAAATGTAGAGTATCATAATGAAATAATAAGAGTAACACAAAATATCTTACTATGCAGTCAAGTATATGAAAATTGAATACTCAAATGAGGAAAAGAACAGTTTATACCCTTCCATGTCATATTCATAGATCAATCCTCTAGACTTCTCACCAAGTCTAGGCACAAAAAAAAACATGCAACTCAAGGGTGCACAAGCTAAGTGGCTACCCACCATTACGTGCACAACCACCATAGAGATCACCACACTACCTTCACCAACTGCCCTTGCAACTAATGGTATGAACCAACTATTGGATCCAACACACCACATCAACAAGGTCCTACTCAAGTATTTCCACAACAGTTAGGAACTCCAACTAGCTAACCCTTTCTCGGCACAAGACTAGAGGCAACACTATCTCTCTTCCATGTGCAACAAAGCATTTCTCTTCCAACCATGGCACACTCACAAGGTTCTTCTTTGGTACCACTTGGAAAAACAAAGGATTTCCTACCCAAGCTAGCTCTTCAACGCGAAACTATGAATAACACAAGGTTTCTTAGAGGCAAGAATCTAGTAAACTACCTTTGAAAAGCATAAACCCTCCAACAATGAGGCTTTGCAATATAAGGCATAGAAGAAAAACTCAGATCTTCACTATTATTTGCTTAATTTATGACCCACCTAAGGGTTAAAAAACCCAACAAGGTTACGTAATCACGATCAAAAGTTTAACCCAACAAGGTTATGAAATCATGATCGGAAAGGAATCAACCACTAAGTACTCTCCAAAAGAATACACAAGATAACTAAAGAGAAACTCTCAAATCCCACTAGGTTAAACTCAACTGGTAGCTTAATAAGTTACATATAAATTGACTAATGTAATAAACATCCTAATATGAGTTGAACACTTACGAATGTACCTTCATACCCAATTGACTAAATGTGTGTTTTTACGCTATCAAATAATATGGACTTCGGTGCCCAAGACACCCCAACAAACATTCAACTAATGCAACAGATACTAGGAAACATGGTCACAAGATTACAAGCAGCAAAGCCAAGATATGCAAGGGCACACACACAATTGATGGGCTAAACTGCACTTAACCATCTACTAAAAAAATATATTCAATCACTATGCAAACACAAATGTCCACACATTTGTTCTTACTTAGAGAAGATGAAATTTCATAAACACTCTCATACAAGATTTGAATAAACTGCATTTAATTCCAAATACAAGGACATACTCATACATTGAAGCCACTCAAAGCTAGGAAACCATATGCATACAAGCATTTTCTAATAATTCTTAAGTACCACACAACATCTACTTCGATTTTATTAGAGAAAGAGTTGAAGCATTATTATTCTAACTAACATGAACACCAAGACTTGGCACACTCTCTACCATCTACTCCCTTGTACATTCTATCAAGGCTTCGTTATGAACATGATAGGGAACAAACATAACATATAACAGAATCAACAATTTCAAACATTTAGGATAGCCACCACAAGGATAAAATACAACCCAAGAGGGGGAATTATCAATTCCAACAATAAATCACAAAATGTGCACAATGAAACAACAAGTCAAGTTTGACCAAGGGCCACAAAACAAATAGATAGAAAATTTGGTGACTATTCCGCTTATAAGAAAAATTCAAACACCGTAACTTTGTGAGCTATTTTTTTTTCCACTATAACTTTAAATTCTTTGAAACATTCAAACACTTCACTCTTATTTCTTAAGAAATAGACACAAATATATCTAGAGTTATCATCAATAAATGTAAGAAAATAAGAACTTCCTTCAAGTGACTTATTTTGCATGGGACTGCACACATTTGTATGTATTAATTCAAGAATGCTTCTTTTCCTTTGATTTGAATTTATTGGAAATTCACTTCTATGTTGTTTACCTAAGGTGCAACCATCACAACTAATGTTTTCACCCTTTAAGATTGGAGGACCTTGCACCATATCTTTTCTTTGTAGAGAAATAAGATCTTGAAGATTTAGATGACCATACCTTTTGTGCCATAGTTCTTCAGCTAATACATATGTATAAGCCATTACTTGATGATACTCTACTTTAACATCAAGTTTATACAAACCTCCTATTCAGATTCCTTCAGCAATCACATTATAGTGATCTTTCATATCCTTTACTTGACAACCTGTCTTTAAGAATTCAACCTTTAAACCTTAATTAGTAATGGCTGAAACTAAAATTAAATTCTTCTTGATTCCTAGGACATACATTACATTTACAAGTTGCTTAAAATATCCATTAGGCAATTGCACACTTATATCACCATATCCTTTTATGTCATGAGACCTATCATCTCCTAAATAGATCTTACTACCATCATTTCTCTCATGAAAATTTTTGAACCAACTTCTATGACATGACATATGGATTGATGCCCCTAAATCTATGAACCAATTATTATAATCATTTACATCAGCTGATAGAGTAGCATCAGAAATAAACAACTTTAAATTATGAAGGTTATCACTTTGCTCATCCTCACCATTCACAATATTACCTTCATATTTGTTGTTTTAAGACTCATTAAACTTCTTTTTCCTACATTCATAAGCATAATGTCCAAACTTTCCACAGTAAATACAATTTCCATTTTTCTTTGCATTTGATTTGGATGATGCCCCATTTTGATACCTTTTTTCATCTTTATACCTTTGGTTGTCAAATTTGCCTGCTCCTTTGTTCTTTGACGATTGCTTTCCTTTGGATGGCTTCTTGTCTTTGGCCATCAAAGCTGAATCTGCACTCTGAATTTTGTTGTCCATATGCTTCTTCCTTTCTTCTTCTTGTAGAAGGATACCTGCCAAATTCTCAAAAGAAGGTGCATTTTATCTTGTAGCCAAATTAGTAATGAACACTTGATAATCATTCACCATTCCATTCAAAGTTACAGTAACTAAATCACTACTTGAAACTGATTCACCAAAGTTCAGCTAATTTATCCCTTAATCCTCGAGTATAGATAAATAATCACTAATCCTTGACTCTAGATAAATAATCACTAATACTTTCATTTGCTTCCATTTTGATTGAAAGTACTTTGCTCTGTAAAATCAAAATTCAGTTTGTATTTGTAATCTCATACAAACCTTTCAATGCTATCCACTTACCAACAGAAGTAGTGATATGAGGGATGATTGAATCTTTTACAGACATTCATAAGAGAATCTTGGCTTTGCATTCTCTGTTCTCCCAATTTTGAACAACTTGAGGTGTAGTAGGTTTGACCTTCCAGACATGGTATCCCTCCATCAAGGTCTACGTCTTAAACTTAAAATTAACATGATTGGAACCATTTAACTTTTTTGACTCGGTTAGATAGGAATCAGATAAACTTGTCATGTTAGAGAGACCAAAAAATATAAAAAAAATTACCAGTCCCTTGTGCTCTTTTCTCAGCTTTGTTTGTTGTTCGTTGCAGGTGGCATTCCTTCTGAACTCCTTTAAGAATCACAGAGATGTCCACAGAACAGAGATTACAAAACAGAGTTGCAAGCTCTCACAAACAGATGCTGCCTCCTTTATGAGTCTCCTCTTCAAAAACACGTACGCAGCATTAAGACTTTAGTTGCAACAGCAACAATCAACACCACCCCAGACTTTAGACTAGCACAGAATACTGCCCTCATAACCCAGCTCTGATACCAAATCAGAAAATAAAAGAACAACAACAACAGATCGAAAACAGAGCAAGAAACAGGGCATAAACAACATAGAGAAGAACTCACGAATCACATATTATTATCAGCATTTACCAATACATATTTGTACAGGAAATACTCTCAACTACTCTCCTAAATATTTGGTAACTAATTCAACATTTGGCTTAGCTAATCAACAACAAATTCAATAATATTGACAACTAACTATGCCAGCAAACAGGAATTGTGAACAGAGCAGTTAGTTCCTTATAGACTCCTATTGAAACTCTACTTACGTGCATAATTCAGAAGTGATTTATTCTAGCAAAGCTTTCGTCTGATAGGCCTACTTCTTATCCACTTTGGGAAGTGCTTTATCATAGTTGAAAAATAGTTTACATTGAATTTTGAGTCATCCTTCATGAAATTAACCCAGCTCTTAACCGCTTTGTATTTCTTTTTGCCCTTTTGTGATAGTTCCATGACTTGAGCTCTTGGAAAACTTCAACCGAGAGGCAGTTTTGAAGTCGGCAATAACGATGATCGAGCTGCTGTCTTGAGTAAATTAATTTCCGTCTGAATCAGCACATGCTAAGGAGAACGTCAGAATTTTATACAAGAAAATGTAAAAAGACATGAAAATACAAGTTAAGCGAATGTTACCCGTATCATCAAACTAGATTTTCCTTTGCCCTAGCTACGAGATATACCAATAGCAATAGGAGGTTCTAAATAAGGGTTCAAAAATCAATGCGGCAAGACTGCGTGCAAAATCATCCCTTCCTTTAAGATAAAACGTGCTTTTAGCTTTGTCTCAGTATGTTGGTACGAAGTTGCTAAAAGCGGAAAATACTATTTTTTTACGCAGCTTGTCTGCTACTTTGGGTTGATCATTTCCCTGCTCTGCAATAGTCTGAATTTCTTTCAGAACTGCAAATAACATTGGAATTTTCAAACAGTTAGAAAATAGCATATCTATGTCTTCAATTATCTAGCTGCAAGACCAAATTACCTTTCCACACATTTCTTTATGAGTAGCTTCGCCAGTTCTATTCTACCATTTCCAGATTTAGTCGTTCTCCCATCGCAATCACGTTCAAGAAGCGGCTGCGGTCCCCAGTGAAGAACTTTTATGGTATCCGTGTGTCCTCGACCTGCAGCTTTGTGAAGTGTCGTTTGCCCCAGGTAATCAACTCTCCTCACATATGTTTTTCGGATGGCTTGACATAGAAAGGAGGACATCTACTTGAAATATTTTTCCTTCTAAAGCAACCACGTGCAAAAGGGTTTGGCCTGTGAAATCTATCAAATAGCCAAAATAGATGCCTGCTTTCTCCATCTTTTGTATGTAAGAACGAAGGGTACGAACAGAATTGAACTCTGCTTGAAGTAGATCATAAATAGGGCTTCGACCATGTATATATTTTTTATCTAGCAAATCTTCAAACCGGAAAATTCTAGACAATATGTTCCCACTCGAAGCTGCAATATGGAAAGTTGTCTTACCCTCCCAATCAGTCATTGCTTTCAGGGTTTCTGTATCTTTACAATTTTCAAGTATTACCATGATAGTTTTTTCTGCCGAGTAAAAATCTCTACACATAGCAACGTAATGCAAAGTTGTTTTCCCCTCCTCGTCGACACCTAGTGGATTTACTCCACCCTTCAATAGTTTTGCCACGACTTTGCTACCTTGAAATGCAAATTCATGAAAAAACTTGACACTATCCACTTTATCAATGTACAACTCGGCTGTTTGCTCCCAAATTGGGAATAGCGATGAGATCGATAACTAATTATTCACGAGGGTGGACCTTCCGTACAAAACGATATGGCTCGCATAGCAGTCGACGTAATCATTTCAAAAAATATCTCTATATGTCTTCATTGCATCATTATTTGATGATCAACTCTAACAGAATGAAAAATGAAGCAAAGCATATAAAATGGTATCTCTCCATTCGTCTCGAACAAGGTACATCTTCGTTTTTGTTCTTGTTTTCTTCAATGGAAGTTATTTCTCACAAATGAGGTACACATGATGTTCTTGTTTTCTTTGTTTTTTATTTATGTTTTCTTTCAGGAGTCTTTGATTTATTTATTTATTTTTCTTTGCATTTGTTTTGTCAAAATGAGTTTGGCTTTGGCCGCTCTGTGTGGATTCTCTTTAAAGAGTGTTGGTGCCATCATTTTTGCTAAAAGGAGAGTTCGTGTGTAGGCTAAAAAAGCCTCAGCCCCAATTACAATGCACACGCCTACCTTCCGAGTAGATCGAACATAACACTCTACTTGAAACATTGCTTCTACTTCATGGCCACAAAGTATTTGTTCAATGACCCTAGATCAAGTTAGTGGTCAATGAATCTCCATAGGTGACCATTCAGTGTATGCAAACACGTGCTCAATGTTGTCTCGCTCCAGAAATCCGTTCCTTGGTTTGGCAGACATGGTAGAGATTTATTCACTTCACTTCAACTGCAGATCTACTCACCCGATCCAGGGCCATTGAACAAATACTCAGTGGCCACGAGGAGAAAGCCATGTTTCGTACAAAGTGTTATGCTCGAACTACAGGGAAGGTGAGCGCGTGCATTACAATTTGGGTTGAGGCTAAGGACAAACTTTTTTCAACCTAACACTCTTATGAGAGAATCCACATAGAGCTGCTGAAGCCAAACTCATCCTCCAAAACAAATGCAAAGAAAAATAAATAAATAAATCAAAGGCTTGTGAAAAAAATAAAAAATGAAGAAAACAAGAACATCATGTGTATCTAATTTGAGAGAAATAACTGAACAATTGAAGAGAACAAGAACAAAAACGAAGATGTACCTTGTTCAGAACGAATGGAGAGATACCAATTTATAAGCTTTGCTTCATTCTGTTAGAGTTGATCATAAATAATGATGCAATCAAAACATGCAGAGATAATTTTGAAATGATTATACTGACTACCACGTGAGCCATATCGCATTGTACAAAAGACCCATCCTCCTACATAATTCGTTATCGACAACCAAAGAGCTTTACCCATCACTTTTTTAAAAACTAAACATCTTGATCCCCTTTCTATCAAAATATTCAAACACCCTTCTCAATCAGCAAATCAATAACTTGTTTGTTCCCCTTCTCAATTGCATGGTGCAACAACAATCGATCTGTCGTGTCTTGAACATTGGGTCGATCACCGTGCTGAAGAAGCAATTCGCACACACGTGCTTTCCCTTGCAAAGTTGTCATTCCTTTGCCATCTGCTATTTGACCAATAGTTCTTCGCTTTCAATTTAAACTTGTCGAGACGAATCTTCACCATTTGGACCATTTTATCCATGTTGACATCAATGTTGAGAGCGGTATGTAGGACTATCCATGTGTGTGTTATCTGCAAGCAAGCGCCCCATTCTAACACTCTTTTCATCATTGTAAAATCCCCAAATCTCACAGCCACATCGAAAACATTGTCAAGAATATTATAACTTCCCATTTTGGAGATATAGTTATCCTAATGGTAATGGTAATAGTAATAGTAAGGGCAGGTCCCCATGTGGCTGCTTAGCTTATTTTGGCTACTAGCTAGTGCTCAACATTTTAAGCAGTCAATTTAAATTAAATTCTTTTAGCACAAAAAATGTATTAATAATATTTTGTGCAGGTAGAATTGGAGGGAAAAAATCAAAGTAACTTGTGCAACCACATGGCATTTTTTTTTATGAATAGGTAGTTATCTATATTAAATCAAAGATAAAGATACATATTCACAAAAAAAAAGGTGGTAAAAAGGCACACCCCAAGAGTCAAATGGGCAGCACCCAGAAAAACCAACATATCACATGGGCCAAGCCCGAAAGTCTAAAATTATAAAGTAAATAAAAAGACCATTAAGCAGCCAGAGCAGTGCCAGCAGAGCCAGGAGGGTCTCTGTCATCCATATTTTTCCCCCATACATCAGCGGGGTCTGGAGTGATGTCAAGAGGAGGACCCCAACTATCATCAACATCTTTTTTCTCTTTATCTTCATCCTCGTGCCGGGGTGAGATTGCAAGTGCCAGACACAAATTTTTTTTACCACTAGTTGGCCAACTAGAGCCAGAAGCAGGAGGGTAATCAGAGGGCCACCTGGAACTGCCACCACTGCTACCCGAAGCATTGTCAGAAGGCTGCCCCTGGCTAACCCGAGGCGGAGGAGAGCGGTTTCGCCAGGGAGTGTGAGAATCCCGCTGAAGCAGAGGCTAGGAGTGGAGACGTGCAAAGCTACTCCACTACCAGCCCCTAGAGGGTGACCGACAACAAAAAGAGGTGGGCAAAGTGGGGACCCGAACAACAGTGTAAGGGGCATTACCCTAGTGATCCAGGAAAACTTGAAGGTGAGCAACTTCAAGTGCAACTTTGTTAGCTTGCACCTGAACCTGTAGAAGCACATTAGAACAAATGATAGCTTTAGTATACAAAGATACATGAGTATCCATTTGAGTATGTGAAAAAATGCAAGCATTCCTATCTTTCCAAATATTGAAGAGAATTTTCACTCTAAAAGTGTGCCAAAGCTAGGTGAATTTTGTAGGAAATTTGAGAGAATATCTTAGCAACACCATATGCCAGGAGAAAGACTATGGCCTAAAGGGCCAAAAAAAGTCACAAATCCAAGTCCAAAGTTGCTGGGCTCTGGGGCAAAACTAGAAAAAATGCTTAAAATTCTTAGGTTGTCCACAAAAAGGGCAACGAGGGTCTTGGACCCCTAGGAAAAAAAGTCGAGAACCCACAAGCAAGCCCCAGAAAAGAATACACCAAGCAAAGTGGGCAAGTTTCGGTTCAACACTTGCAGACTAAGTGGTAGCAAATATTTTACGTTAGACATGAACAGGAGATTGAAGAAGCCACATTTGGTTCAAACTCTGAATCATAGGAAAATGTGGTGAAAACCACCTGTAACTAAGCTAAGGCTTGTAATTCCTAAAAGGGGTGTTTGAATACCACTTACAGTCTTTCCACCAAGGTTTGGTCCCATGAATTCCAACCTTATGAAGCATTTCAGTTGGAATAACATTCACCAGACCATCATAAGTAGCACGGTCCTAATTATGAAGCTTGTATTAGGCACGAAAAGCTTCCCACGACATAATACGCATGGTGGGTCTATAAAATATTTGTTGTAGAGTCTAGCTACCCTTTTTGTGAAATCTGAGCGCCTTAAGCCAAGACAACTTAGCTAATGGGTGACTATTACAAGCAAAAAGAGGTGACCACCAAATATTATGTTGGTTAAGAGAGATCCCATCACAAAAGCCAGAGCCAACCCAATGCAGCCAAGGTTTGATAATCTCCTAGACTCACCATATACTTTTGGCCACAAAAGTCCCAACAATCTGGACTAATTCTTCCATGACCATAAGGATTTGAAAGCCAATCCCTTCCAAGCAGGTCTATGGATAGGGAAGCTGGATTGAATACCATGCCTAAGAAGAATTTTCTAGGCCTTGTCCCCAGTAAGGGGACAAATAATCCATTTAACACACAGAGTAGTCCTTGTCATTAAATGGGCAACAACCCAAGACCCCCCAAGTCTCTGGGAAGGCAGCAAAATTTCCAAGCCACATGGTGAAACCCTTTGTGAGACTCAGAGGAGGTCCAAAGAAAGTCTCTCAGCAATTTCTCAAGCTTGCCATAGCCAGCTTTGGAAGGGGCCCAACAAGAAGAATAATAAACATGGGTGGCCACCAGAACTTTGGAACACACCTGAAATTTCTCTACCAAATAAAGGGGCTTGGTAATCTAATAAGCAAGCTTTTGCTTGACTCTGGAGAGTACGGCTTGCCAAAGCTTGACTTGGGATGCCTGAAAAGCAAAGGGAATGCCCAAAAATCAAAAAATTTCTCCTGGCCTAATCCACTTCCAACCATACTGTTGCAACCAAGGCGAAGAAGAAATGATAGATTGACGGTGACAAAGAGTTTTATGCCACTGAATGGCAGAGCCAGAAGCAAGATAGAAGGTATTAAGACACTCGAGTCGCCGCAATGGAATCTTCTTCCTCCAAAAGAGTGAGGAATGAGTCATCATCAAAATGACCATTAACTAGCTGAGTCTGAGAGTTTGGCAGAGAAATGCCCTTGATATGCTGGGAAACCACGTTGGCCAGGAGGTAGCCAAAGCCCTCAGCTGCAAGCACATACAAGGAGGGGGCAAGCAGGCACCCTTGTCATATGGAATGAAAGAGTCCAAAGGTAGAGGATTGACGACGATTAATAGTGATGCAAGTTGAGGCATCCACAAAGAGCATTCAAATTGATTGAATGAAGTTGGGTTCGAAAACCAAAGTTTGCAGCATAACAAGAATAAACGGCCATTCAATGCGGTCATAGGCCTTGGTAAAGTCAATTTTAATGAACATGGCTTTTTGGTTTGAGCATCTAGCCCATTCCATGCTTTCCCAAACAACAATAATATTATCTAGAATGGATCTAGATTTGATAAACCCAGTTTGCTCTAGGCACACAATTTGAGGTAGAAGATGGCAGATTTCTAGAGCTAAAGCCTTAACAATAATCTTGTAGGAGACATTGAGAATTGTGATAGGTCGCCAGTTGTAGATGTCTTCCAGGTCACCAATCTTAGGTATGAATTTTATATGTTACCTTTGTTAATTAAGTTACCTAGAGAATTAGAATGAAAAACCTCTAAGTAAACATGATGCAGATCATGCCGAATATAGTCCCATAGGGCCTTGTAGAATTCACAAGGGAACCCATCAATTCCCAGGGCTTTGTCATCAGCCATGGAATGGACAACCTCTTTGAGATCATCAAATGTTAATAGTTGATCACAAAAAAAATTATGAGGTAAAGAAAGCTTATTTGGCACAACAACAAGACAATCCTGAAGGGCTTGCTATCGCACAAGCGTGGATTGTTGTGCAGTGAAGACTTGCTCATAATGATGCACAAAGGCCTGGAGAATGTCAAGAAGCTCATAAATCACCTGAACGCCATCTTTAATTTTTTTAATGCTCGGGGATGAGTCCCTGGTATGAAGAGTCGTAAAAAATATTTGTAGGCATGATCACCAAATTTTAGCCAATGTAACCGGGCTCTGATTTGCGCACCTCTAGCAGCATAGTTGTTTGCAATTTGTTTCTTGTGCCTTAATTCTGCCACCCTAACTTGCAATGATGGAGAAAAAGGGCTGGCCGCCAAAGCCTTAGAAGCTGATTGGAGGTCAGGGATGGTAGGCTCATAAGACTGCCGGTGAAAGATAGCCAGCCGTCACCCATAAATGCACAAAAATCTAGTTGTGTGAATGATAGCATCATTCCACCAATTAATCCAGCTTGTATGATGAGCTGACTTGCACTCCAAATTTCAAACTCTGTGAATGTGGGCAAGGGTAGGCTTGTGGTAAAGTAAAGACGTGTTTAAAAAAAAAAGAGTTTTACACATGTGAGGCTGTCGAGTCTCCCATTCAATGCAAAAAGAAATGGGCAAGTGGTCAAACAAGTTCACATCCACTAACGGCTTAACTCAAAGACAAGAGCTAGCAAAAGAGAAAAAAGATTGCGCCGAGATCATGGCACGATGAAGGCGCTTAAATATTCTGTCAGAATTGGCTCTGTAATTACACCAAGTGTGCCAGAGATAATGAGAATGGCGGTGACCAATATTGGGATCAAAAAGCCTCAATTTATTGTGCATGTAAAACTACACCTCCCTTTCACCAGCTGTCCATCTAAATAGCAAGATGCCATCTTTGTCAGATGCCATTTTAACCATATTGAAGTCCCCACATACTAACTAGGTAGCAACTGACAATAAATCAACAATCCAACGCTAGAGCAAAGAGCATTCCACATCATTATTAGAAGCATAGACATTAATAATCCCAAAGAAATGATTATCAATATTGAGAAGGATCCAGACGAGCTAATGAGTGGGATCAAACCCGTGGTCAACCACACAAGAGTGCCACCGTGGGGCCAAAAGGTTGACAGCTCTACCACGCCTGGCATCATGAATAGTACAAAACATTTTACTAGCTGGCCAAATAGATCGACAAGCCGCAGTAAGCAAAAAGCCAAAAAATTTAACTTTTTGGAGACAAAGCATTTCAATACCAGAATACTTACACAAGGTATCCCTGACAGAATACTTCCTGGAGATGTCTTTCAAACCTCGAACATTATGTGAGAGGGAATTCATGAATGGAACTCCATATTTTCGAAACCCGGTTTCTCTTCATTCAGAGAAGATAAACAATCTTCTACAAAAATTCTGGTGGGATTGACCCAATCTGGATGGAAGGAGAGGAAATTCTTTGCTTTTCATGAACATACTACCCTTCTTCCCTAGGAGGAGAAGGGCTATGGGACCACCTTTGAGCTCTTGTCACAGGAGAAGAAACATTCGGTTGTGTTAACATGATAGCTATAGGCTGAGGTGTAGCCTTTGGCCTGGGCTGCTGTGGAACATAATCGGCTCCAATCGGAGCTTCTTTCCCCTTCAAAGAAGGGTTTGAAACATCTTTCATTAGTTCAGAGGTCACAGGGGCCGACCTAGAACTAGTGGACTTATTCTTGCAGTTCGTAACTGTACTCCATTTCGGATCAAGTTCGGCAATAGAGGCATCCATCGAACAAGGCTTTTCAATGTTCATCTCATGGTGGAAAAGATGTACGAGGCACTGCCAAAGGGCAGTCCTTAATCTTGTGATCTATGGACTGACACCTATAACACGTGTAGGGTAGATTAAAATATGTGACCTTTTGGGTGTGTCAAAGATCTCTAATTTGGATATTAATAGAGTCTTTCAAATCTTTAGAAAGGTACACTTCCACACAAACCCTCTTCTGGGGTCTGGCCTGAAAGAACGTATCTGGCTCAATGCAAACAACCCTCCCTAGTGAGGAAGCTATATGATTCAAAAAAGGCACACAAGGCAAGGGTAAACCAGGAAATTCAATCTAGATCGGGACCCACAACTTGGTGTCATTCGAGATAGCAAAGTCATGGGTCCGTGCCTGGAAAACTAAAAAAGAAGACCAGACATACTAGAGCCCATGGGCTAAGATACCTGCACATGATTGACTTTCGCAAAGCGGAACAAAAAGAAACCCTTGGTTAAATTTTGAACCATATCAAGACAGACCCCATAAGAGATCCAAGCCTTGTTAACCCATTCTTTAAACACACTTTTAGGGGGAGTTCTCCCAACAAAATCCCTGACAAGGGTGTGTTGCTCAAGCCATTGACAAGTAGTATCAAAATATGGTAAAGACAAACCACATCAGCTAGTGCATCAGAACACTTACCTCATGAAATACTTTCAAAACAATTTTTTTGGGATGTTTGTTTGGAGGAGGAGCCATTGAGCATCACCATCGAACCTCTAACATCAACAAGAAATGTTGGGTTAGAGCCAATTGAAGGCATATTAAAACAAAAAAATTGTAGTAAGTGTGACCGTACACACAAGAAAAGAGGGGTTTCTTGCATAGGATGCGCAATATTATGCAAGAGGGGCCAAGGGTGACTGTCAAAAACACAAAACCCTAGCAGAGCTCATACAACTTCACATTTTTTTTCATTTTCAACAACTACTTATTTACAATCTTCCAATTTTTACAAAGCTTATTTTCAATTTTTAAGCAGTTGCTATTCCAAGAAAACAGAAAAAATATTCTAATTTATTCTATTTCCAAAAAAAAAATCCATAGAAACATTTAACTTCTTAATTAGTAGAAAATAGATTTAACCAACAATAGGGGGACAAGGGGTAATAGATAAAACAAACAGAGATAATGAAAGTCCGTTGGCTTCTGGTTACTTGTTGGTTATTGTCATTTAGGGGTGAAGCCACAATAGTGGTTTACAATTTGATGGAAGAAGGAAAACTAAGAAAAAATGACCCCATGAAAAAAATAGTGTTTTTGGGGGTTCCTACAAACCTATAAGTTCGACCAAACCAAAAAGGGGTTCGAACAAACCCCTTAAAAAATTTTCCGCCAAAAACAAAACAAAAATGCATATGAAGGGGATTAGAGCGAACCCCCTTGAAGAGGTTCGCTCAAACCCCCCTAAATCCTCATCCACTCCCTAAGACACACAAAAAACCTATATTTTGGCACTTCAGAGCTCGGGTTGAGGATGAAAATGGAGGAATCCTCACAAACCCAACTGGAATCAGGTAGTCCTCAGAACGAGCTATTCAACAAATATAATTTTAATATGTTTTGGTTTTATTATGTATTTGTTTTTTTGGTTTTATTAAACATAGGTTTTTCATTGAAAACGAAGGTCTTTGTTCTGCACATGTGGAAAAATAGAAAATTATCAAAAAAAAATTGAAAAATATGAGTGCACTAGATATTGAAGTCCTTGATCTAAAAAAAAAAAAATTGAGTTTTGATATATGCAAAAAAAGTTATGCGTTATACGGTTGCGCTACGTCTGAATTGTAATTGGTTTGACTTCGAAACTTGATTAAAGAAAAAATATTCAATAAAAAATTGTCTAACCAAGTGGAAGCACTAGATATTAGAGTTACGAATCTAAATTCAAAAGAATTATAATTTATCCTTCATGAAAAAAATGTTATGCGTTCTACGGTGTGCATCACTTTTTTAAAATGTTGTTTTTTGAAAAAAACCAGTTTTCGTGGGAGATGGAAAAAAAAGTGCAATATATTTCCAAAAATTTTGAAAAAAATATTTTTAAAATCTATAGAAAAAATGTGACGAGACTCTAGTTTGCATCATCTTCAAATTCTTCACGATTTAGCTGCTATAGGTGCCCAAATGTGAAAATTTAGTTAAAAATAATAATTTCAGTGTCCAATTTGACCAAAAATTGTAAACTAATATTGTGAGATCACCCTTAGCCATTTATTCATCAGTGCACGAAGAACATAATATCCATACTTGATAATCATATAGAAAGAGATGTGATGCCACTCGACGTGTACAATCTCATTGTCACCATTTTCAATGAGTTTTGCAATTACGTAAGATGCTGATTGGAATGACCCTTGAAAGGCGCGACCCAAGAGATTCTTATGGTCATCACTGAATTTGCACCAACAGGGTTTTTCAATCTCACAAAACGTATCTCTAACTGAAAAGGGCGTCCCAAAGCTATTTATCGAGAGCATTTAGCACCCAGTTCAACTTTTTCATTTCATCAATAGCTGAGTAATTTTGAAGTGGTGTCCTACCATCTCTACATTGTGTCCATGGTTTCTATTTTGTTCAAAGAGTTAAGAACTCGGTACACTACCTCAGGGTTCCAAACTTCTGCAAACAATCGCAAGGCCACAAGCTTAGATTCAAAGCTGAGAATAACATCCTCGTAGAGGCACTTTCCTGAATCCATTTTCCACTATTTTGTTATGACAAGTTAAAAATGTTTCAACTATGATTTAATTTCATTTCACAAAAATAAGAATAAAGAGAAAAACTTACAAGATGGAGTGGAAGAGTTTGCTTGTGGGTGAACATGAGTGATAAGCATGTAGCACATACAGCCTTTAAATTCATTTTCTATTGCAAGTTCAAAATGAGCACTAACTATCTAACCATCAAGAAGACGAGCTTTATCCCACTACCCAAGAAGTCCCCGCTCCTTAATACTCTCCAGATTAATGGTTGCTTCTTGAAAAGTTGCTAAACGCCATCCTGGAGGAGTTGTATAACTCATTTCAACCTTAAAAGAGATAGTTATTTCCTCGGAAGTAATCTCCATGTATCTGCATTAGAGGACCAACTTTTAGTCTTTCAAATGGGAAAGGCTACATAAAACTTCATTCTTGCAAATAATGTATATTTTAAACATAACAAATCCAAACTTAAGTTTAATATTCTATTTTAGGAAGTTCTCTTGTAGTTTCTCCGCTGAAAAAATGTTAAACATTTAAGTCTGACTGACTGTAGAATTGAATTTGCAAACATTTAAAGCGTATGATAATTAACAATAATAATCTTTACTATATTATTGAAATTAAAAATCATTGACCACTTAAAATTGTAAATTCATAATAAATTCAATAACCACGTAACCTACCACTACTAAACCATAATGAGTGGGTGCTCATGGAACTAAAAAAGGTTGGGGTAATTATAGATAAATATAATATAAATAGAAAATATAATAAATTATATATTTAAAAAGGATGTTAATATACAATATATTTTAAAATAATGAAATTTATTATAAATAGACTTATTATATTCATAATAATGGTTATATATTTTTTAAAAATTTATAAACAGATAAATATTTTGAATCATTTAATAGAAGAATTTTTTAAATTATTATAAATATAGGTAATGAAAAATCTCATTTATTTTTGATATTTTTTAATTTTTAATTTATATTTTAATTTTCAAATTCTATTCAAAAAATTGTATGGTTAATAAATTAATTTTTTTTTTTTTGAAAGCTAATTAAATTTTTATTTTATTTTTTAGACTGCAAGAATCAGACTAGCCCCCTACTCTATAAACCTATAAACTCCAATGCACCTAGTAAACATTTTTCACGTGACTAGAAACACAAGTGCAACATGCCCTTCGATACCACGAGGATGGTGGGGAGACTAAACTTCGTGACCTCTTGTTTGCATCAAGACGGTTTAGCCAATCGAGTTAGACCAATTGCCCAAGCTAATTAAAAATATTAAAATATATGTAATATTACAATATTATTTTAACTTTATCAATAATACATAAAATAAATATTTTAAAATGCATATGTTTTCTACATGTTTTAAATTCACCTATATTTTTTTATATTTTAAATTTAAATAAAAATATTTTCAAAGAATCATGAAGAAAATACGAGGCATCAATTCTAGTAAAATTATTAATTCTTGATGCAAATAGTTGAGTGGCAATTGTGATAGTGTTTAAGGGTTGATTTGATTTAAATTTCCATTTTTATGTTCATGTGATATTAAGAAAAAATGACCTAATGATGGCTATACTTGAGCAATTCTACTTAATATTCCATCCACAAAATATATTATTATTATTTTCTATGAAAGATTTTACAACATTCCTTGAATAGAGACTATCAACAAGTGTAAAATGAATAATATCACAACCCTTGATTGTATTATTCAAATAAATATTACATTACAAATTGGACACAATTACATTGAATAGCATGTATTTGTATATTCTCAATCATAAGTAACATTGTTGTTACAAAATATGTGGAAAGACATTACAACTACTTTCCTCCTAAGACACACTTTAAATGACTTCTAACATCTTGTATTTTCCAACCCCTAGTACAAATGAATTTTAAATTCCCCTTTACAGAAGAAGAGATAATGCAAACTCATAGTTGAGTGATACTTTTCACTTTTACATTCTACACAATTGACTTTATCGTAATGGAACAAGTGCAATAACTCACAACTTCTTTGATATTTATCTGAGTAGCTTACTTTCAAAATGAATCATTAGTGAAATATGTCTTAGATTTGGACCAACCAAGTTCATGAATTTTCCATTGTTGTTGTCAATAGTAGTAAGCTATTGACATGAAGGTGCTCCTCTATTGAGATCACATTGCCAACTAGTTACACTTTGGAGATGTGGCCATTGATATCCTTATTGAAATTCTAGACATAAACGTGTGCACAAATGATTTTGATTCCCCAAGAGTTAATCTAGAGACTACATTTATCACAAAATTGATGAAGATCCATCTACAACACCTTGATAACAAATGGGGGTATTGACAAGGAGGCAACACAAAAGATACCACTACCTTCTTGCAAGTGCTAATCACCAAGGAAGAATAACATTGCATTGCAAACTAGAGTCAACTCTTTGAGATTCGTCACACCACCTTGTTGCAATTTGGTTGTCATTGATGTCAAAAGAGTCAAAGGTGAGTTGCAATCTAGCAAATTGGTTGCCATAGTCTATGAGAAATGTTCCACATTTCTCTGTTAATGATGTTGTGCTCCTTTTGTTTGGAAGATAGCTTCAAGTCTTATCAGAGCATGTGTGATCCAAGTTTCAATTTGTTTGGGTTACCAAAATGTTACTTTTGGAGGTAACAGTTTCAAATTTGTGTTGTTTTTGTGAGGACACTCACAGAGGTGCAAAGTTTGGCTCTACATTTATCCGTATTTGCAAATTTGGCTATGCAGTTCAAAAGATAGGTTCAATATGTTGTGAAGGTGTTACATCTAGAGTTTCATGTCATTAATCCTTCAACAAACAAAGTTCTAAGTGAAAAAGCAAAGGATTGTGTCGTCCAATGATTGGTTTCAATGTATGTTGGCTTGTGCCAACTTGTTGCTGCATGAAGTTGTGAAATGGTTGTATGAGAGTGTCCCTAAACATAATATGATGCATTTTTTGCTCCACAAGATGTTTTATATTTTCTCTGAAATAGGCTTTAGTCTGGATTGAAGGTTTTGTTGGGTTATACTTTTTCTTAGTTGATTAGGGTATGTTGAAGGTGTACACCATGATTTCAATGTTGTGCGAAGTCTAAGGAGTGTTTGAAGGTGTTCTATGGGTCACTTCAACTCATTTGGGAGAAGCACAAGTAATGTTTTATCATTCATGTGTACCGCCAATGTTATGAAGACCGATATGTTACAAGTTTCATTTGTTCTTGCTTATGGTCAACCTAATTTAAATTTTTGAAGCATGCAGATGTTTTTTATATTGAAGATCGGAGGTATGAAAGTTGATTAGAACCAAGTTTTAAAGCGTCCATTGGAATCTACAAGGCGTGTTCCTCTTCTTGGTGTTGCATGTAGTCTTTTGGGTCTTGCCCTCTACACGTTTCATATTATGTTTTTGATCTTTGGCCGACTTGGAAATGTAATATTCTCATTGTTGTAGGCTAACATGTAATGTAATCGGTGTAATATCATGTATATATTGTAAAACTAGTTTATAGGGGTAGTGTATCAATCAGAGAGGTTAATTGATTTGTAATGCATTATGATATTTGTGTAAGCAATTGAAAGAGAAAGAGCAGAAGTACAAGATCCCATTCGGATTAAATTCGGCCATATCTTTGTGGAAAAAGGTAAGTGACGAAGTGGAAATAATTGTTTGTTGGTGGCAATGAGCCAAAGGCAAGACTTCTTGAATGTTGAAAGAAGTGAGCCAATAAGCTGGAGAGAACACATCTACAAAAGAGATAAAGCAAAATTGCAATCATCAAAAGAGAAATCAAAAAAAAAGTGTAATCATAAAAAAGAGTGAGCTTAATTGTCAATTTCAAACAGTGGAAAGACTTTCATTATGTAATCTTTGTTGAGTTTGTTCTTAGATCAAGGAGTAGTTGCTTCCTTGGGTTGTAGCCCTAAAACAATGTGTAAAGGGGGTTGTAGCTTCTTTGAGAGTGACCCTAAAACCTATCAAAGGAGTAGTAGCTTCCTTGGGTTGTAACCCTAAAAAAAAGTTGTAACTATTATTCATTTGTGAGGTTGGATTATGATAGTAGCTCCTAGCAACATTCCTCATTGTGGTTTTCCACATATATCTGGTAATGTGTGGTGTTATGCATTGTGTTTATCTTTCATGTTCTTGCATTTTGTGGCCATACAGTGCCATACAATTTGATCCATGTGAATTTTGCATTTGAATGCACAACATACATCGGTACAACTTGATTTGAATGCACAACATACATCAACACAACTTGTGGTTGTCTATGGTTTTGGAGGGATTAGGAAAACGACTCTCATTGATGTCATTTATGACCGCATTGATGACAAAACTTATAAGAAATATAGAATTCACATGGATCGACAATGTACCAAGAATGATATTACACTAGTTGTATGGTATTGATGTTTTATGGCATGCTCTATTGGCCCACATATGGAACCATCATAGCTTGATTCTAGGGTATGTGTAGGATAATGGTGGGCCAAAAAGTGGCAATGAAGAAAAAAACACGTCTTTCATCGACCCAAAAATGCAAAAAAATATTGTGTTGACTTTTTTTAGGATCGGGTGTCAGTACACACCACCAAAGCAAACACCAATCCTAGTTTTCCATATCGGATATCCGATGCAAATCGGATATATGATCCAAATCGGATATCCTTCTGATATCCGATTTGTAAAAAGAATATATATATATAATATTTGTTGTTGTTTTAAAGTAATGGTCTGCAAATTGGATATCCGATTTGTAGACCGTTACTTTAAAACAACGAAATTTTTTGTATATATATGCTTTTTACAAATTGGATATCTGATTTGTTAAAAGCATATATATACAAAATTTGTTGTTTTAAAGTAACGGTCTCGAAATCGGATATCCATTTCAAATCAAATATCCAATTTGAAATGGATATCCAATTTGTGTACACATAGACCTAAGGGTTAATGGTAGATGGTAGAAGGTTTAAGGGTTAAAGGTTTAGGGTTTAGGGTATATAGTAGAGGGTTTAAGGGTCAAGGGTTTATGGTAGAGGTTTATAAGGGTATAGGGGAGAGAGATAGATGGATCTAGTGTGTGAGAGAGTGGGATATAAGGTGAGGAGGAGGGGTGGGAGAGTGGGATAGAGTGGGAGAGAGGGAGGGAAGAGGGTGGGGGAGGTGGGAGAGGGTGGTAGAGAGTGGGAGAGAGAGGGAGGGAGAGAGTAGAAGAGTGGAAGAGAGTGGGAGAGAGGGAGAGAGAGAGAGTGGGAGAGAGTGGAGGAGAGTGGGAGAGTGGGAGAGAGTGGGATAGAGGATGGGAAAGAGTGGGATAGGGTGCAAGAGAGTTGGAGAGACTGGGAGAGAGGGAGGGAGTGTGAGAGAATGGGAGAGTTGGAGAGAGTTGGAGAGAGTGGGAGAGGGTGGGAAAGGTTAGGATAGAGTGAGAGAGAGTTGGAGAGAGGGAGGGAGAGAGTGGGAGAGTGAGTGAGATGGAGTGAGTGAGTGAGAGAGATGGAGTGAGTGAGTGAGAGAGAGACCTAAGAGAGGGAGAGAGGGTAGGATGAAGAGACTTG
>VDFB02000003.1:186007833-186028749 GCA_007258455.2 Sequoia sempervirens
AAATTTATGAAACAAAAAAGGTTTTTAAAGGAGATTCTCACTTTCCACCAATATAAATTATGCTTTACTTTGAATTTAATAAATAATTAGTATTTATTTTCTATTTGAATTACAACTAAAGTCCTGATTGATAGGTTGATTGAAAACATGTATAACTTTCAAACAGTATCATATTTTTTGAATCCAAAATATGCGTCACATTTTATGTTTCGCATACTATAGGATTAAAAAAAAAATTGAATTTTATGAGGTTTTGACCAAGTTAAGGTGGTTAGACATACAAGTTTTTATATTTTTTAAAAGTTGTAATAAAAAATTCATAATTAATTATTTAATTGGAAAAAAATTACAAAAAAATATGCGTCACATCTAGACATAGTCCTCTACTTATATCTTAAATATTATAAAAAAATATTATCATTTTATTGTGGTTAGGGTGGTTAGACAGACACCTACTTCTTATTTTTCCCCCGAAATTTAAGTACTACTGCATTGAAATTTCAATTTTTCACCAAATAGACTTTTAAAAAAATAAATAAACTGAGAAGTTTAGAAACTACATTCAATTTTCCATAGATTCTATTCTTACATATTTTTGAAATAATATAGATAACTTATTCAAATGTTTATGTCAAGTTGCCTAACTCTGATTTTTTTGAATTTTCATTGCCACTTAAGGGCTTGTTTTTTCCATGATAATCCTGCACATACCCTCTACATGGTTTGATGCATGGAAAATACCTTGGTTATGCATGTCTTAGGTTGAAATCATCTATGAGGTTCTCTATTCTTGTCCATAAGTGCTTAGTCATTAGATGAGATCAACCTTGTTTAAATAAAAATCCATTAATGTAATATGATATTGTAGGACCAAGAATATGGCATGCTCTATTGGCCCGCATATGGAACCATCATAGCTTGATTCTACATGGTTTGATGAATGGAAAATACCTTGGTTCTACATGTCTTAGGTTGAAATCATCTATGAGGTTCTCTATTCTTGTCCATAAGTTCTTAGTCATTAGATGAGATCAACCTTGTTTAAATACAAATCCATTAATGTAATATAATATAGTAGGACCAAGAATATGGCATGTTCTATTGGCCCGCATATGGAACCATCATAGCTTGATTCTACATGGTTTGATGCATGGAAAATACCCTAGTTCTACATGTCTTAAGTTGAAATCATCTACGAGGTTCTCTATTCTTTTCCATAAGTGCTTAGTCATGAGATGAGATCAACCTTGTTTAAATAAAAATCCATTAATGTAATATAATATAGTAGGACCAAGAAAATTGGCTTTTTCGCACATAATTTTCCTTAGAGCCTACCTCTTATGTGATTGAAGCACCTTCCTTAATAATATCTAGTTCTTGGTCATATTGTTGCTCATTGCAAGAACATATTTTAAGTAAACCAATGAAGTTGTTGTGGAAGTTTTACAATTTCAATCTTGTCAATCACCACCTAGCCCAATAATTATTCTTGGCAATTCCCTATATGTATATGTTGAACAATGCAACTCTTTAAGTTTTACACCCTAGATTTGTTGTGACTCGTAATTTTTTAAAGGTTTTTTTGTTTAGATTTTCATGTTTTATTCTTTCTAACATTTCTATTTAACACAATCTATTCTCTAAGCTTATTATTTTTATTTCTTTAATGACTTCTCACTCTTATCACAATCTTGTGATTGGGTTGGGTGATAGATGTTCATTGTCTTTCTCCTTTGCTAAGGTTGGTCTCCCCATTAACAGGTTTGGTAATAAATCTTCAAATGTAGTTCCAAAAAGAGATAGTTCTCCCTCTATTGTCACCACCATAGGGGGCTCAACTATTCTTCTTATCAAGCACTATGAGGTGTCTTTGGGGGGGAAATTCGTTGGAGCTTGGCCTTATTGTAAATCTCTAGCTAATTGGGTATACAAAAAATACAAAAAATTAAAAGGAGTCATCGACATTTCTTCACGTGGGAGGGATTTATTTAGGGCGGCCTTCTCAAACAAAAAAGAGAAAGATCTAACTTTTTCATATAACCCTTGGTTTATGGGTGTTAATGATTAGTACGTAGATCACTAGATGATAGATTTTCATCTTAGAGAGGAGATACCCTCTCAAATGTCAATTTAGGTAAGATTTTTTTTCCTTCCTTTCTGATTATGGACTTTAAAAAATATCAAATCAATAGATAATGCTATTGAAACATATAAAACTTAGATTTTAATAAATAATTAAAATGCTTTGTAGCTTAAATATGTGTAAAAATTAACCTTCTAAATTTATCCTAAAATCCATTAATTTGAGGTTAAAATTTTTTTGAGCACAACCAAAAAAAAATGGATGTATCCCCTTTGCATACAACTTCTACTATGAACATGGTCACTTCCAAATTAAATATACTAAGAAGCTTCTATCCTTTGATGAGAAAACAAAAGATTTCTTGAAACCATTTATAAAAAATAAAATTGATAGATTGAGGTCCTTCTATGGAGGAGGTTTCAGAGGAGTTTCTAAAAGAGATGGTGGTCTTTTTGGCACTTACCCTAGATGGTGGTATTTTTGATTGAGAACGCTTTTGTCTCTCCCTTCAATGGCCAAAAAGAGGTCATCGCTGAGACTACACAGACGACTTGGATTTAAATTCTAGAACTGCTCTCCTGAAACTGTGTCGTACACACAAGCAAAAAACAAAAGAACTAAATGATTAAAAAAATCATATCTTGTGATAGATAAGTAATGCCTTCTAAGAGCTTGCATGATTAATGATAAACCATAAGTAAAGGAAACTAGCAATTGAGCATTTAGATGGAGTCAAACTGTATATAACTCCTTGGAGGAGGAAAATTATATACAGTGTCAAACTAAATTTGGCAATGTTAAACCTATTAGGATGAAGAATTGCAACACTTTATTTATAGAAGTGGATAGGAGTCTAAGAGTGTGGAACACCAAATAATGAGTATCTCATATGGAGTCACTGAAATCGACAACTGTAGCAGTTCATATGAATCAAATATGATATACAAATTTATTCCAACTACAAAACACCAAGAATCTATTGATATAAAAAGCTAGTCACACGTAACCATCACCATCAATTCTTTAATTAGAAAAGCAATACCATATTTAGGATAGAATTTGTTTTTGAATAGTGGTTCTTTTTAAACATCAAATCGTTCATTAATTAGAAGTAAATATTTGCATAATACATCGATATACTGAATTACGTGATGTATATCATATATTGGATGCTTATTTTATTATAATTATTAATAAGTTGAAATATGAAATCTATATATTTTTGAATTTTAAATAATTAATAATTACAATAAAAAGCATTCAAATGCTGCATAAATATAAATATTGTTTAAAAAAATAATTATATGTATGCACATGGTAGATAAGAATTTTAGAGAATATTTAAGAATAAAATACTAAAATATTTTTAGACAGTCTAAAATAAAGTAACAAAATATTTCTAAACAATTTGAGATAAATCAATAAAACATTCTCAAAGCAATGAAGGAAAAATACATATAAAGGATGGGAGAGAGATATATATATTTTATTATTATATTATTATATTCTTATTATAATATTATATTATTACTATATTATATCATTATTATATTTTATATTGACATGTAGAGGAAAAAATAAAAAGTGTTTGCATTTTATATACACAAACTTTCAAACTCCATTTTACAAGTGATAAACAATTTTGAATGTAGGAGCAGCGAAAACAACAACAATAAGAACAATAACAATAACCATAACAATAAGTTAATAACATTTTGTTTCCACAGTCCATGATAGTTAGTATGTAGAGTTTCTGGAAAAAACTGTGTGCTCATTTTTGGATCAATGATCCATTATCAAAAATAATAATAACAATAAGTACGTTATAATAATCAAATAAGTACGTTGATTATTATTTACTTTATGCATATATACATATATACAATATTATAGTAATAATAATAATATAATAAAAATAAATATTTTTACATATACACCTTAAAAATGATATCTCTTAGCATTTTCTACATAGATTTTTCTAGATATAGACATGGTAGTTAAATCTCTCCATTAATAAGTGGATGTGATTCACTAATCAGTCCATTCAAGTTTTTTTATCTCTCAATACAAATTACTCTCACGCTTTCCCTAATATCAAAGATTAGTGGCCTATAATTAAAGACCTAAGTAAACTAGTACTTGCATTTAAAGGTGCATGGGTTATGTTTGTATTTTATATAGAATAATATGTAATAATCTAGAATTTCTTCAAGATATAGAGTAATTGAAATGCTAATATAGATGTATTTAATTTAATTTTTTTTGTGATGTCTAAATATCTTTAGATGAATTTTTTATTATAATTTTAGACATATAATTTTGAAAATGACTTATAACTCAATCTCATTTATTTTAACACATTACAATTTCCGAATTCAATAAAATTTCTTTTGTTTTACATCAATATTTTGGATTTTTTTACATCTGTCATCAAGATAAAATCTCATCCCATATATTAATTTAAAATTGTCTCAATAAAAAAAATAGTTCCCACACAATGCTATATGCTAGTAAATCTTCATAGCAAACAATTGCTGCTAACCACACGGCGCTTTACCTCTCGCTTTACCAAAAAGTTCACAAAACACTCAATGCATTAGAGGGTGTAACAAAAAGTTTGCGCCATAGAATTTCTTGTAATGAGTTCTTATTGACAAAAACAGCAGAAAACCATGAGGACGACCTAACATGTCATGATGGCCATTCTTTCGATTCCCACCCTCCAAGTACAAGTCCAAAATGTAGACGTTGCACAGAAGAAGCTCATTCAAGAGATTCCTCCAAAAATGTGTGGAAGTTTAACACTTTTCAAACATTATAGTCAAGCCCTGAACTCCCCTACATGCGACCGCACCAGCTGCTGTAACTTTAAAAAAACCTACTCTTCACATGACCGCACTGCTAACTAGAATGCTATATCCATCTCTCATATTTGTCCGCAAGAGTTTTCTACAGATTTAACAATAAGAGGACATAATACAGAGCTATGCAGATTGGTTTATGGGAAATAATTAAAAAACCTTGCATTGATGTTTTGGCGGTTTCTTTGACAAGCTTGTGCGCTTGAAGCTCGCAGTGCGCATGAACAATAGGTTAAGGCTTGAATTTAATGTAAAATGTAACTTTCACGGTGACAGAGGAAAAAAGGGTAAATGAAAAGAAAAGCCGATGTGAAATTTAATTAAAAAGAAAATTTTAAAAAGCAACTGAATTTACAATTTTGGAACAACTGACCTTGCACAACTAAAAGTATATATCAATTTCTGCGACTCAAAGCAGGCTTTACATAGCTCAGAAGTTAGTAGGTTAACCAACAATCATTAAGAAACTTATACACTTGCCAGATAATAATTATTCGCAATACCCATAATTTTATTGGCAATCAAGCAAATCTAGTCACGGCCGAACCCCTAATTTCCTACCTGATGCAACAAGAAGTGCAAAATACAACAAAAATTAACCCATAATATACCTCTTCAGAAGAAGAAAAAACAAGATGTATCTAAATTCCATAAATGAGATGCATACACAGTGGTAAGAATTACACTGACACTCAACCTGTAAGCCCAAATAAGAATAACACAAATATTTAAACTTAATCTCATGTAGGGTCGTCAAGTTCTTTGAGTCGGTGCAGAACCCACTTGAAGGAATTGGCGTGAGAATTTAACTTATGACAACCATAAGTTAAATACATTCAGCTCTATTAAGAGTGTCTACTTCGCATATGAATTTTGCTTTACAAGCAGAGACAAAAAAAAATTCTTTTACACTAAAACAATGCCAAAAATCTAATCTATCTCCTAAACTATCTGAACTGCAATGCGCAAGGGAAATTTAATTATCCTAATCGTTTAGCACAAACCTGTATATGGTCCCTTGGAATTCGCATTCAACTCTACGTTTATTTTCAAACAGCAGAGTCCTCCGCGGTAATGAAAAACCAAAAGAAAAACAAGAAAAAGAACCCAAAACATAGCAAAATAAAATGACAAGGAATTCGATTTGGGCTTACCGGGAAGGTGTGATGTGCATTCGCAGGGCGCAGTGTGGGATTATATTTATTCAAAACAATAGCGGTGCCGTGTTTACCCCTGTGAGTCGTGACAAGTCCTCTGCTTTTTAATTACCGTCACAGGCACCCACAGAGCTCTGGTTGAATTTCAGCAGGAGTGTATATTTCTGGCGCTTTGGCAGCAAAAGTTTTACACTTTGCCGCCGATTAAAAATTCTGAATATCTTACTTTAGTACTTCCTGGAGTTGACAGAGGAGGTAAATGATGTTGCTGGAGAAAGAGGATTGGCTGCGGTAAAAAAACTCTGACGACTTAAAAAAATCTCTGACATTCCAAAAGTTCGCGCCATTTTTTCATGGAGTGAGACAAATTTCCAGCTGAAAGCTGATATTTTCCAGAATGGATGTCATTCACCAATCAATCAATTCAAGCTTTTTATTTCTCCGTGCAAAGTGCTTTCAGTCCCCATCGTCTCCGAGCTGACCAACTCTCCACTTGCCTTTAGGCTTACAGCTACTTACAGCTAAGTAGCAGGTAGAAGATCCTATCGTACCTGCTACTTACAGCTGTTCCTCTAAAGATCAGTCGCTTAGACTTAAAGTCATGTACAGAAGCTTATAGCGTTGGCATACGGTAGAAGGACATTTAAAGTTTACCTTCCACTTATTTTTTCTTCCAAATTGCAAGATGCTATATGTAATGTGTTAGGATCGATTAATAATAACTAGTAAAACATGAGTTGAAATATGGAAATTTAAATATGATGATGGATTTCGAGGGTTATTTCTATGTTTTATTGCATTATTTATGGTCAATTTTATATCTCACAAAATATATTTGAAAGAATAAAGTGATGATTTGAATTGAGAGAGTGAATGTATAGGATTGAGTGTAAATGAGATTAAAATACATGAATAAGGTTATGAGACAAATCTAACACAAGAGTATGCTTTGTGTTTACATTCTATATCATTAAGACACTCACATCAAAGTGAGCACAAACTAAATGAAAATTTGTTAGATCACATTAATTTCACTATTATAATTATATGATCAACAAAATTTAAAGAATATATAATTTAAATATTAAAAGAACCAAATTTTATGAACATTACATATTGTGATAGAAAAGATAATAATGCTAAGAGTGGAATTAAGACAAAACAACATTGACAAGTTAAGAATTTGAATATACATGTGAAGAACATAAAATATTAAGTTGTCCTTTCTTTTCCTAAAATAATCTACAAGTTTTTATTGATTTATAACATTTAAAAATCTAAAGTGTTTGAGAATACTTGTACAAAGGTTTTGATATTCTTGACTTCTTTTTTTGGCATGTTATGGTGTCTTTTGTAATTGTTGATTTGATTGTGACACTGGGGTTTCCTTTCCCTTTGTAATTCTCCCTTTGAAGACTACTTTTCTTTTTCTCCTCTATATCTTTGCTTGTTTAATATAAAATATATATTTTTTTTAAAATGCTTATCTATATATTGTGGGCGACATAGAATAATTAAATATTATTTGGTAAAAAATATTTTATAATTTGAAAATTTAGAATCAAAAAGTAAATGAGGGCTCAATTATTTTTCGTGCTCATGGTTTTTAGGCACATGATTTTATTATACCATTTGGTTGTATTTGTGTGAGCTTGAATGTATAAAAATAAGCACATGGTTAGCGGTTAAGGTTAGCTAGGTGAGTGAGTTGTCATTGTATTCAGTTTCTCTTGTGAGTGCATATGTGAATCAAGGTATGAGATGTGTGGTTGCATGCTTGGACATATGGTGACTGTATTGGAGGAGATTGATATTTCATTTAAGTATTCATGGAAACTCTATAAGTGCATTGTAATGTTTTACTACTAAATAGTACATAGCATGTGGATGATTTCAGAGGTTGGATTTTTTCCCTCTATGAGGGTTTTCCTAGGATATATCTTTTGTTATATAATGGTTTTTCTATTTTAACTTTGCATTATGGTTATTACGTAAGTGCGTGTGCATGCTTATCTCTCATGGGATTATGTAAGAAATGGTTTGATCATTTTGCATATTATGCATTAATTCCCTAACAAGTGATATGAGAGCCTTACTTATAGTTGAGGGAGATGTGAGTTCCTAGGCTTTGTATAACACTTGTTTGAGTAGATCCAATGCAAAGTTGAATCTATGGTAATGTAAGAAGGATCTAAGACATTTCAAGGTATGAGGGTTTTTTTGTGGGTTATTGTTTAAAAGATGTCAAGTTGTGGGGTTTGTAGATTTATTGTTTTTATTGCAAATTCAGAGTTTGAAGAATGATTGGGAAAATGAGTTTTTAGATTGATTTCATATGAGGGTTTTATAGGAAAATTTTCTAGATGAACACTTGATATGAAATGAACCTCATCTTTGGATCAAGAATTGTTGAGAGATGAAAAATGACATAAAATTTGACATTTTTTGGCCACTAAGAAACACAAAAAATATTTTGTCCCTTTCCCTAGCCATATTACCATACAACCATCTATAGAGAGAAAAAATAAAAAATAAAAATAATGCACATTAAAGAGTTTATTGATTTTTTACTAAAAAAATGGGAGGGGGTCTACAAACCCTTGTACCCCAAAATATTGATATTACCTACAATTGATAGAGCCAATCACATGTCGTATCATCGTTGGTGGGAGGTCAACCATTGGCCGATGAGGCTTAGCCCTTTAATGCCCACCCCTGACCATATGTAAAGCCCATAAGATCAAACCCTCTATTGGAACAAAATTAAGTTAATTTTTTAAATATCTATTTTGGGATCCACCATTATCACAAGCACATAATCACTCGTGCACCACCCATCCACCACAATAGTGCCATTCCTAATACTAGTTGGTATCAAGCTAACATTAGTGGTATGACTTGCCTTTGACCCCCTTGCAATCCATAAGGAATATTTTTCTTCTAGGGGACATAAATTTCACCCACAATGTCATATTTTCAACTTTTAAAAATCTTCAAAAAGCTTTCTTCAAGAAATACACAATGGTATAGGTTTGTTTTGCTAATTTGACTATTTTTGTTAGTTTTTGGTTCCATGAAGCCAAAAAAACTTTGGAACACTCTTTTAGTCATAAATTTTATATAGGGAATTTGAATTTTTAATTTTGAATAAGCATTGGAGAGAATTTGTAGTGTACTACACATAGGATCATGTAGATTTTTAGTTCAATGTGCAAAGAGAGCTTTTAACTTGCTTGATCACTTGTAGGTTCTTTAAAATCAAGGTGTGATTCTATGAGTCTGGATGAGTCCAAAGGCAAAAAATTTGAGGAAGTTCATGTTTTATAAGTTATTGATGATAGTACAATAGACTATATTTGGTACGTCTTAATATAGGTTTATAGTCATCTTCAGAATTTGGACCTTTGTGGTGACGGAAATTGTTTGAGTAATTCAAAGAATAACGTAATAACTAATTAGTCATTGATTTTAATTATTAAGCCCCTTATACTTTATTCACTTAAGCTAGACTTAAGAGTGTCATTTTATTATTAGATTGGACTATTTGTAGGTTAAGTTGTCTCATTGCATTAGATAAAGACACTTGTCACAATCTATAATCAAACCCTCATCTAGGGTTTTCTTTTTTCCTTTTATAAGGATTCACTTTCATTGTCATCAATTATTTAGATTAATTCATTACACATATAGCTTCTTTTCTAGATCATCATTCTCTCTTGGTTGTATAGAAAATTAGTTGCTTTGATCTCTCATTTATGATAGGTGTTTTGATTGTTAGTGATTTTTGTGAGCTATAGGGTTCAATCATCAACTCCAACATGTTATTAGCGCACCAATTTTTTTAATTCTTGTCTGAATTTTAATAGGGGTAAGTGCAAAAGGATGGGGGACCAAAAAGTGGTCACTCCAATTTTTGGTCCCAAAAAGAAGGAAATATGAGCACGCTATAATAAAATGCACTCATGTTATGGGTTGGTAGTGGAACCTATGAAAAATGGGGATAGGTTGATTAAGTGCTATCCCACCCACTTTCTAAAGGTATTCCACTCAAGGATAACCCTGGAGATCTCAATCCAATAAAGAATGGAGAGATCTGACAATAAGGTATCCTAGGATATGATTTCAAATTACAAGAGGCATTCATCACCAAGTTTAAACTTGGAAAAGATAATGAAATGCAAGATGTAACACTAAAAAAAATGTGTACACCTGGAAACTTGTAGAGGCTTGAATGGAGATTGGGAATTTTGCAAATCCTGAAATTTTGGCCTACTGGGACTCATTTGCCATTTTGGGTGAATTAGTCCCAGTTCTAAATTTATGCACAAGAGCAGGTTTCGGGAAAATGGGTATCCTGTTGGAAATAGGTTGCCATTCAATTGAAAATCCTAAACATTAATTATTTCATGTATCTCCTAAGTTCTTGGAATGTGTTCAACAACACTAAGATTAGGATGAGATTAATTATTTAGATGAAATAAATCATGAAATTGACATTTGTAGTTATTCCTAAATAATAGGAACATGTGGGTGCACACATGGTAAGGTGACACTCACCTTGAGTTCAGTTAACTATTCGGAGTAAGAGATAACACTTTTGAATGCATGTAAAGATTCTAGGAGTTAGGGTTTGATGTTTGCATGCATGAAGTTTAGTTCAGTTCAATTCAGATGAGTTTAGTTTAGTTCAGAATCAATTTAGTTTAGTTTAGTTTAGTTTAGTTTAGTTCAGTTCAGTTTAGTTCAGTTATGGTTCAGTTATCTTCAGTTGCATGCAAGTGCATGTTGCATGCATGTTGGTTATTTTGAGTTGCATGTAGTTAGCTTCAGTTAACTTAGAATGCATGGCTAATAACATTGAGTTGTATGACAGATAACAGGGACTACCTCCAGTTAACAGGGGATGACCATTCTTGCATGAATGGTGTTGAGTAAATGTTTCAGTTAACAAGAAATCACTTGGAGCCAACTTGGGCGCCCAAGATGCTTTCTTGGAATTAACTCCAAAGCATGATAATATATTTCTAAAGGCTCTGTTAAGTGGGACCCTCTTTTGAGCGCCATCTTTAAGGAAGAGCTTTGTAATTATCACCGAAGTGAAGGATGAGTTGTAGCTTTAGTTTGGGACGCCCAAATGGGTAAAGCACATGTTCTAAGCTTTGGTCTTCACAATAGAACTCAACTTGAAGCAATATGGCATACCTTTTCAAGGGCTTGAGCTTGTGCGTTGTAATTATCACCATTTAAAGATTACAAGCTTGCATATTGTCTATTTATCTCAAGCAAGTTGAATAGAGTTGTGAGAGTTTTTTTATTGCAGGTTGTGAAGAGGATTGGTGAAGACAAAAGAAGCATCCTCAAGCAAGAATTGGAGCTATTGTAATTCAAAGATTGAATAATAGAATAATTCTTGGTGGAGTTTTTTTTCCGAAAGGGTTTCTCCACGGTATATCTTGTGTGATCTTTCTAATATCCTGTCTAGTTCTTCTATCAACTTCTCTCTTCATTCTACAACAGTAAAATGAATTAATCAAGATAATCACCGACAAAGAATATATGTAACAAAGAAAGAGCTTACTTAGATTATCAATATTAAAGTTTTACAGAGTATTAAGCTAAGAAAACACCTAATTTTTCAACATATCTGAATCTACAAAAATCTCTGAAAAACACCTATAGTGGGACTCATTCACCACTTGTGGTGAATGAGTCTAGTTTGGATTTTCTGGAAATTCAAAGTTTGAATATTCTCTTCTTAGTCTACTCGATATGTTCCTCCAAGTTCCCCGATCTGAAACTCTAATTTTGGGGTTGTAGATGACCTTTTAGTGAAGATTATGACCTTAAAAATGGTGAGACAACTCCAACAAGCTTGTAACCTAATCTTCAATGATCTTCAAGTCTTCAAAGCACTTAGATCTTGAATGATGCCTTGCAAATGATGTCTTGTAAATCTGCAACTCAACATGAAATGGCCATGAAGGATGTAGATCTTGATCTTTGACAATAGGTGTGGAACAATGCCTGATCTTGGATCTTCAATGCTACATCACAACACTAGCTCAATAGCATGCTTGATGCTTGATGACCTTGATATGATGATGGATCTTGAATTGTTGCAACAATTGATGAAAAACTCTACCCTTGAATGCCTTAGAAATGATCTTGAATGCTATCTTGATGATCTTGTAAAGTCTTGGAATCCTTAACTCTTGCTTGCTTGACTTGATAACATGAATGCATAATGAAATAATGATTTGGAAGCTTGTTTATATAGAAAATCCACTCAAATGACCATTAACTTGATCCCAAAGGTCGACATGGAAGAAATTTGAATTAAAAACCCACTTTTCTCGCTCAGAACCTTAAAAATAAGCCAAATGGGACTCATTCGCCATCCTGGGTGAATGGATCCCACAAGGTCTATTTTTAGTCCTAAAGTGTCAGGGAGTCAAGAAATTAAGCTTATATGTTGATCTTGTCGAGTTTTTTTATCATAATATGCTTTGACATGTGCAACATGGGGTCATAGGGACCTATTAATGATGATATAAAGGTCATAAATGCAATAGGGCCCAAAATCCAATGTGAAAGTGTAAATAAATGCACTTTACAACATTGAATTAAGGTAAAATTGGGTCTATTTAACTTAGAAGGGCCCTAAATCCCATGTGAATGTGTAAAACACATTACAACACTAGATTAGGTCCACTTCGCCTCTTAAATTTAATGTGAAGATGTAAATAAATAGATTTTACAACACTAAATTAAGACAAAGTTAAGTTAATTTAGTTTTGAAAGGGCCCAAGACCTAATGTGGATGTGTAAAACACCTCACAACACTAGATCAAGGTGATATCAAGTCCCGTTTGTCATTAATTATTCCTAAATTAAGCAAGGAAAAGGCCTACTTTTTTGGTGACTCCATTTATCCCCCACTTTAGTGAGAGGATGAACTTGCTTCAAACTCACACTAAAGTAGACGTTCAAGAGGGGTCCAATAGTACCAATGTGGATGGTGATCTAGGATAATAAAGATCGAGGAGGCAGTTAAGCCCCCAGGATCCAAGATCCTATGTCAAGCCGACATAAGCACAAAAATAGCCACATAAGGTGTATGGTATGCAACAAAACAAGATACACAAACATACAATGTCAATAACTACAAGCAAAAACAAAAACGTGGATCAAGCATTGACCATTTGTCCAACACGATGTGGATCAGATCTAAGTTGTTTGTCTGAAAAGAAATGCATACTCACTATGAGGCAACAAAACTCTTGGTTATATGTTGGGTGAGAAGTCTAAAAAGGTGAGAAACATGCACTCATGCCTGGTATGTGCTCACACACACACGTGAGTGGCTATGGGGGAGTTCATGCCTCAGTCAGGCTTCCTGCTCAAACCATACCATAGTTATACCCCCTGATAACTTTAATAAGGCATCATGCAAAAGATGATTTTCAAGCTTCATGAGACAAGAAAAGCTTCATATGCTTGGGGCTCATGAAAAAACAAGATGGCTCTACAAGCATGCAAGTTGTGTTATGCAAGGTGGCCATACAACAATTCTTGTAAAAGTGTAAGGTATGTTCAAAGGGATTTTGCTTGATTTGTGCAAGGTTTCTTCTTAAGGGTCATCATGTCTAATGTCTCTAAGAGAGGAAAAGTCAAAGAAATATCACACTCTCGAAGGAAATCAAGCCCAATGGCACCACCAAGAAAAGGATGCATCGTAAGAAGAAAGAAAATCGCACAATGAAACATGAGTGTCGATGCATGCCCCCACTTTAAAGTGGTTGCTAAAACCATTGCTGTGAGCAACTGCTTTAAAGTAGAAGAAGACATGAGAGCTTATTCAGAAAGCCCTATGCCAAGTCATATGTTTCCGATAAGCTACATCATGAATAATTATGTCACATGTGAGCCAACTTAAGGCACATCAGTCACATCCCAAGCTTGCTATTTTATGTTCATGAAAGGTGGTCAACTAGCCAAAAGAGACAACGATTGGTGGCATATGAGGACAAGGCTGCCTAACACCTTGTCCCCACTTAGTGCAGGACAAGAATGAGTTGAATAGGATGAAAATAACTATCAGTTAGAGGAATTAGGTGCTTCAACACAAGGAAGAGTACCACACTCCTTGAGATGTTGAATTTTGTTGGTTAAAGCCTTACATTCATTAGTAGAACGACCATGAATTCTATGATAGGCACAAAATGAATGTTTGTAGTAAAATTTATTTCATGTTCTTGGAGGGAGAGATATCAAGTGATCTTGGAGGAGTCTTGACAAGATACCTTCTTGATCAAAAGTAGAGGGTGTTTTATTATTTTGTGACAAAGATATCTCTTGCTTAGTACAAGATGTCATACTTACACAAGACTCGTTAGATTGTGAGATTTTGTACTCTCCTTTATAGGAGGGTATAAAATCTAATGAATTCAAGTCATTAGTGTTTTGTGTGATGATATTGACATTAAGTGAAGATTTTTGTGTTTGTTTCATTTCTTGCAAAGGGTAACAATCAAGACCACTAATGTCTATCAGTTCAAGATGCACTAATATTAAAGTCGGCTTAGAAGAATCTTTTGTGATAGTGTTGATATGAAGTGAAGGCTTGTTTATTTCTATCAAAGGAAAATAGCCAAGACAATTAGTTGAACATTCTTGTGTGCGAGGGTCTATAGGGACACAAATACCTTGTTCTCTAGCACCACATCCTTTTCAACTACAACCAAGTTGTTACATAAGCTCATAACCTCTTCCATAAAGTTTTTTCATTTCTTTAGGATTCAGAGGTTGTTGATATTTAGTATCATCAAAGTTTTTTGTGTATGCTATCTTTGCTTCTAAAGTGGTTGACATGGATGCTTTCGAAGGGTCTTCCAAATTTTTTGTTGACATTACCGATTTTTCTTTTCTCTTTTCAGACTCTTTGTTTATGATCTTGTATTCTCCCATGAATGTTGGTGCAAAATCTAAGGAACCCCAATCATCTTCTAATAGCTTCGTGATTTTCTCAATATGTCTTTCTTTGTCTTTTTGTTGCACGGGTTCTACTTATGTAGTTGGTGTTAATGTTTTTAAAGGGTTTTCTTTATTTTTCTCAATGTTCAAACAACTGTTTGGGTCAGGGTCAGCTTCACATGTGTACACTTTGTTGTTGTAAATATACTTCATTACACGATGAAGAGTAGAAGGCATGCCATTCATTGCATGAATCCACGATCTGCCTAAAAGGATATTATATGACAAATCATGAGGCATAACATGGATCGGTATTTCTATTGTGGCCTTTCCAGCTATAATAGGTAAGGTGATCACACCAAGTGGTTGCTTTCCTACATTGTCAAATCCCTGAATAGATAAAGAATCTAGTTGAATGTTTGATTTATCCACACCAAGCCTATCCAAAAGGCTTACACTACACACATTAAGGGTAGAGCCATTATCCAAAAGGGTTCTCTTTATCCCTTTTCTTTTGTATTGCGATATTATTATGAAAGCTTTATTTTATTTTTGCACTTCCAGAGGGAACTCACTTTGGTGGAAAATAATGTCAACATTTATTCCTTGAATCATGGCTGCTATGTCTTTCAATTATGAATTAGAAGGGATAGGAACTTGTTGTAAGGCACTTTGAATCATGTCATTGTAATGAGGGGATGCTTGAATAAGGTCCCACAATGATATCTTAGTAGGAATAATCTTTAGTTGTTCAACAAGATTGTACTCCATTCCACTTTGTGAAGGAAAATGTGGGGGACCTGGTAAGATAGGATTAGGCAATGGGAGGGGTGTTGGAGGTGTTTGTCTTGGTTGCAGATTATTTATAGTGTTATATGTATGAGCAATGGTATTATGACTCGACTGCTGTTAAACATTATTCTTAGGTGGGTAAAGGATAAGTTCAAGTTTGTTTTGGGTTTGCAATTTGTGTGAAGGGGGCTAAAGGACGAGATGATTCTTAGGATGTCCCATGGGGTATGTAGGAGGTCCAATAGTCAAGGGGGATCTAATGGAAACATGCGCATTCATAACCTCAGCGGTCTTGGTTTGATGTATTTCTAATAAAGGGCAGTCTAGAATCACCTTTTTATCATCACCTAAGGAAGCCACCTTACTATTGTTGTCATTTTCTTGCACCATGATATTCTCTCTAGGAGGAGAGTTGTTAGGAGAACTACAAACCAAATATTCTTAGCATTCAAGGATTGGTTTCTCCAAAATGACTTCATCGCAAGTAGGGGGATGATCAATGGTTGAATTTGTTGGAAGCCTTGCAACATGAGCATGAAGTATGGATGGTTTTGTTGTTTCTATGTTGTCATTGATGTCAACATGGTAATAACTACATGGTGATAACTATATGGGAGGTTTTCTTAGGTTACTGGAAGTTGTTCTCTACTGGTAATACTCCTTTGTGATGGATCAATATGTTGGTATTTGTGTTTGGAACTCATCGTAAGATTTGATATGACTTTAATCTCTTAACCATGCTTTATTGACTCATACAAATTGGTATTTATTGGATCTTGAGATGTCTTTTGCTATGAACATAAAGTTATCTCTGACATAGTTTAACTTTGTATCCTATTATTATTCTATGTGAGGTATACTGTGTGGGAGACTGTGCATTCTACTAAGGTGAACATTCTCGCATTGTGGTTTTGGCTGATAGTCTCTTTATTGGTAGTATGATGGGAAATTAATGTGTTCTCAGATCCAAAAGGTGTTTGCTTTGAGGATTATTTGTTGGTTTGGAGAATTGTGTTTTAGTCTTGGGTGACTCAGCGAATGCAATATATTATGAAGAATAATAGCTGACTTGGCATATTACAAGTTACATGGATAAAGTGTTCAAATCCTATATGGTGTCAACAAAGAAAGGTTTTGGTTATTTTTTGTTCATCTAATTAGGCCAACCTAATTGATGAATAAGATATGCTTATATATATATATATAAGATGCTTTGAGGAATGAAAGATATACACATGAGAGCAGGAAGGAAAAGTGTGAGTGTGCATGTGATCAAGTGAACAAAAGAAAAGATCAGAGGCTAAATGCTTTATCAATAGTACAAATTTGTTGAGCGATGCAACAATTTATATTCTGAGCTTCAGTGGAACCAAACCCTACACATGGAAGGTGTATTCCATCAATTCTTTATTTTGGCAGTGAGCCACTATCATTGTATCTTGGTAGTGAGCCATCTTTTGTACTCAGGATGTGAGCCTTTTTAAGGACAATGAGTCTTGGCAGTGAGCCCCATAATATTTTGTATCCAAATATAATATATTGTGAGTTAACCCTCACCATGGTTTTTCCCATTTTTGGTTTTCCAGATAAAAATCTTGGTGTTCATGTGTGTGATTGCATTGACTTGTTTTTATGTTCTCTCTTGTTGATTCAATCAAAATTGTTATAATAGTTAAGCAGATTTTATTATCAATTTGTGGAATACTAATTCATCCCCCCTCTTAGTATTCTGGATGTTCAACAATTGGTATCAGAGATTGGTTCCTCGGAATAAGCCTAACAGCTTGAGGAAGGTCCCAAAATTTGAACATGAGAATTTTTTCCCCTTGGAAGTAGTCTCTGTTGATTTTTTAGAAGAAATGGAATCCTTGAAGGACAAGTTGATAAAAGAAAATGAGCACATTGAAAAGCTGCAAAGTACAAGTATGGATGCATGGATCTGTTGACTAAAGGAGAATAAATCATCACTAACCTACTAGAACAATTGGATGAGAAGAAAAGAATTGAAGAATGTCAAGAAATTAAAATTCAAAAGAAGATGGATGAATGCACAAAACTTGAATTAGAAGCAAAAATCCTGAGATCTAATCTGGAAAGGGCAAAGAGTTTTGAAGACAAATTTAAAATAAGCCTGGCTATGCTTGTTGAATTGATTAACTCTCAAAGATTGGAAAGGGATAAGAGTGGTTTAGGGTTTGAAAAAGTTCAGAGTTCTAAAGCGAAGCAATTCACTGGTAAGAAGGTGCAGTACAAAGATAAACAAGTCAAGGAGTGAAGAAGCAATTCTGGAAAAAACTCTTATAAAATTACATGATGCAAAAAGGTATTTATATTTCAGTGGTGTTTGTCATTTCTGCAAGAAATTTGGTCATAAGGTAAAGGACTATAAATATAATGAAATGATTCTAATGGAAAGAAGAATGGATACAAAGATAGTTTGTTGGATAAAAGAGAATATGGAAAGAAGAATGTTACTTATTATAAGTGCAGAAAACTAGAACATCCTGGTAGTAACAACAGAAGAAAGAAGAACATCAATCTAGCGAAGAAGAATGATCAAACCTTTGATCCGGGAATAATAAGAAAAGAAATGGAAAGGATTTGGAGAAAGGAATCATCAATCTTATTTGTGTCGACCTCTGGTACAAATACTCCTGTCAACTTCTAAATGAAAGCAATGGCTAAGGGGAAGCAATCTTTAGAAAATATTACAAACCCCTTATTGGTACTTGTGTCATATCATGACAGAAGTATATTTAATGTGGTAACAAGATTAAAGTATTTTATCCATCGCATGTGTGAAGAATGAGGTCTGCAAAATTTGAAAGAATGGAAGTGTGCATAGTTTTCGAGGCAATCTACCTACAATTTGAGTCATATATTATAAGATCATTCAGAATAGAAGGAATAAGGCCTATGTATTTTCAGAGAAGCATTCAAAGGAAGTTTAGAAGGGAATTCAAAGTTTCAGAATTTGAAGAAAATAACAGAAAAATTCGAAGTGAGCTCTGGAAACAGGACGTCTATACATTTTTGGTTGGTATTTTCAGAGGTATTCCTTTTTGCACAATATTTCACTTTTATTGATGGATAATTCAAAGATTGTGAATTGTGCGGATAAAGCTAGGTTGAAGAGATATATGAGGAATGTGTCAAATGAATCTGTTGGTGTATTCTCTTGCATCCCTCTGAGAGTCTTTCCTACAGAAGATATTTATGCATTTGTCTATAGTAAGATTGAAGAAATGTCGTTAGTTTAGTTGAATGTGCTTTGGGAAAATGAATTGAGAGAAAACCATGATGCATACAAAGTATTAGTTGAGAAAAAGTTGGATGTTTGGAGGAAAGTTTCTTTGTTTGAATTTGAGAAGAATATATTTGAATGGTATTAAGCATAATTCATGATAAATCTTTGTGGATTGATGAGGCACATCTGGTTACTAGAGAAGCAATTAGAGATGTAACTGGTCTATATTCCTCTGGACCAGTTCCTAAACTAAAGACTATGAATGAGAAAGAAATAATTGAGGTTACAGGTGTGAGTTCTAAAGGAAAAGAAATTGGTTTGAGATTGATTATTGATCTGGTAATAAGGTATGTTGCTATGGTCATTGCTCATAAAGTTCAAGTATCCCTAAGAATGACTCTATTAGGGTTAGAAAAGTAGATATCTAGTAGTTAAATACAGTTTTGATCAATAAAACAGAGAAATAAAACACACAAAAAATTATAGCAGAAACAAGACAACACAAATAATTTAACGTGGTTCACTCAATCTGGGCTACTTCCACAAAATTGTAGTCATCCAATGATTTTATTATCTAGTGTAAAACATATTACAATCTTGCTAATAATGGCATACTGCAACCCCCATCCAAACCGCTTATAACAAGCTTTTTAAAAGCTTCTAGAATTAGGGTTTTTATGAAGTTGGTTTTTTTTCTTTTCGGTGATTTTTCCTTTTTCGATGATGACACGAAAAAAATGGGAAACATAAATAAATTTATCGGGGGCTGCCGCCCCTGAACCCCCACTCGAGGCTTGGCCCAACCCTAGACCCTGACGAGGATACATGTTAGGTGTACAATATAGCATGATCAGTCGCCACATACCACAACAGACTCTATAGTTTCTATTGTTGCGGTGAATATTGTTGTTGATATGGTATTAAGAGGTATGGAATATGACTTGTGTGAACTACTTCATATACATATTTTGAAAAAATTTAAAGAGATCAAGAAGAGAAAAAATAATACTTTTTGGTATGGAAATTTGGTTGTTTGTCTACTCTTTTACTTTTTGAAAGAGTTACTGGTAATAGGAAGGTTAGAATGGTCAAATTTAGAGCCTATTGCCTATCAAATCAGGAACTTCATGATAAATAATGGTAGTTTGGATGCACAAGAATCTTCCCTTGATGCATTCTTTGGAACATTTCAGATGAGGATGAACAAAAGGTCTAGGATTCCAGTAAGTGTTGTGGAAAGATACTCCAAAAGCATAATTTTTCTTGTGTCCACAGATTTTTGTCACATGGAAGTAGTTGAATCAAGGTTAGTGTGGATATCTGAATTGGATTATGAAGTGTCAGAGGGGTGTGTGCAAGAAGTTGAGTCCACTTTTTGGCGAAAAAATGGAAGTGTTTTCCCTGATTTTCAGTATTTGACACATTTGACCTTAAAATTTGAAGCACTTGGAGATGAAATCTTTAAAAAAGTCACTAATCATAAAATGTAGTGCTCAGAGTCTAGTTTCCAAATATGCAATTTATTTCAATACCCAGATTGTACAAATTGAGTTTTAATAGGCATTTCTAAAAACCACTGTTTAAAAGTCATTTTTTTTTACCATACCATGCACGTGTACGACATCCATATTTTGACTTAAATTATCGTATTTTTCTAAATCCTTTTGGGAAAAGTTTTATGACTCACTGAAGCTTGCTCTTGATATTTTTTGTAATTTTATTGAATTTTTGTTAAATTTTTATTAGGCATATTTGTCGTTTTGAAAAATTGTCGTGCACGACATGCATAAGATGACCTAAACT